>BMAV01002765.1:0-103517 GCA_019973955.1 Trichonephila inaurata madagascariensis
TTAGAGAGGGCCCCCACTATGGTAATTTCCAATGTCGAAACCTTCAATTCACCCATTTCATGCCCCCCAAATGCAAACGTTCTTTTGAATTGTCCCTCCGTTATTGACACTTTGTCCTTCGACTACATTTGCCCTCACCACAGATTCTTGGGCACCTGTGTCTATGACAGCATTCACCATTTCTTGCTCACCCTTGACAGTCTTTTCCCCTTTTTCTTCCTTGATAGGAGTAGTTACTGGTTTCGTGCGTAGTAGCCATCAAAACTGCAGGAGATGTTCCCTCACGATACTAATTCGGTTATTTGAAGACATTTTGGGATCTTCTGAAACTTGTCTGCCTAACATTTGACCGAATATTTTTGATCTCTAACCGCAGTTTATGCAATTTGATTCCAAGCGCAGCTGTTCGATTGCATGCTGCCGGCGTTTTTTTCCTCTGTTTCCCTTCAACGCGTTCCTCGAAATAACGGATAAATAAGCTTTAACGAACTCTTCTTCGTAATCTTTGCTGCCGTTAATGATTTTTTTCAAATCTATAATAAATCTAAATCCTGCTTTTCAGCTTTTCTCCAAAAATGTCATTTGAATTTTTTTTTCAATATACCGAAACTAAACAATAAATCAAATAAAAATAACCTAAAAGATTGGAAAATTAAATACCACAAATATATCTTTCATTAAAACACAAAACAAACATCCGCTATAAACTCAACGCTCAATGAACTAGGAGGAATTAAAAAACAATTGTATTATATATTTCGCAATACCAAGTGTACTTAAATAACTAATAAAAAATTACTTAATATATTACTGATTATATCACTTATAAGAATCTCACTTCATATATTACTTTTACGAAATACTTAAAATATTACCGCGATACACAATATCACTTAAAATTTTAACTGATATGACAACTTAAACTATTCCTGGCTGGAATAATGGAACACTTCACAAAATATATTCAGTAGTTTTTCCCAATTTAAACTGATATTTTTTCCCCATTCACATAAATCCAAAAAATAACATGCGTACATAAACACGAAATAATTTCATTGACATGAAATAAGTATTCTTTAACGTTAATTTTTCAATAAAACACAATTGGTTATTCACTGACATGAATTTATTATTCTACATACAAAAAAAAATAAATAAAAAACATACACCTTTCCATGTTAATTTTCAATTACAAACTGGTTCACATTTAAATGTATATTTTACCGATATAATTTTTCTTGTTGCATCAAAATAACTCTTTAACATTAATCTTTTAATAAAAACACAATCGTTTTTCACCGACGCGAATTTATTAATGTACATTAAGAAAATGTAAATAAAATATTGTTATATAAAAAAAAACATACAATCTTTCCATATTTTCATTTATAAAAACTGTTTCAAATAACTCTATATTTTACCGATTTATATTGCTTAATGCATCACAATATAAATACAATTAACAGATTAAACGTATTAAATTACGGCAACTTGGAATATATAGCTTAATAAGTTTTCTAAAACACTCGTAAAATACAATAATTCGGGTAGTTACTTATCAACAACAATCTTATATAAAATTGTATAAAGAAAAATGTTAAATACACATATAAATCGTGAACTGATGTTCGAAACTATGTCTGTCCGAGTGTAACACAAATATCCTGAATGCAGGAATAAACAATCACAGTGTTTTTCTGACTTTAGAACTGATGTTCTAACCCTTACTAGTAAAAAAAATAAATTATATACTGGTGTATAATAATTTCAAATTTAACTGGGGTTCAAAAAATCATACAATTGCATGGATATGCAATGAAATACACAGAGGAATAAACGATTTTTAAGTCTTCTGGTTTTTAGAACTGACGTTCTAAAACTCTTTCCATTGATATGGAACAAGAAATAATAAACTATATACTGATATATAATAAAATTTGAACTGGCGTTCAAAATTTTTATGACTGCATGGATATGCAATAAAATAGTATACTGAGGAATTAATGACTTTGAGGCTTTCCTGAATTTTTAGAACTGATGTTCTAAAACTTACTTTCCATTGATATGGAACAAAAATAATAAAGTATATACAGAAGTATAATAATTCAAAATTTGAACTGGCGTTCACAAATTTACAACTACATGGATATGCAGAGCAAAAAAACCGCACATTGACATATACAAAAATCAAATCAAAATTCTCTTAATAAAATGGATGTTAAACAGTATAATTTTAGAAATTTCTCTCGTTTTACATTACTGGGAGCAAAAACTCTTACCTGATTCATTTCCTCGCGGGAATCCAAAAAACTCCTCGAATAGTAAGGATCCTACCGGTTGCGCCACTAAAGTTTGATTCTAATCAATGGGCACAGAAACAAATTAAAACCATGAGGTCTAAATTTTAAAGTTTATTTAAAAGAAAAACAATTTAATTATAACCCCTCAGTATACACACACACACATGATTTCCCATTCCTTCGTCCCCAAAGACAATGAATTCTTTTTCAAACCCCAAGAGGGGAAAAAGAATTTCCGTCCCCTGTGTCCAGCTGCGTCTTTTGACCACATGGTGAATCTTCACTTTCCCAAAGGGGAGGGAACTAACCATCCCCTGTAGCAAGTGGTTTCATTTCGAACCCTTACAGGATGGATGATTTTGTTCAACAATTTGTGTCAATAAGTAATTAGTGTTGCGAAATTTTTACGTAATTGAAATTAGTATCTATTTTTGTTAGTACACTGTTTAAAAAAGTCTTATTGGAAAATTATTTAATTTTTAGACATTTGTTTGATGCCAGTTTTTGCTTGGAAAAAAAGATTAAAATGAAAGTATGTGATTGTTTAAATAATTGGTCAAATTTTTTTCTTCCGAAATTATCAAAAATGGCCTTTAGGGTAAAGGTATTGGAAAGTTGAGCAGAAGAAGCTTTTAAACTTTTTTTTTTAACCTTTATGCCAATATACAGATTCTCAGCTCCTACAAGATTATTTCAATGTTTCATTTATATTCATGAATCATGAAAAACCATTCAAAATCAAAACTTTTTGGGGCGAATTTAGTCTGTGGCTATTGTGTTCTAAAACTGTTAACAGTGACCTCAAAAAATTGTCACTATAAGAACTAAATCATTAGTTTGAGCTGTTTCTATGCTTTACAAGAGCACAGAAAATGCTTGCTGAAAATTGTTAAGATTTTCAGGTGAAAAGTGAGAAACTTTGATTTGAATATAATAGTTATTTTTTATAAAAATTATTTAATTACTCAATTTTTTTTATCCAAAAATGGAGATGTGCTTGTTCACAGTCCTCAAAAAAGATGTGACTTAAATCCTCTGAAGAAAAAGAATATTCAGGGTTAAATTATTTCTCTTTTACCAAATATAAAATTAAACAAGCCAAATATTATTCAGTAATTCACACAGGTTTTATTCCTGTTATCGTAAAATCGGAAAAATGACGTTCGGTGGGTATGTATTGATAAATCTAATCTTAATGAGGACTGAGACATACCCCCTGTTGACTATGTTATTAGATCCGCGTAAGCTAGAGGTGTGGGATTATCAAATGATGAGACATATTGATTTTAATACAATTTTTTTAAAGAATAACTTATATTATTTAAATTCTAATTGACAACTTTCTTAAAGTGAGTTAAACCCCCCAAATTTAAACCCTTATATTCAAGTCAGACCCGGCACCAGATCATTTATTTTAAATTTATAAAAAATTTAAACTGATTCATCTAACTTCCTATACAAAATATTCCCTTTTCCAGAGCCCCTTTCCCTTCATCAATTGAGGCAATACCTATAACTTAATTTTTTAGATGCGAAGATTTAGACTTTTTATAATTTAATTTATATGAACGTATCCTTTTTTTCTAGAGCTAAAGGACATCTGACTCTTGATCCGAAAATTCCCACTTTTTTCCAAACTTCCGCTCTTCTTATCAAAGCTTCTACCCTTTTTTAAAGTATATCTCATTTACATATTCTATCCGTTTGTCTTCTTGGTATTGGGTTGGAAAGGTTTTGCCATTAATCGTGGCCGTCAAAGAACTTAGGAGTTATGTTAGAAGAAGGACGCGAGAGACGTCACAACCGTTAACATTAATCAAATATTTTGGGGGTTTCTTCCAACTGGAAAAGAACTTCCCTGTTAAATAGTTGAAAAGCGTATGAAATTGGGATAAAATTTGCTAGTTATGGGGGAACAGGCCTACGATAATGAATTCAATAAGAGTGGCAAAAATTTGGATACAGAACAGGGATGACAATTAACATAGCACGCGGGTGAAGTTTAGCTCACGAAAATATTTACACTAAGAATAAAAATAAATTTTGAATATTAATGAATGTGGAAGTTTTAGTTTCACAATAAAGTTCTCTTCTAGATTTAGTGGCAATCACGCGAAACATGATTTAGTCTTGTCAGATGAATGTCTTGTCTGTTTTCTTGAGTAGCCAATAATTTAATTTAAATATAGCAAAATAATATTCACACGGTTCATATGATACCAGTAGCGCGCACAGGAATTTTTCAAGGGGGGGGCCGGGGTCGAAAGTTCACCATTCGTATCATCTCCTTTGATTTTGTCGTTTCCGGAACAAAAAATGTAAAAACTAGTTATTGAATAAATAATTAGCATTAATTAATAAAATTAATCATTAATAACAAATATTGAATTAAATTTTACGTACTATATACTTAGAATTATAATCATTCGGAAAAATCAGGCTTTGGGGGCCCGGAACCGCAGGACCCCCTGTGTGCCCACTGTATGATACCAATATAAAAAAAGTCAAGGATGTACGAAACTTTGTAAATACTTAGACTGTTGATTAGGGTTTTGTTAAATATCGAGATAAAAGCCATTGTTGTCTGTTTTAAAATTATTGTGTCGAACATTATCTATGAAGTGAAATTCCAAAACTTACCTCAAGTGAGTTTTGAACAGAAACTTGAAATTAAAAAAAAAAAAAAAAAATGCTGAAGAAAAAAAACTAATTTCTCAACGGTTACGGGCTGGTGAAAAGCAAATGAATTTATTAGCAAAATATGTAAAAGTCAATAATATTACAGAAGCTAGTTTTGAAACTTCTCAAATGCTGGATAAACAATTTCTGTAATGCTAGATCAAAAGAGCATTTTCAGATGGGGAATTCAGTTTAAAACTGCTCCCAGTTTGTTTCAATATTAAATAACAAGACTTATTCAGAGAATTAAAAGAATTACAAGTAGAAATACTGTCGAAGACAGGATTTAAAAAAAAAAGATTGCCAATATTTCTGATCAATTTTCCAATGATCATGATAAACTATTTCAATTAGTCTCGATGAAACAACTAATACTAAGTCTTTTGCCAGATTGGCAATTATTGCATGCTTTCCGAAAGAGAATGAAATGCACAAAGAACTTATAAAACTGGCAAATATACCAGAAAGAACAAGCAAATGAACTGAAAATACTCAAATTAAATTTAAAATATATATATATATATAATTTTCTTTGCGACTTATGGAGCTCCTATTATGACTGGAACAGAAATTATTTCAAGATGAAGTTGAACACTTTTAATAGGCTTCCGTAGTACCAGAACGTGCTGTGTGCAGAGTTCCGAAGTAGCGATTAGAAAGAAGTATCACGAAAATTTAAAGCAAATTATATATAGTAGCATATATTACATGTATGAAAATAATATTCTAAAAATTTCTAAAGGATGTTGATTGTGAATATGTTACTCTTTCAATGTCTATGATACAGGTGTGTAGTTGACAAAATTAATGTTTTCACCTACGTATTATCACATTCAAATGAATTTTTATGAATCACTTGAATACAAATGAAAGCCCTGACAGCGCACTGCCCATTTATGCATTTCTTGCGTGACATTACTACCATCTAAATTTTTGAACATTGCTATCGCATGTGATTTTTGACAATTCAAAGTGATTTTACATAGAGAATATTTATACTCTTTGTGTAATATGCAAAAGCGATGCTCCAATGAGTTATCTAAATAGAATGAAAATTGCTAAATGAAATGTACATGTATTGAAAACAAAATGGCTACAATATCATAAGAGTTGAATGTTTTATTTAGAAAACACAGCTACTAGAGAAATTTTTTTAATAATATTTTTGTATTTGGCGCTACTGCTTTCTGGTCATTGACCGTATGTTATCTTCCTGCATGATTGCTTGCCTTGCATATTTCAATCGACGCCATCCAGGAACCGTTGGAGACCTCGTCAGATTTCCAACGCGCTCTATTGGAAAGAGATCTGGCTATCACACCGGCCATGGAAGTGTTGTAAGACCACGAAGCAGTAGAAAGGCATACTATGCGTGGCCGGACATCTATTAAAATGTAAGCCCAGGGTATTTTTTAAAGAAAGGGCAACACATTGCAAATCATATAATCTCGTCGGCATCCCGCTGTACTGTTAGGATGTTACGGATAACTACTAAAGGGGACCGGCTGTCAAATAAAATGATGTTCTGAACCATAAGTTTTAGTTGTCAGTCTGTGTGGTGGACTGTAATCAGGTGAATATCCCTGAATAGTCTTGGACGTGTCTTAGTTTGTAAACACGACTCTCCATTCGATGCAAGATTCACCGCTGAAAACTATTATATTCCAATCCGTGAGAGATTCCTCATAAGAAGCGCAAAACACACACACCACTGTAAACGTGCTTAGGGGTCTACAATGATGAAAGGCAATCCGAGCAATGGCATGCGTGATCTCACCCAGGGCCGGCCTTCTCTAGAAAAGGGCCCTGATGCAAAAAACCATTTGGGGCCCTAAATATTTTTTAGTAAAAAAAAAAAATAATAATAATAATTTACAAACTCGAACACATACATTACCAAAGCATGTTTATTTAGTGCGTGCTTTTGCTAATGCATTAATTATTTCAAAAAAATTACAATTTTTTGCACTATCTTTTTCGGTGTTTAATTAAGTGCATTTAAACGTTCTGCTCACATGCTTGACTAAAGATAATTCATTATGAATTTTAATATGCTTAAAGAGCGCTTAGCACTTGCTATAGTAACTATAGCAACGTAAAGAAAAGTTTTAATACATTTAGAAATAACTCAGTGTAATTATTACTTGGTATGCATTGCAATATATTTGTACATTATTTATATCTCTTTCGTTGAAAATCAAATCCCGTAGCAAACTAATTTCCTAGATTAGGTTTCCATCTACATCTTTGTTGTAAAACTTTACAAATGTCTTGGAACATTTTTTAAAATTTCAACAAGGAACAATTCTATAAAATTAAAAAGCAAAAACTTTCACACATTACCCAGCTATCTATCACATTCACTCATATATTAACATTAATTTACAATCAACTGTGATTTGTTTTCTTATTTATTATGAAAGTAAATTTTTCAATTTCTGAAAACTAATGTGACTCTAAATGAAGGATCGTTAGGATTTCAAGAAAGAAGAGTCAGTTGTTAATGAAACAAGATTTCGAAAGCATCAGATAGCTATTTAATATGCGTATGAGGACCCCCTTCACAACAATAATCGCGTTCAAGACTGTGATGTTCCAATTAATATTTTTTAAATATATTCTTTCTAGCATAACATTTTTTCCATTCCTTCAAAAATTATTGTAGATATTTTGCGATATTGAGCGAAGCGCGCACCCAAAATAACTACTGATGTTGATATACAATGTGATCAATATCAAAAAATTTTGAATTATCACAACTACATCATTATATTTAACAAAATGAATAACATCTCACATCTATATATTTCGCACACACACATATATATGTAATGAAAATGTTAAAAAAAAATTTGCTCGCGAATATCACAGATACGAAAAATTCACAAAATGAAAAAGAAAAAAAAAAAAAAAAGAGAGATAGAAAGAAAGATTTCTCTCATTAAACTGAACATTATTTTCATTGCCTGCTTTGTAAAGGACAGCAAATACAATAGGGTTTGTTTTGACTTTATTTTAATTTGAAGAAAATATTTGTATAATATGTTGTTTTTTAAGTCTCGATGAAATACAAAATAAATAAAAAAAATAATAAAGTCATAATGTTAAAGGGATGCTATTCAAAAAGTAGGAAATGCTGGAATTGAAATCGTTGTTTAAAATATATGCAATTCTTAAACATGTTCTAATTTTACATGGCTTAAGTTGCATCCGGACTACCTCCCAAAATAATGATTTTTTCAAATATTGACAATTTTTTTTATGATTTTACTTTATAGACCATCTTTTTAGCTTAACAAAAATATCAAGCTTTTTATTTTCCATTTACTAGAACAAAAACTACAAGTGTTTTAATAAAAGAAGACACCATAACTTTACACAAGATGTCAAACTTTAAAATGCGTTTTACTCGAAATGTGTTTTTTCGAAAAAATTCAAACGGGGGACAAAAGTGATATTGCTCAAAACGTTTTGAAAATAATTTGCTGAAATTTTTTGTGAATGTTTTGTACAACAGTAGAAGTGTTTTGACCTTCGATTTATTAATCACTGTTTTATTTCAAAAATTTAAAAATCCTTTTATGTGAATATATAATCACCCTCGCTTTTAAGCAATTTCATATAGTCACTAAGATAGAGTGCTCTAGTTTTCTGTAAAAATCAAAATATCTATTATCTCCTGAGGGTCATTTCAAACATGAATAACAAAGTAACACATTAAAATTGAAAATTTAGGAATTTGTCCAAAAACTTTTTGTACTGAGCCGGCCTCGTTTATGTTATTTTTTGTACATTTTCACCAGTTTTTTCCCATTTTAATAATAATAAATTTTTTTCTATTTTCAATTTTACGATTTTTTCTTTAAAATATACTAAATAAATCTAAAAATTACAAAAAAATCCCCAAATCTTCATTTTTTCAAAAAAATGTTGTCGCAAGTAGTCGGATACCTTAAAAGAACGTGACTCCCTCTTTAATATAAAAATATAGAATCCATTTAGCTTGTTCCTACCCAAAGTTTTTTGCAACGTATCAAACGAGTAAAAATAAGTCGAATCTATTATGAACTTTATGTAATATGTATACAGTATGTAATGATTTCACTCAGCTTTTGGTTAACTATTTATTTCAATATGAAAATCATCAAAAAAAGGTATATTCTATTACAGTTCAATATCAAAGGGTCCGCAACGATTTCGAGCCCCTTTTCGCACTCTCTTCCGTTCCTTTATTTTCCTCCAAGCCAGGAGACCGCTGTACTTCGCGGGCTTGGTCCGTAATCACTTCTGAGTCTTTCTGTACCTCTCCCGTTTCCTCGGCCTTCGCCAGGAGACCGCTGTACTTCAGGGCTCGTTATCGCCTTTCCTATCGCTCAAGGGACGTCCGGAACCGCCCCTTAAAAAATCCAGTCTTTTTTCTTGTCCCGACTTTCGCCCTTTTTTATATCATCTCCTTTCTCCTAGTCATCCACCTCTCATCTCTTTGTCGGCCTCAGTCCCCCTGGATCTTCTGCCACCTTCCGGTCTCGGCTCCCTTGATGTCTTACCCAAGTCGGTCTCGTTTCCACTAGTCTCAAAGAGAGGCGTCGAGGCTGGGTGCAGATTTGTACGTTCTCAGACGCGACATCGTCACCGAGTGGTGGGAAAATGAATACACAATGATAAGGCGCCTCTTTTTGACAGTCCGGTCAGCTGGGAAAAAAGGTGCCGAAACTCGACCACCCAGTTACGAAATTCCTTCCCAGCAATTAGGGAAATGCCTGGAATTTTCGCAACTTCTGTCGGCAAGGAGCAAGGGATCTGTTGGAAAATAGGGGGAAGAAATATGCTTCGTCACAAGTATGAGGAAATAGTAATAAACAAATTTTTACCGTTACTATCGAAATGAGTCTGACTCGCTCGTTGTTGAAAAAAGATTGAATTTTTGGTGATTTTCGCCTCGCAAAGAATCAAGGTAATTAATGGTATTAATCGCGAGGGAAATGAAACGAGCTTTAAAATCTCTTATTGTGAGCGTGATTATTTATGGTAAACGTATTTTGGGGCAAAGAAGCACCACAGGGTTGTTATACGGGGAATTTAAAATTTGACTGGGGCAGGGCCCGGTTTATCCGTTTGGGGCCCGGGTAAACAACTTAACTTTTGCCGGTTAAATTTAATCCCTCCGGCCCAAGGGGGCCTGTAGATCACGCTCAGGACCCGAAATGCAAAACGGCACTGACTGGGAAGGTGACAGAAGACCTCTGGGGTTATTGTCCATCTTTTTTTAAAGAAGAAACAGCTTTCGAACCTTGTGGGCCTGCGAATTCGATCTTTTGATGTTATAGGGAAAAAAAAGAACCGAGATATAAAATCATTATTTCTTTTTACTGGACAACCTCGAACCCGAGCCGATCCTAGCGGTCTACGGCATGCACCGCACGTTTTCGGGAAAACAGGAGCGGTCGTAGGCGGGATATAGTCCAACAATTGAAGCTTTACGACTTTCTCAAAATAAAACTTATAAGTCGAATAAATATGCTGAATTTAAACAGTTATTGAAAAATCAAAAAAGTCCCTATATCCCGATAACATAACATAGTTTGGGGAAAAAAAAAAATGTTAGAGCGCAGTGTGTTGGTCCATAGTCCAACCCCTTTCCCCTTTTCCCCCCCATCCTTCATTTAGTAGAAAAATTGCAGACCGCCAGTATCACAAAAAAATTTTTTTTTTCATGATTCTCAGCGGTGCTGGCGGCGCACGGGATCAATGCCAAAAGGCATCTCAGAAATGATTTTTTAGCAAGTTGTTTTACGAAAAAATCTAATATGGTTAATATTACCAAAGTCATAGGAATTTTTTAAAAATTTAAAGTGTATTGATCGGGGAGGAGGAGGGGGGGTTAAAAAAATTTTTTAGTTTTAAACAAAGCAAATTTAGAAAAAAAAAAC
Organism: Trichonephila inaurata madagascariensis; assembly: GCA_019973955.1. NCBI lineage: Eukaryota > Metazoa > Arthropoda > Arachnida > Araneae > Nephilidae > Trichonephila > Trichonephila inaurata. The sequence continues at coordinate 10,910 of BMAV01002765.1, forward strand.
AGAGGCAAGAAGTTTTTTTTTCTATTTGCAATTTTATTAATATTTTACTTTTCTCTTTTATACAGGTATATCAGTTTTTAACTTCAAAGTTAAGATTAGTCAAAATATGAAACATTCTCTAAAAGGGGGGCACATTTAAACTTTGCACGCGGGGCCCACACCCTAGGGTCGGTTCTGCTCTGAACGCTTCCGACTAAGGGCGAAGCCTTCGTGTACCTTAGTGCGACGTTTATCTACAATCAACAATCAACAGAGAAAGGGGGACCGTCACGTACAATCAAATAACATTCCGAATGGATTTTTCCCATTCTGTTGGGTTTTGTGTTACCTGTATCTTACCAAACAATCTTTCTGACGAGCAGCTTTTGAATAATTTTTCCTGCTTTCCCTACCTATACCACCTCTAATCATTTGAAGCCAGTGACATATTATTTTATTAGCGTAGAAAGAAACTCTTTATTAATAAGACTATTGATAACATTTACGATTTTTTGCTTACGCACGTCCGGGGCCCCTCTAGTTAGGAGACACCGTATCATTGATACGGTGACTGATTAGAGGAAATGTTATTGAGGAATGTTCCCTGTGAATTTAAAACCACTCTTGTTATATACCCTATTTATTGGTAGTGTAAATCGATTAAGTTCTCATGATTTTAAGATTTAGTTTGCAGATTATTGAGTTTCAGAGATCTACAGCAAATAGCTTCTTCCTGATAAAATGCAATATTTCGTACAATAGAATGTTATTAATTTTTCATATGCAGGAGTTCATTTTTATTTTTTGATCTTGTTGGGACCCCATCAATCCCAAGGCTTTGGTGCATAGCATCTACCACACACCTCAGATGGCTGGCCTTGATCTTCAACTCTTCCCCATCTTTTCTGAGTAGCCTATCGATGGTCATTGTAGTCACTAGTGGCCCGCCAACAAGTTGGATCGTTCATGATGCTCCAGGGTCTAGGAGTACGTTGGACGAGTACCCTGGTCCCTCACATTCTCTCGCTGCCTTTCTCTCTGGCCTGAGCATGGTTTCACACATTCCTGTCAACATCGCTGAATGGTAGCATCATTCTGACCCAAGTGTTAAGCGACACCCCAGGTTTGTCCACCCTGCTTCCTTCAGCCCAGCGTCTGTAATGAAGTCCTTGTAGTTCCTCCTCAGCCGCTTTTTCCGCTTAGGCACATCTAGACACGTGCCTAGGGCGCAAAAATAGCCTGTGAGGCGCAAAAAATTTGAGGCGAAAAAAAAAAGAGAACAAATTAAAATTGTTAACGTACCACAACCTAACGTATTGATATAATATGTACATTTCTGCCCAAGAGAGTAAAAGACCGAAATGAGATCTACTACGGAAAAAGAAAAGTTTAACAAGTTTGATGTTGTGCACTCAAAATGCTATTACTGGGGAAATTGATTGCAATGATACAGTTTTAATGTTTTTTTGTAATGATCAAAGCTCGAAGAAAACCTTTCTTGCACAAATACAACGAGTAGTGACCTCGAAATACTAAGGATGTCTAAAAATAAAAGATAGTAAAGCAATAAGCAATGAAAAAGATGATAATCATCAAGTTGAAAACAGTTCATACAATAATGTACTCTATACCGTGATAAAAGCTCCTTAGTGTAGCTGAACAGTGCGACGTTAATCTTTACTCACTGTATACTGTATTTGCACAAACGATTTCATTAAAATTACTGTACCAACTTATATATACGAAAAAGAGCGGGTAATGGGTTCTCGATCCTGTAAGGAAAGAAATGAACTATGAGCAGCCAAACCATGCCACTATCCTTTCTTTTGCTGCAGCCGGTTGCCAGTCCTGACACAGCGGGCCCATGTAAACAGGGCCGCTTTTCTCCGCTTAGGCAATTACTCAGGACACGTGCCTAGGGCGCAAAAAAAAAAAAAAAAATGGAGGATGAAAATAGAGAAAATCAGGTAAAATTACAGCGAATGAACCACCGCCTATAGCGAATCATGCATTCGTTGTGTTGTGTGTGTGTATGTGCACGGAACTAAGGGAAATGAAAATCTTAACAGCTTGATGTTGCTATGCACTCAAAATGATATTACAATGTAAAATGATTGCCATAATGATGTTTACAATTACCTGCCACATCAAAAGCTTGAAGAAAACTTTATTGCACGCTACAAATTTTAGACAAAATGACTACAAGGAATAATGGATGTCTAAAAGTAATAGATCGTAAAGCAATTGCAAACGATTTCCCACCCACGGAATTAATGGAAAAAAGGGTGGGTGGTCCGTGATGCCGTAATGTAAGAAATGAACAAGAGTGGCCAAACCATGCCACTATTTTTCCCTTCTTATGCTGCTGGGTGCCAGTCCGGGGCACAGCGCTCGTAGTCGGTGGATAATGGAGACTTCCAAAGAGTAAAGATAAAGAAAGGAAAGAGTAAATTTAGAGCAGAAATAAGCCCTCGGAACCAAAATTGGCAAGGTAAAACAAAAGGAGAGTGGTGCTCTGAAATAGTGTGTGAGTGGGGTAAACCACTTGATAACGGGGGTAATATGTTAGTGCTGCTTGGCGTGATAAGGATCACGCCAAGCAGCGTTTTGTTGCTGGACTGAACCAATATGGCGGCCTAGCGGTAGTTTAATGATACAATACGAATGTTTTTAAATACATTTAAATGTATTTCAAATAAAGGATATAGGAAGAGATTGAGAATAACCTAGATCAAAAAAATTAATGAATATGTAAAAAAAAGTAAATGTACTAAAATAATAGTTTTTGCAGCATATAATAAGTCATAATATTATTTTATCGTAATTTTATGTAATATTCAAAAAGAGATTATATAACGGTTACTAAAAACAATAATCATAAGATAATTAAATAGAAATTTTTAAAAAAAGAATAACGTCGAATTGTAAAAAAAAAAAATAATGCATAAGAGAACTCGTAATATAGAACTATAAATAAATAACATAAGAATAGCTATAAATAAACAAAAATAGTTAAAAATGAATAAGATAATAATTAAAATTAAATAAAATAATTATAAATAAATAACAATTTTAATTTATCAATAACAATTTTAATTATAAATAAATAAAAAAAGTATGTAGTAATTTTTATAAATAAATGCTAAAAGAAACAATTATAAGTAACGAATATTGATAGATTATTAAATAGTAATTTTTGTTTTTTTTTCATATATTATGAAAAAAAATAATTACATAATGTATGTTAAAATTAATTTGAATATAAATTAAAAAGTAGTGAAAGCGTAATATGAAACTTTGACTGTAATTTCCCTTTCCCAACGAATTTCATCGAACAAAGAACGTTTTTTTAAAACGAAAATAAATTTTTTTTATAGCGATAATTAAAAGCACAACACTTATTCTTTAAAAAAAAATTTTAGAACTCATCATTTTAGAAATATCCATTTCGAAAGTGCCTATTTTAAAAACAGAAGACGAAAAATAGAAAATTAATCTGAAAATGGTTGTTTTTGATATGTTGAAATTAAAGGGTTATAGGGAAAAACGAATGTTTTTTAATTACTTTTCCCCACCCACATCGACAGACGATAAAATATTAAGGTAACCATATTGTTTTATCGCCCATCTTGGCGAAATAAAAAAATTTGGGGTACACCCCCGATATCAAATTGCACGGGGGGGGTAAATTTTAAGAGCCAGGCCCGAAAACCCCGTCCATAGGTGGGGAATAATGGAAAGACCCCCAAAAACAACAAAGAAAGGGAAAAGAGTAAGTGGGTTAAGGGGAAATCCCCCCCCAAACTAAAAAATTGCGGAAGAACTGAAGGGGATGTTCGAAATAGTGGAGGGGGGGGTAAATTTTGGTCCTAGGGCGCAGGGGGGTGTTAAAAAAAGGCCCTGTTCCTCCCAGTTTTTGGCGATGAGTGGGCCCTTTTAACCGCTTTAAATGCCGAAATTTTTTTAAAATTGTGGTATCCGAATCCCCGTTTGAAAAAGTTTCATCAAAAAACGAGCGTTTTGACGGGAACGTCATTTTTAACATGGAAACTTCACCATTTACCGCAGCTTTATTTTTCTTTTTCGGAGCGGAGTGCTTTGCTAAATATTTAATATGTAGGTTTTCCCTTGAATTCGCCAACCAGCAACTGTTTTTGAATTATTTTTTATTGCCAGGGGGAAAATTTTTTTTATCCCCATTATACCATTCTCCAAATTTTTGACATTCTGCTAAAAGTTTTTTTACAGGTACTCGCTTTTACAGTTTTTTTTTATTTTTTTTGTACATTTGATTACTAAAATCGATTCATATTTAATTATTTCTTTTAAAAAATTTATAGCAGGAAATTTTTTTTTTTTATATTAAAAAACTTTTTCCTGAGGGAAAAAATCAAATTCATAATAAATAGTTATAATTATCAATTTAGAACGTTTTACCCTTATTTTAGTAATTTTTTAAAATTTCAAAATCGCTGAAATCCAAGATTTCCCTGACAATTTTTTTATGAAAGATTTTTTAGAATTAAAACTGCAATGTTATCTCCTTTACTTTAATCTCTTTCGAGAAATACGTTAATGGAAATAACTAACATCACATAAATTTAATCGAGGATAGTTCTTTTCCAATAAGAGAAAATGAGTTCCGAAAACCGGAAAAACGTTCAATTTTTGAAGAATAATCCATAGAGTATTATTCTTCATTAGTCTTATTTTATTAAGAATTATATTCCGTAATTACACATGTGTCTGCAAATAAGTGAAGCTGATAAATCACTATTAATGTACTATTTTTTACACAGTAAAAGAACATGTGTATTGAAATATAATACATTGTTTAGTTGGTATGAAAGGGATTTTTAAAAAAATATTACAAATGTAATCATCTGTGTGTACAAATATAATCAAAAACTATTTGGTTTTCATCTGCAAAATCCTAGGCTATAAACTTTTTTACAGAAACTAAAACTTTAGAGTGAGAGATTATATAAATAATTTTGCATTCCTTTCAACTGAGCCTGATTTTGACTATGGGATTTTTTGATATTTTTTTATTTAATGCTGTGTCTTCAGCTAATGTTAAAAGATAGGGTTCAATGCTTTTTGGACAGAAGTAAATTTCAATATTAATATTAATTATTAGGATATAAAACATAGAGTCTCTTATAGGATAGCTTTCTTAGAGTTTTAACTTTTGTTTTTAAGAATAGGTTTTTGCCTTAATGCAAAAGGGATATTTATTTTTTTCTATATTAAGGTATAGCATGCGAAACAGTGGTCACAATTTTTGTTAGAAATGTGTGTGTGTTTGATCGATTCAAGCAGGATTAAGTGATTTAGGAATGCATGCTTCCCTCTTTTTAGGATTGATCGCTGGTCATCGTTGGGCGCTGGGACGCGATGCGTCCCTCCGTCTCATACTTGGTGTATTGGGCTCTGGTCTTTTTAGGATAGTGTCACGTCGGCTTATTAGGCGAAGACTTCCCGACGATACTTGTCAAATACAGGGTGAGCGGAATGCCCAGATAGGACATAGTAATCTTCCAAAAGAGATTGTGTATTCTTCTCTCATACTTGGGGCGAAACAGATGTCTCGCCAATTCTGAAGGTGGCTATGTTGAAAGAAACCCTTCTCCCCCTCCGACCCTCAGATGAAGTTCGGGCACCCCGATCTATAGAAAGCACACTCATGTGAACAGTATCCATTGTTGGGTCCCCTCGCACATGAGGACTGTGAACTATTTGAAAGAAAAGATATGTCGACCTTTTGTGATGAAGACAATCCAGGAGGGTGTCCTCAGTGTCAAAAGGACAGGGCGATTTATAGCTCTACGTATGGTATGCGAAGTACGGCGACGGAGTTAATTTCAGACACGCCGGCCTATTGTCTCAAAGAACCAATGGAGTTAGGACGAAGGCGAGGGGAGCCTGTGCGCAGATCCTTTATGTTCGCTAATCAGAGATAATTGGGGGAGTGAAAGAGGCCCGCCCAGGGTATTTAAAGGGTTGGCTTGGAAGTTGGCGAGGTTCTCCTTCAATCTGCTACATTACCTTCCGCATCTATTTTTTTCTTTTTCGAAGACATTCGATACAGGTAACCAAGGGAGAGGAACTGCGATGACCTTTGAAAGATGGAGTGCCAGAGTTTGCGGAGCAACCACTTGAGTGAATAGACTTTGGACGATTACAGCGAAAGGGGTTGCGGGGACAGCCGCACCCGGGAGCGGGTCATTTCAAGATCTGAAACCTTAAAAGGGACTAGAACTTTTCTCCAGGGAAAGGCTGTGAAGAGTAACAATTTTTCTAACGAATATAATGTTTTGTTTAATTAATTTGGAATGCAAAAAGCTGTGTGAGCCCTCACGCTATGCAGTAATGAAGTAACACGCAGAAATAAGTGACAATATACAGCCTTTGACTTTATATAATGAAGCTAATTCTAAATCCCTAACAAATAATTCCGTTATATGAAAAATTTAGTTATATAGAGGTCTATCTTCTTTTCAATTTTCTTTACACAAACCAAATAAAAAAATTTTAAATTCATAAACACGATATATTAAAAGTAATTATTCATACCTTTTTTGTAAATTAATGTATATTTATTTCATATATTTTACCATCAAATTAAAGTTTTAATTTCGAGCTAAAAAACGAAGTACCAACGACCGATCAACACTTCAAATGAATGGAGACTAGTCAAAGAACACGAGACAAGTCCACTGAGGGTGAATGGGATATCGAAGATGTTTCCAGTGAACTGGACAATGGGAGGGGAGAAAGATTGCACTTCTTGGGTGAAATGCCCAGAATTATATTGCTCTCGCCGAGTTAGGCATCTAATAAAAACAGTTCAAGATTTATGACCACCATAAAATGTTTTAAGAGAACAACTTGAAATGTCCAGAAATATTGTAAAAATAGTTAGACAAAAAATTGAATAACAGGAAAAGCTCATTATATAGAAAATACACTTCGCTATTGGGGGGTTATTTTACGAAGAAAATCATGAAATGTTCTTGGTTCCAGGAAAAAGTTGACTATATGGAAAAATTCGCAATATAGAGGTTCGTAATATGGAGGCTCGACTGTAATTATAATAGTCAATTGTATTAGTGGTCGACCAAATATAAAATTATACATTTAGTGATCCACTAAGTTCTAGAAATTGACGACCGCTGATCTAACTAGTCGCGATACAAAATCAAGCAAAAAGTAATTTATATTCAAATGTTGTATTCTCCTTAAAAGAACATTTTGTAGAATAAACATTTTATACGTTTGGTAATCTTGCTTTTAGTTTTATTTTATTTTAAGAAGTAAGTTTTATTTTTCTGGTATTAAAGGAGAGGATTATTTAATAAAATATTGAGTTCGATTACTTTTTCCGAACTTCGAAGTTAAAAACAGGCATGGAAATAATCAGTTATGGTGTAATCTTTATATTTGACTTCCAGAATATAATTTGTAAAACCCATAGTAATAAAGTATAATAAAAATTTTCAGCATTTATTAACAAAATTTTATTTTCTGATATGACAAATGAAAAACCTTAGTTACAGATTCATAAAATTCGTATACAAATATATGTCAACACATCAATCTTATTTGAATTTTGTAAAGAAATGAAATATACACAATACTGCAGTATCATTTAGAGGCTTTACAAAGCTCGTTTTGATAAACATGTAATGAATGATCAATATGTAATATAAATATGCATTCGATGTGTGCATTAAGTATGTACACAGTACTAAAGTTCACTCATTTTTCTTTAAGATGAACGTAGTGACCCCACTAAATGTCATTATTGTTTATTGTTTGCAACATTATGTAATTGCTTGCTTTGCACCTGGTTTTTCCGTGGACACGATAGTTGCTGACGCATCGAGCAAACTCTCTGTCGCACTCACAAAGTTGTGTTGCACATTTTTGTGATACACCCGGCATAGACGCTACACCTGAAAAAGAGTAAAAAGTTTCAAATTTAAAAATCGCAGTATAGTAAAATAGAGACAATAATTTAATTTGTGGGTATTTTCATAATAATTCATTGCACAACTCAAGTCCAGATTTATTGTAAATAAACCTAATTCGAGATTTGATTAGAGAATTTATAGGAATTAAAATTGTTGAAAAGAAACCCACACATCAGAATAGGCAATAATTTATTGAAACAGAAAAGTTTAAATTTTTATATTTTCTTACATAAAATATTTATGTTGTGTATGGGGGAGAGGTCCCCGGAAATAGACCATTCAAGTTATCACTTCCTCTCTTACATTTTAATTTACCGCCGTAATATTGATTGTCTGTTTCCTTGCATTGTAATTAATGCCATACTACTATTTGCCTTATTATTGCTATCGGGATCTTTCTCTGTTTCTCATCACTTTTTGCATACATTTTCTACAGCACTTATTACTTGAATTGTGGGAGACCGATTTAAATGTGAACGGAAGGAAGAATTATTTTTCCAGTTCTTTTCTAATAAGCAAACTTGAATCTAAAATGTTGTGTTCCCAGAAAGAAAGTTTTCCCCCCCTAGGAATTGTTGAGAATGATAATCAGAAAATTGCTTCTGATTCAACTTACAATTAACGCCTTTTTTCGCCAAAATATAATTGACATTTTTCAAAATATAGTGTTTTCAGTCTATTTAAAAAAAAATTTCTGGGATTTTTCTAAAATATTTCCCACTAATTTCATAATATTTCTTTCGGCATGATAAATTATGGCCTCTCTGGTCTGGTGGTCACACTGGTGGTCTTCTTTTCCCATTATTTTAAATTCAACGCTATATAATGAAGCAAATTGAAAACATTAGTTTATATTCAAGAAATAAATGATATGTGTGAACATCATTCTTTTAAGCGTCAACATGGATGTTCTGAGGATACACAGCTGTTTAATTTTTATTTGATTATCTGCAGGAACATGCACTCTACCACATATCCACGTACAGTGATAGATCAGATATAATAACAACTGCTTTTACATAGTTCATTTATTTATCACGACAGTAAATAATTATTGAAAATAATGCATCAGGCACAATGTCATAATATCGTACATCGTTGTTAGATAAAACCTTCGAATGTGCAAACCTGATTGAATCAGCACATATCTGTGAAAAATCGTTTATTTATAAATATTAAATCGAAACACAACACATACACAGAAACCATTTGATTAGTAAAAAAAAAGATAGAATCAATTATGTGTTATGTTTTTGCTGCACACACAACAAAAAGAAAATTGAGGGAAACACTAAAACAATTTGTCTATCAAATTGAATTTTCTGTTAATAATTTTTACAATCTTTTACTAGCCCCAGAGAGAGAGAGATGCTGTTAAACTTCAAATTTAGTCTCAAGGTACATTAATATTTATTTTATCTCGTAGTATATAACGGTATATTTTACTTTATAACGGTATATTTACTTTTTTTTTACCTCTTTAAATGTTCTTTCATAAAACGAAGCTTATATTTGCATATGCATTTTGGTTGTAATACTCACAGGAATACACAACAAAGTGAGTATGATAAAATAACTGTGTGTGTATAATCGCTTGTAATCACGGTTATATTGATCCATGTTCTGTTACCCACAATTTTTTTAACCATCACAGTATTATTGTTTGTCATTGAGGTAATTATGTTTCAGTCTTTGATATGTTGATATTATTTCCTTGATATATATTACTTTTCCTGCCGAAGTTATTTTTTCAGTTTCTTATTTTTACCGTAGTCTCAAACTATATGAAAATTTAAGTTTATATTTTTGAATTATTTTCGAAACTGGAAACTACTGTCATATCGTAGGATATCAGGAATATGTTTTCGGATAGTGGACTTAATAACGGAATAATATCAATACAGACAACTATTCAGCTCAGCTTTGTGAATCTTCTGAGTGATTTTTATTTTGTTTCAGGTCAGGAACACACACACGATACCACTACTAGAGTGGCAACATAACTCTAAAAAACATGTTGATGAAAGTATAGAGGCATAATGTCTGTGGTAAAAATTAAAAGTTTGTTGGCCTATGGCGAGGGGTCAATCCTCCCCTTTGTGTGCACCACCAAATGTTTTATGAGTAGTAATCTACTAAGCTGTCATGTTAGGGCAGAGATACATTTTAACAAAAATAGATTAGATTCATATTCACAGAATCACAGAGAGAGAATTTGGTTAATAACATTCTTTATATAACTTTTTATTTAAAAACATAGTAGTGTTTTTGGTTTTTGATTGTTCATATAAATCGAATTGTAACATAATTTAAAAACTATGGCACTTTTTATGTGATTTTATTATAATTTTTAGAATATTACAAATCTAGAACTGTATTGAATCATCATTCTTGCAGTTATTTTGTATCTATTTTTTTATATTTTTATTGTTACTCTGTTGTATTTACGTACTCTTAAATTACATGTCCATTTAAATCAAGCATTGAATTAATAATCAAGAACTATATACGATATTGCAACGTATTGGCAATACAGTGAAAATCGTTTAACACGAAATCGAGAGGATTGAAGTAATTTTTCGTGTTAAAAGATATGCAAAAAAAAAAAAAAAGGTATTTTCAACAAAATTAAAGTAATATACATTTTATTTACATATATGTGTATATATGCATGTATTTAATAAAAGTCATTGAAATAAAAACATCCACGAGAGCGTAATAATGAAATTTAATACAAAATTTTCAATTTTTTTGAAAAACAAAACCTTTATTGAGTTTTTGGAAAATAATCATATTTTTCTTTGCATTATCTTTTTGCATCAAATTCAGCAAATTATTCGATATCCATTTTTTAATTCATTTCACTATTGAATGTGAATTTAAGTAATTGCTCATACTCTTCATGATATTCCTCATTTTGGATGACGTGGGAACAGAAGCTGCATTATTAATTTCATTTTCGTCGCCAGAATCTGCATCAATGATATTTTTTGAGCTTTGAACAAATTCCAAAATGTGTTTGTCTGCCACAATTAAGGCAACGAATTCTTCCGATGATACAGTTGGACATTCCAATAATTCAAAAACTTTCTAAAAAACATTTAACTAAATTTCTGGCGTTTTCCTTATTTTGTTCGTTCTCAGAAGGGAAATATTTCCTTATTAAGTGATTTTCATTTCGTGTTAAGAAAAAAAAATACATGAAAATACATAATAGTTTGTTATTTGTCTTATTATTCCGTTGTATTATTTCGTCTTAAGCGTTTTGCCTTAAACGCAATTCACAGTATTCTAATCTCAGACAGTAGTGTTTAAGTTAATAAATGATGCAGTCTCCAAAATTAATTTATAAGCCAAACTGTGCTAAGTTATTTTTATATTTTAAAAATTATCACCTACTTTTTAGTTTTCTAATATGAAACGATCACAATATTTTACAATCAGTTAGTCTTGCATACATTTAAAGGTTATGATACAAAAATGCTAATTTTTATCAATATTAATAATTTTTAAATTTATACTCAAATAAACTTACCGCAATGAGCTGCTCCTGGATTCATACATTGCCACGTGTATGGGACAAAGTAGATTAGCGTTTGGGGACACGAAATGAAAGCATAACACCAATCATGTTGCAAACAGCATCTAAATTCAGGAAAAAAATTAAAACTGTAAAAATGATTATTTTTTAAATTTTTATATATATTATACAAAAAAAATCCTCTCAACAAATCTCTTCTGCTGTTGTTACTTATCCCACCCTATAGACAGTAACATCAGATGGAGGTCCACGAAATTCATCGTGGCAAGGGGCTAGTTTAACGCCTGTCGTTAGCCGTAGCTTTGAGCATCATACAGATGTCTATACGATTTGGCTCGGGAGGTATTGTTCCACCCCAGTCTTGAGAGTGAACACCCTGGGGCCTTTCACCAACCTCCTGAGAGGACTTGCGTCTCGACGAATATTTAGTGTCCCATGCAGCGAAGGCACTATACATTTACAACTACTCATTCCTTCGTGATTCGAACCCAGGCCTTACGGCATAGAAGTCAGCGTCACTATACCAAATGGGCTGCTGATATCTCTTCTAAAAAGCTCTACTTATATGTTTAAAGTAAATAATTGTGAGAAATGTTTTTATCCTAAGTGATTATTCTAAGTGGATTTATATACATGTACGATGACGCGAAAGAAGTATATTATAATCCATGCACATCTGGTTAATCAAAAAGAATAACTTTAGAATTGAATAGAATATTATTAATTACTGGTGAATAATAGAATTTTTATATTTTTCAAAGAATTATATATAATGATATATATATATTTGTGTAAGAAGCATTTATTAAAACTCATTGTAAAAATAACAATTTTTTATTTATTCTACTTAAATGAAAATGCGTCTGAACATTAAATTATGATTATGAGATAAAATATAAAACAAATTGTAGCATGCATGTACCGTGAGTTGAATTTTTGTTTATATTAACTCTTTATTCGTGAACTTTTTAGTAAATCACAAATAAAATTATCGTTTTTGTAGAGATATCTATAATATTTCTAAACATAAGAAGGTGTTGTCATATAGATGATAATGAATACAATCAATATGTTTTAAAAATATAGAGAAAATTGCGGCAGTTCTCTCTATATTTATCTGTATATTTCAGCATATTCTTTTAACAAGATTTAGTAAGTAGTTTTGCGCGAATAGCTCTTTTTCATATATATTAATACGTTCTATCTCTTAGTAGGTGTTTTGATAATCCCATTATTAAAATTCATTGTATACAATAATTATACACGAGGATTATTTTTTGATGAGACATGTGGCTAATCGTTTTATAGTGATTTGTTATGCTTAGAATAAACGAAAATTACGTACTTGACTTATATATGTTTGCAGAGAGGGAGGATCATTTGAGGAGGGGGAGGGGTGCTGTCAGTGGATGTTACGCGCCGGGACCTCTCTATTTAAGGGCCCCGACATTGATCAAGAACTAAAATAATGTACTCTTGCACATGAAAACTTGACAATGTTCCTATCATTGTCGGCTTGAAGAAAAGTACATTTCTATTTGTAAACGTTATTATAGTAGATCTCTGAATTTTGTCTATCTTCAAACTAATTTTTGATGATGCGAGTGTTTAATTTTTGTAATTTGATTCGTGGAATTTCCGAGGATCCACACCTTAATTGGAAAAATTTATTGATGTAAGTAGCGATAATACAGCGGTATCCGAAGCTAATATTCTATTGAATTCAATACAAGATACGTCCTTTATTTTATGCTTAATAGCAATATTGTCCCAAATTAACACTATCAATAAAACTACACTCTGTCACAAAAAAATATATGCACCCGGAAGGAAACGAGCTACTATTGCGAAACTTAACATGTGTGTAGTGTATGAGAAGATAAGACCATATATATATTTACAGATTCAGAAGAACATATTGTTTTATTAAGAAGATATGCCATGAAAAGGTTACAAATAAGCAGGTAATAAATCCACCCCTGGCAGCTATACAAGTCGAAACATGTTGTGGCATCGAATCAATGAAGCCACCTATGACCTCTTGAGGAAGATCATGCCATAATCTTTGCAACTGGTGGTTAATTCACCAGAATTCCGATACAGCTGCAGTTGCTTTTCTAGCACATCCAAGACCTACTCTATTGGAGAGATCTGGTGACTGGGAAGGCCACATGAGGACGACATATCCTTGAAGACATTGTTCGGAGAGTCGCTCAGTATGTGGGCGAACGTTGTCTTGCTGGTAAATGGCATAGTGCAACTGGCATTAAAATCTCGTCCACGTAACTGCGTGCCGTCAAAGTGCATTGAAGGACGACTAGAGGTGATAGAGTGTCGCAACAAATGGCTCCCCACACTCTCACACCTTGTGTAATTACCGTATGCCTCTCGACAACGAATACCGGATGGGACGGTGGCTTGGAGCCTCCACACGCATATGTGCTGGTCATCAGCATTGAGACCGAATTGGGTTCATTACTGAAGATCACACGCCTCCAGAGTCGGTCATCTTCCAGCTTGCCCGAGGTCGGAAAAAATCCAGTGGATGCTGCCTATGATGTGAAATCAGTGGTAGGCGGCTTAATGGTCTTCGGTTCCTTAAGCCTGCGTCGGCCAATCATCTGCGAATGGTTTTCCTTGATGTCACCAGGTGTCTGGAAAGTGGTAAATGGCGTCAAACCGATTCTAGCAACGTTGTTGGTGAGGACGTGGAGGCTCTTATGATTATGCGATCATTGAGAGTATTTGTGTTCCTAGGACGCCCTGACTCACCACGACGCTAGGTTAACCCTTCCGTGATCTTATTGTTGCCAACACCGACCAATTATCATATTGCTCCGACCGAGGTGGCGGCCGATACGCCTGTTCGACCAACTTGCATCTCAGAGGTTTAGTTTACGCTCCCTCTCAAAGTCTGACAATTCTTCGTACTGTCACCAGTTGCGTCACTGAGGCATCTCTAGTCGCAATATTGCCCATCCAAGTCGACAGATATGTTTGAAAAACTCTATGGCACAAGCAATCATGCCTTTAATCTCTTTCTCATATGCGCATAGCGCACTTACCCTTGTCTCATTGGCGTCGAAATTTTAATCATTTGCATATCTTTTACCAGACTACATTCCTACCAAGTTTCATGATAGTAGCTCGATTTCTTTTGGGTGAATATATATATATATATATATATATATATTGCAACAGAAGCATTTCAAGCAAAAATAATTGTTCTTGACACGGCTTTAATTTAGTCAAAGAAATTAAAACTGAAATCCGAAATTTAAGAACAAAATTTAACACATTTTTAGTCGAGGCAAAAGTGCTAGGACGTAACTAAAATACTTCAGAATAGTTTCCTGAAAACGGAATCGAAAAAGAAAGAATGTGTACAGAACCATTAAATGCATTCGCTACATTAAGCATCGAAAAAAAATTGTAAAAAGCTGTAATGTTACTGAAGAATTTAATGTATTAGGAAAAACGAAATCCCGCATTAAATAAACATATATTACTATAATATATGTAATTTTATTAATATCGTAACTTTTTATTTTACAAAAAATTTAAGGCCCAAAATGGTTTCTTGCTCTCAGGCATCTTTATAGAGAACCCCGGTTCTGTATGTTTGAACCTTGAATCAGTCATATTTTTTTATCCAGGAAAAATTAAAATATATTACAATACATCTGCTTTAAATGCAGAAATTTATACTATACTAATTTCTTCTTTTTTTTAGAATACAGCTGAATGAATTCAAAAAATTTCGTAGCATTTAATTTCGAATTTGAAAAGGAATATTTTGTTTTTCAAAATCTTAAAATTTTCTGTCTGTCAGTCTGTGCCTACGACATTCATTCTGAAAAGGATATACTTTTTTGAAGTTTTCTAGATCAAATCTGTTTATAACGAATAGAATATATTTCCAATCCGTAGAAACAGATTTTATCCAGAAAGTCTCGAGTATAAACTTTTCAAAATGAAGCATATAGATAGGAAAAATCTTCGTTCCCTCTATCTCGAATCTCTCTTTTAAATCAATTAATTCTTTTCGAATTGAATTAATGTATCTGACTAAGTTCGGAACCGTGATTTTTCAAAAGCGTATAAATGAATAATATTTATATTTAGTGTCACTTAGATTAGTAAACGTATATAAAATTGTTTTAAGAATATTATAACAATAAAAAATTATTTAAGTACAATATTTTGACAAAAATGATCATAGAATGACCAATTTTCAAAACATTCTCCTTTTATGAAAAATGCTTCTATTACAATAATATTTTGCCTGTATATAGCTCAGAACTCTGTACAAAAGATGAACAAGAATTTTTGAAATATATAGCACACACACACACACAATATTACTATTTTAGAAGCATTTTTATAAAGGAGGAATATTTTGAAAAAGGTTATTTAAGTTAATTTTGCAAAAAATGTGTATTTAAATAATTCTTTTTTGTCATGATGTCTTTAAAACAATTCTATACATATATTCTAATCTAAGTGACACTAAATACCATGAAAATTATCAATTTATGCGCTT
Source organism: Trichonephila inaurata madagascariensis (assembly GCA_019973955.1). Lineage (NCBI taxonomy): Eukaryota > Metazoa > Arthropoda > Arachnida > Araneae > Nephilidae > Trichonephila > Trichonephila inaurata. The sequence continues at coordinate 26,949 of BMAV01002765.1, forward strand.
TTTTAAAATCACGGTTCCGAATGTAGACGGATACCTTAAAGTTTATGATTTGTCGACTTAAAGAGCCGAGATTTCTGACCAAATGTTCATGATGAGTCATCTCGGTCACTCTTAAATGCTGAAAGACGAGTTTGGAAGAAGTATGTTTTTTTTTTAAGAAAAATTTTTTTTGAGGGCTTTATCCTCGTGGGAGGGCCGTCCGAGTTTCGTTTTTTCGGCCACTATCACTGCATTCTGCATTCCCAAACAGGGGTTTGGTGTTCCCAAAATCTTATAAGAAAAGAAGTGTGGCGAAGTTAGGTCGTGTGTGTGTGAGAGAGCTGTCAAGATGAGAAATCCGTACCGCCCTTTCGCTCTTGAATCAGCTTTTCTCTCGTTCTCTTTTACTGGAAAGGGCAAGGACGTTTCTCGGACTTGTGGCGGCAGAATGGCGGCCTTCACATGACACACCTCTAGTGAAGGCCAAGGCCATTGACACACTTCCTTTCAGCCAACTTCTTTTATCCAGGTGATTTATATATGACTAAGCTTTCAGTTATTTGTCAGGATGAATCTAACGCGTGCTTCACTTGAAGCTTTCTATCTGCAGGTAGGCGCTAATTTTAGCGTCTACTTGGGGAAGGGCACTCCTACACTCATAGAAAAATTATTGGTTGACTAAGTAAACCTATTTAACAATATAGAGTTTATAATAACCTTCCTTATACATACGGAAAAATATTGAAAGGAATAAATACAACATTTTTTTTCATTTTTCTTAACATTAAATCCATCAAGATATTGAACACATTTCATGAGAGAGATAACAATTATTTCTTCCCATAATGCTTGATGCCAATTCTGGTATAGTTTTAATACAGTACTGAATTTTAAGTCAACTAAACTTTCACATTTTTTAAACGATATTTGTAATTTAATTTTTAAAAATCTTTTTAAATATTTGCTTTTATTCATTAAAATGTATTAAAAGAAATGTAGAAGTATAAATTTTTGGGTTACTTAAGAGATATCTGTTTTACGCATGATGAAATTTAGTTTACATTGACTTCGGTTAAAAATAAGGAATCAACATAATTGCCCTTTATTCAGACATCTTCATTTATCATTATTGCCTTTAATGTAATCTTTATACAGATCCTAATCTTTACAATTATTTAGTTTTAAATAAAACTTTATAGATCTTTCATTATCATTACAATCTCTTCAAACAAATGTATTTGCAAAAAAAAAAAAATCACTCTTTTATTTTATTATATTTAATATAACATTTCTCCAGAGAGAGAGAGAGAGAGAGAACTTTCATTATTAATCTTATTTTTAATATTAATCAAACTGTTAATTATTAGTTTTCTGTAGCTTGTAAGGGAACTTAGATTTGGGTTGTATTACCAATATATTTGTTTTGTTACTACTGGTAAATAATAATTTTGGTAATTACTCAAAAAAACTTGGAAGAAACTCAGTGGTGTAACGAAGAATATTAAAGCCCCCTGTAAAGTCATTCACTACTTTTTTTGCCTTTAATATTTTATAAACTGATTAAATACGTACTCAGCGTCAGTGGGCCCACTAGGATGCTAGGCCTCCCAAGGATGCGGGAGATGTACGATACGCCACTGAAGAAATCGTCGACTTGCCATTGGGTTGTCAATTGATTCAAGGAAAATTCAATTTAAAGTAATTAAAAATCTAAATGAATAGTAATTTCCTTTGTAAATACGGAATTCTAGTGTTTATTCATTTTTAGGTATTCGAGGTATTGAAAATTAGTGGAACATAATACTTTTAATTAAGGGTGGAAAACTCCTGAAGTTCCTAGAAGGTTTTTGCTTTGTGTTTGCCTGTTGTGAACATTATTTTTAAAAGTAGATTATATTTACCTGTCAATATCATCTACAGGTTGACCAGAGCCCATGTAACCACAATAGCATCCATAACCTCGATAACTTAAAGGGTTACATCCCGACATACATTTCAGCATCCTGGCCATTTGCATCACGTTACGTCGAAAACGAAATTTCTTTGCTTGAACTTTAGCATGAAAATCTGCTTCTCTGTCTTTGGTCGCCATTGTTGTATTCCGTCGTATATCAGATGCTGCATTATTTCTTTCAATAATCGTTTTATTCCTAAGCGGGGTTAAAATGAGACCTGTAAAAAAGTAAAGATGCTTTCTCAGTATGCAGGATGAAGTTCAACATCTCAAGATTTTTATGTTAATCATGATCATTTCACCCTTTTTAAAAATTTCAAAAGGTGAAATCAATATAGAAAGAAAAAAAACTCTCTTACTAGGAAAAAAAACCCTGTTAGTTCCAGAAATTAATGAAGACTTATTAACACCTGAAACTTCTTTTCTATTAGAAATGTGTTACGATTTTTTTTCTCCAGCCTGAATAATATATAAGTTACAGAAGCAAGAAAACACAGTATTCCCCTCAACTAATTTATCACTATCATTTGTTATTTAAGCATTTAAAGAATTTTAGGTTCAGATTTTAATATAGATGCACTTGATATTCTTATCAAAATAATTTGATTCATTTTTAATAATAAAAAAACTTTTCAGAACTGAAATATTTAAAAAAAAATCAGATATGAATTGCAAAAATAGAAATTATTGTCTTCGATTTCTTTTCCTGTGAGTGAGTGACTTATTCATTCATCACGAGATCTCCGGAATTATTATTAGACCTACAGACTTAAAATTTGGAAAGCATTTTGTTGTGTAGAGAGATTCGCTAAGAACGGAATTTGGGGAAATCGTCTTCCAAAGATGGTTGTGAGAGGTTAAGGGAGCATAAAAGGTAAAAAAAATTCCGTTTTTGATTTTTTAAACCAATAGAATTGAAATTTAGTATAAGCATGTTTCTTTTGTTGAGTAGAGATCCTCTAAGAACGGGTTTTACGGATATCAACTTCCAAGGGGATTATGAGGGCGTAAAAGATGATTATACTTAGTTTAGAAATTCAAATCCTGTCCATCTGTTCAAGATGAGAGCAAAGAAGATGCAAGAATGCTTTTCAATAAAATCGAAAACATAATGCTAGGACTTTGATATCAATTACTAATTGTTGTATACAGTCATACACTATTATGAAACACTCTTAGCGAGTACCCAACCCCTAGGACACACACAATAGGATTTTTAGTTCATTTAACTATTCAGAGTCTTTAATTTGCTTTAAATATTTTTAGACATAAATTCTTCTGGGCATCGAGTTTATAGTTTTCGAAAACAAAGACTGCGTCTTTTTTCGTTACTTTAATTGTAACTAGCATGTGCCTTAACTTTTCCCTAAGTATTGTCATTGAATGACATCATATCAACTTTCAGCCAGTGAAATGATACGGAAAAAGCTGTGGAATCTTTTTTTCCGATACAGAACTGAAAAAAAGAGATTGGGTGTGCAGCCTAAAGTATTAGAGAAACAGTTGTTATACTTGTCTTTTGTCGTGCATGTGTGTTTGTATCTGTGTTTACCCTGCCAGGTTGCTGCTAGCTTTTTGCATAGCTGGTCGTCGTAAATTAAAAGTTCCATTGAAAGATATCTTCTTTTTCAATTCCTACTACTAGTTCACTCTTTTCCTATACATGTATATTTATATATCTTGTTCAAATTTTCAATCGTTAATAAAATACTTTTTATTCATCCACTCGAATTCAAAGACATTTTTTAAACTTATAGCGGATGACACTTGATATTAATACAGTTTTTTCAAGTATTAATTCGTAAATTCTATTTAATTAACGAATAAATAGCAACAAACAAAAATAATAGTCCAACACCATATATATAAAGGAAAATAGCTCGTTGTGTCCCTGTAGTGCAATGGATAGCAAATTGGACTTCTAATCCCACTTGGGATGACCTAATTTCTAAGAATGTGATTTATTTTTTTTTATAATATTTTATTGGAATAGTTAAATTTAATTAATGAATAAATAGTAACAAACAAAAATAATAGTCCTACACCATATATAGAAAGGAAAAGGGAAAATTGAAATGAAAATCGCTTTTTATTTTGCCACTTAATATTGTGATTTGTGTCATATGTATATAAATATTTATATTAATTGCAATTATTTAATAAAAAGTAACTAAAATAAAGTTTTTCTTTGGTGACCTAAGTAGGAATTGACTTAAAACTTTTTTATATTACTTGTTTTCATGGCATGTTTTGTATCATAAATATCTACAAGATAAATTACAACCACATAAAGATGGGCCTGTAGTATGTTTTTGTTTCCGTGAAATTATAACATACATGCTATATACATAATTTTCTTTCCTATATCTGGTTTTTTTATGATAATATAATAATAATAATTTCTTATGGTAATCAAATGTGAACAATTCGGTTCGAAAAATCGTGATTAAATTAAGAAATCGTGAAAAAATCAACCAGCTATTGCAAATTAGAAATTTTTTTCGTGATTCCGTGTTTCATATCAATAACGATAAAAGGAATATATTCAATTGTTCACGCTATTATATCATACGCAAGAGCAATGATGACAAGTTTAAAGAAAATGGTGCATGACCTAAACTAATGTTGCATTAATTTTTGTCTGTTCTGAATTACTTCTATATTTCTTTATCTATATTTAAGACTAAAAATATTGCTGTTAAAAACAAAACAAACGAAAGATGAAAATTATTAAATTAATTAATTTTTCTATAGGGATAATTTCAAAAATTACTGAAGCATACATATCCTAGACTAATAAATAATCAGTCAATTCTTTGATTCTAATTAGAATTAGACGTGTGTACTCAAATAAATAATTCTCTTGTTTAAAGTGTTTCGAAAATGATATTATTGCTTTTTAAAAAAAATTTTAAGATGAGAAACAATATTTAACACATACTTAAGTTACATTACTAAACACATTTCAAAAGTTATATTAGTATTATTGAACATTATATTATTTTAATTAACTTTTATCATTATTATAGAAAAGTATCAATTTCATTTTAATAAATATTTTAAATTGCAAATTAAGAAAATAATAAGGTAAGCAAATAATGTGTATGGTAATTATAAATAAAATACAATTTCCACACACACAACACACAACACACACACACACACACACACACACACACACACACACACACACACACACACACACACACACACACACACACACACACACACACACACACACACACACACACACACACACACACACACACACACACACACACACACACACACACACACACACACACACACACACATGTTTGTAAATTTTATACAATAAACAAATTTATCTGTTTAGTTTGCTAATTTATGTTGATGGAAACCATAAAGATATCTCAAATAACTTTCTCATTTTTTTTCTACAGTTAAAATATAAGTAATAAGACTGATTGCACTGGACATGTATTTTTTAAAAATTATTATTGATAAAAAAGTTATAGCAGACTATATTCTTCAAGTCATAGGTGTACTTAATAAACATACCATAAAAGTTATCTTACCTAATTATATTATTATAAACTATCTTACTTAATAACCACGTCATAAAGCTATCTTATTTAACTATCTCATGATAAACTATCCTATTAAATAATAACATCATAAGAATTATCTTTATTTAAGTGCTGTAAGGCATTTGTGAATGAATCGTGTAAGATAAATATCAAGCCATTCATCATGCCTTATCATCGCGACGATTCGTCAAATGTTTCACGAGACAGAAAATGCTATTTGAATTAGTGAGGTAAATCCTGTTTCACCCAGTTTTGATTGGTGACACTTAAAAGTGAATTGTAAGTAATTGTCATCTGCAAACTGAAGCCAAACTTGCAAAACGCGACCCGTGATTTATTTACCAAGCAACTGTTAAAGAGGCTTGTGTCCTTTAATCTAGAGCAAAAGAAAAAAAGAATGCTTGAGTGATCTCACATGAAGATTCACGGACTAGTGGCCAATCACATTGCGTAAAAACAAATCTCATCAGGAGACCTGTGACAAACAAGCAGGGAGAAACTACCTTTCTGTCAGGAACAGTTATGTGTGAGAGAAACAAATAGAGTTCACGAGCAATCGAAAACTATTAGAGCGTTATTTCAAGTTAAAGTCGGTTGTTTATTTTGGCCTTTTAGTTTTCCGGTTGACAAAATTTGTTGCGGCATTTGCGTTAGTATTGCTAGAATAATTAGCGTTTTACGTTACACTGAGATAATTCCTTTTAAAATTAACTCGTTCAGCACTAATTTATAATTAGCTTGACATGGACATTGTTTTATTGCCTTTCTTTTGTTCTTTACAACTAAATCTATTTAATTAATTCCATGATTAAGAATTTTTTTCCATTTTTTGTGAGCCTTCTAGCTTGATCACAATTGCTGATGGAAAAAAAAGAAGCACTCTAACAGTTGATTGTTAACTTATAAGACTACTTTCAAAATGATCATAGGATCATGTTGGAATTGGAGTTAAACTTCAGGAATTTTTTTTTTTTACAGGAGATACTATACATAAAGATATTTATCCTTTGAAGAAAAATAGGTTTGGACCATACACTTATTTGGTTGGATACTGAATACTCTTCTTCAATACTCAAAAAAGTTCCGAAAGATGATGTAAAATTCTTAATTAAAATTAATAATAAAATCTTAACTAATAAATATTTTAAATTATTTATTAAAAGGGTTTATATAATTCCACATAGAATGTTTGACTTCTGTTAAAAAAATTCCGAAGCTAAATGCTGTAGAGGTTCGAATAAAGGTTGAATTCATGAAGATTAAATCCAAGTATTGAGCTATCGACTCAAAACTGTAAAATAAGGAGTTTTAATTGGAATAGTTATACAGCGCAGCGATCGAATACTGTTGCCATATCTTACAGTTATCTGAGTAGAAATCAGTTAACTTCTGTTGAAAATAGCTATTAAAATTCTCTGTATTGGTTATTTCAGACCCAATTAATCTTCTTAAAAATAAAGATGAGTTTAAAAAGTAGCATAAGTTGTATCTTGGATAGTCCAAGAAGACTTTTCAAAGATATGAGTTCGATATGAGATTTACGTTAATACAGACTGTTTTAATTTTTTGCTCCCTAACCACTAGAAGTCAACCTTCTTTTTTTTGTTTAAACGCGAAAATGAAAGAGAATTAAGTATACGGAATACTACGCAAAAGCATATTGGGAACAAGTATATCTCTTTGTATTAACAATACTATCATAAAGCCATTTAAAATTCATGATGCCACGCCAAAAGGTTTGTCCAGGTATGGCATTAAATTTAGAATAATTAATTTGCAACTAGTCATAATACTTATAACACTTATAAAACTATTTCGTTAATGATGTCCGTCACCACATCAGGTATATGCGCGATTTCTCTCTCTTTATTTTCATAGAATTTAGCATAAACATGCAATTGAAATTTCTTCGTAAGTACATGCTCGTTTTTGTAAACATTAACATTAAGTAAACTAATTTACACAGCTGAGTAAACTAATATGCCATTATTAGACAACTCCCCTTGCAGAATTTATATTTTGGTAAATTTTTAGATGTACATGAACATGAAGACTTAAAGTCTGGAGAATACCTTATTAGATAAAATATATTTTACGTGATTTCAAAATAATTAGCGTGTCAAATAACTGATGGTAGACAGGGTGGTTAACTACTTATAAAGCAAAAGAAGATGCACCAAGAAGGTGCATCTGAATGGGACGGAATCACGTAGAAATATACCTTACAATAAAATATACAAATGATTCACTTTTGGCAAGTGAATCCAAAATGACTCACCATTGGCTGACAAGTTGAAGCTCCAAAGCATTGTAATGGAGCATCCAAATAGTATAATATATAAAACAAAGGACATCCAGTACTAAGAACTAACTTCTGTGCAACTTGGTTCCGTTGACTCACATGTAACTATGCCTCGCAGAACAGTGTGAGCGGATACCACCATTTGAGAGAGGGCGTGCAATTAGACTATAAAAGTAGGGGGTAATCGAATTTCCAGATTGCTTAATGCTTGAGTTGAAGCGATGATACCACTTGAAGATGTCAGTAATGGATGAACAATGACCCAATAGAGCACAATGTCAGAAACATAGAGGTCAACTGGCAGCAACGACAGAACATGGGGACAAAATGACTGATCAGCATTCATGGCCCTGATATGTTTTTATCAATTATCCGAAGTGTAACCGGAACACTACCGGGACCGGAACAATGATTATCGAAAGATGACTCAGCGAATGGATTCTGAGGGTATGGAAGCCAATGCCCCTGCTGAGAAGCTCACTGTTGTACACTACCATGCGCATTTGGAATGGTGCAGGACTCATTCAATATAGAATCTCACAATATAGAATCTCAACAGTGTGAGCAGATATCACCATTTGAGAGAGGGCGTGCAATTAGACTATAAAAGGAGGAGAGTAATCAAATTTCCGGATTGCTTAATGCTTGAGTTGAAGCGATGATACTACTTGAAGATGTCAGTAATGGATGAACAATGACCCAATAGAGCAAAATGTCAGAAACATAGAGGTCAACCGACAGCAAGGACAGAACATGGGGACAAAATGATTGATCAGCATTAATGGCCCGGATGTGTCTTTATCAATTATTCGAAGTGTAACCGGAACGCTACCGGGACCGGGAAAATGATTATCGAAAGATGAGTCAGCGAACGGATTCTGAGGGTATGGAAGCCATTGCGCCTACTGAAGCTCACTGTTGTACACCACCAGGCACATTTGAAATAGTGCCGGACTCATTCAATCTAGAATCTCCCAAACTGGAGTAGAATTGTTTTCAGCTTTGAGTCCTGCTTCGAACTGAACCTCAATGACCAGCGAAAAAGTGCCTGGAGCCCAACAATCAAAAGTTATGATGTAGGTGTTTAAAGCCAGATCCCCTTAATTGTCATCCGTAACCTTCCAAGGAATATGGTGGTGTACGTCGAGATTCTTAACCCCATAGTATTATCCTTCTGTTCACAGATACATGGGCTTACTTTTATGCAGAATAATGCCCTGTTTTAAACGGCATGCCTTTCTACTGATTTTCGCATTTCTTCAATACTAACTGGTTGGTATGATCTCCAGATGTCTTCCAAATAGAATATTCGGTGACTTTTATAAGCAAGCTTTATAAGGTTTGCGTCAATCTAACGCACCAATTGGAATTTTACAGATAATTATGCTGGGGGATATTCCCAACTTTAATAGCCAATGCCGTGGCGGATAAATACTTGTATCAAAAATAGAGGTGGTTACTGAATTTTCCTTCATAAAATGTTTAATTCCTAAAGCACAGTTAATGTTTCATTTCAAAACAAGTACATCACATGTACCGACTTTAAGCCTATTTAGATAACTCCTTGATGCGTTGCTCACACACACACACACACACACACACACACACACACACACACACACACACACACACACACACACACACACACACACACACACAGCACACACACTACACACACACACACACACACGTACACGACACACTCACACACACACACACACTACACATCACACACACACACACTACATCATCACACACACACACACACACAGACACACTTTCACACACTATAGAAACACCTGACTCTCCCCAATTTCTAGTATTAGTCCACTCTCCCCCTATATATATTTTTGTATATATATATATCTTGTTCAAATTTTCAATCGTTAATAAAATACTTTCTATTCATCCATTCAAGTTCAAATACATTTTTTAAACTTGTAGTGGATGGCACTTGATGTTAATACAGATTTTTCAAATATTAGTTCATTAATTAAATTAAAAAATAAATAAATAATAACAAAAATAATAGTTTAACAGCATATATAAAAAGGAAAGTCATTAGGCGTGCTCTTGTAGCGCAATGGATAGCGCGTTGGACTTGTAATCCAAAGGTCGCGGGTATGAATCCCACCTGGGATGGCCTAATTTCTGAGAAAGTGGTTTCTTTTTACTATACTATTTTATTAGAATAATTAAATTTAATTAATGAATAAATAGTAACAAACAAACGAAAAATAGTCCAACACTATGTGTAGAAAGGAAAATGGAAAATTGCAGGAAAAATCGCTTTCTATTTTGCCACTTAATATTGTAATTTTATCATATGTACATACATATTTATATTCATTGTAATTATTTAATAAAAAGTAACTAAAATAACATTTTTCTTTGTTCACCTAAACAGGAATTGACTTAAAATTTTTTTTTTTATGTTACTTGTTATGTTATAGAGTGTATATATAATGACGGGTGGAAGCGGTAGCCATATTTTCTTAATTGAAAAATGAAATAAGTCATAAGCTAACATAAGAGTGAACATCACAAATTTATAAAATCTTAAGTATTTGATATCATAACGAGGGCGCTCTGATGCACGGTCGGACCTCAAAATCCTTACAAAGGTTTTGCGCAGAAAGTTGGGATAAGGGGGTACCATTTCGTGTATATATATATAATGTGTCCTCTTTACTTACCGTGGCTGAAAATTATGAAGTTTGTAGCTAATAGCCCTTGTGTTATTATAAGGGCGACGTTTATATACAAGGAATCGATTAATATAACAATCGATAAGTAGAGATTAATATTCAATGAAAAATAGGTTTATTTTGTCCTATTTAAGTATGAATATTTTCAAGATTCATGCAAATAACCCAACTAAAAATACCCGCAAGTTTTTAAATTACGATTAACTCAGAAGAATTTTAGTCAATTCGATGTTCTGTACAGCTATAATAAATTAAGTTTAAAAGTGAGTTATAATTCTAATTCTAATTTATCAAATAATAAACATATTCATATAAAAATACACATTTATAAACTTTTTAAAAAATGAGTACCATCATAAAAAAAATATCATTAAACTATCATTTATATACTAAAGAAGTTTAATTTATCTATATTATGAAGCTAATCTAGGAAAAAAAGTTTAACAACAGTAAGAAAAATAAGTACTGTTCTAAACACAACTATAAGAACTATGAAATAAAGTCTTATTCATATTCTTAATATAGACTTTGAATTAGAAAAGATATATCAACTTCAAACATACTACAAACCGTTTTTATTCTAAGAATATTTATGAGTCTAATTCATATGGCACATTCATTGTTTTCACTTTTAAGGATAAGTAATAATACTTAATATCATAAAAATATATTCTAGTGTGTCTGTGCTTATGCTTAGTTATAGGTATGGTTGTGTGTATTTGAGAGAGAAGTCTCGACTTTGGTGTCGTCCTTGTCACGTGAAAAATAGTTCTAAATCCCTGTCCATCACTAATAAGCTATTTGTTGCTTCTGAATGTGAAAGTAACAATCAATAAATCAATTTATGGGCCAAGTTAATAATTTAAATGAAAGTTCCTAAGTACGAGACTCGTAAATAAAATACCCTTACAAATAACTCTTTCAGAATCTAGAAATATACGATAGAAGAATACAATACATTTACGAAAATGTACAGTTAAAACTAAATTAAAAATTTTTATATTATGGTAATTTTTTTAATATTTGGAAAAAACACTTTCCTTTCTCTCTCTCAAGAGAGTGAGAGTTTTATTAAGGCTGCCTTCGGTTAATGTTACAGAATAGGACCCGATTTGGAACATTTTTTCAGACACAAAAGAAATGAAACATTAATATGATATTCTGAATTCACTATCCTTTAGAGAGCAACATTTTTTTATCATACTTCCCGTTTTTAATCGAGTTGATTCATTTTTTCTGGTATAAAATGTGTTTCGCGTTTTTCTCCTATATATCGTAATGTTAAATGGGCTATTCCTTCACGTATTAAAACGAAAAATAAAGTATTCATGGAATATTTTGACATTTTTAAAAACACTATATTGTTAACAGAGGTATGAGTTATAATATTGCAAATTTCCATGGAAATTGAGGCATTTTTCTGTCTGAAAATGTGCTTCGCGTTTAGTTCAAGCTCTCGTACATTTATCGAAGACGACCTTAACGTCGCACTATAAGGCAACACGAGGGCTATTGGCGACGGACCTCGTAATTTCGAAATTCGATCAAGAGACGAGGACGACACCTGAGCTAGCACGCCTAATTACTATACCACACCAACGAGAGGACATTGAGCCGGGACAGATTTACATATATTGGCCCCTCTACATGGAAGATCTTCAATGGCACCAAGACTTGAACCCGCGACACTCTGGCTACGAGTTCACGATCAAACCATTCCTCTCGAATACATACCTATTTAATCCTTGATCTACCGATGGTACTTATAAGTACCACTCACTTTAAAATTATATAGAATAACCATTTTTACGAATACTCTGGTGATACTTAGCAGGAATATTCTTTTAAATCCACTTTTCCAATATATATGACAGCACGGGTTCTATGATAAGTATTTCAGCGAATTGCGAAAATTGTCATTTTTGGTCTCATTTTGTTGAAGATTGTCAATAGTTAATGTCAAAAGATAAGTGTCTTACTTTTTTGTATGTTAATGAAGACCTTAGAAAACGATTTGACTATTTATTTTAAGTGAACAGTGTATATAATTAATTTTGCAGTTTAATATCATTAATTAATTAATTAGATGTAACGGATTAAATTTCCCAAAGTTGAGCATTTTGCTTATGTATATCCTTTAATTTTCAATGTAGTGATTCAAAAAAAAATATTGCATGAAAAAAACTGCAGTAAATTATAATGCGGTAGATAAAGGGTTAAAATCACCATAGAAATAAGATATAATCACATTCTAAAGATTCTTTTTTCTTAATTGTGTGTTGTTGTGCTCAACCAATCAGTTATTGTTTATTAAAGGGATGGTGGATCTTCACAATGTCAGATTTTGGTCAAAATTGCGATTTTGATTTTTTTATACTAATACTATTCCTTATATTTCATAAAATAATTATATCAAAGACTTTTGTCGTATTGATTAATAGTTACTGAATTATTTTTTATTTTAATTAAATAAATGTTTAAAATGTACTTTTCTTAGCTCTCAAATTTTCCCTTTTCATTGTTACGTAAAATGCTCCTTGGGTTTTAAATTGCTTCATATCTCTTTGAAATTTTCACAACTTATAAAAGAGGATATAGTTAAAAAAACTGTGCATTAGTTTTCTAAAAAATTTAACGGATCATATTTTGTGCTGTTTTGAATACCTTAAATGTATGATAATTGGCGAAATATTTCATATAGTACAGAAAATGTATCTTTTTTTCATCAGTTTTTTTTTTCTGAATTCAAAATCCATGCACAGATATATTTTGCTGTAGTTCATAAATATATAAAACAAAAATTATGTATATGTCTTAAAAACTAATGCGTAAGGAGCATTTTTAAAAATAGTTTCAAAAAATTTAATTTTTAAAAAAAATCAGCTTATAACAGTTTTTTTTTTAAAAAATATGTTTAAATTGTGAAATAGAATAATCCTTTACTGTATTGATTCTATTTTCAGTTAATTAAGCTAACAATTTAAGAAATTAGTTTTAATGGTGCACCGCCCCCTTAACTATAGAACTGAAAATTTCGCCAGCGTTAGACAGAGAGAGACATTGTGTTCAACAATAGAAATCGAAATACATTGTATCAAGTAGAACTTCATAGGCAAAGTACCCGAGAGCTCATAATAACTAATTTGCGGCAGTAGTTTTTAGTCGAGCCATAGTTTTGAGCCTTGATTTCATTAAAGGTTTTGAGGAATATAAATGACATCAAATGAAATTAGAATCTAAGGTTGTAAGCATTTCTCTTTTCAGTTTTCCAAATTGGACTATATTTTCACAGGAAGTTGCAAAAACAGCTTAAAAATCATCTATCTCTGTGCTAAGATTACAAATTAACCGTCTATGAAGAAAGAATGCCAAAATGTTCCGAATAATTTGCTCTTCCTAATTAAATATTTTGTCATGGGCTAAAATGATTATTGTGGTTCCAAAAACGTTTTCAAAGAGAAAAACACTTTTTTTTCTCTTTCTTTCTAGTATTTTAATACAAATTTCTGTTTCTTATTTTCAAATTAAAGCTTTCTAGATCAAATAAATGCCTTTTTACGAGATTAAGAAATAATAATTATGTGAAATTTGTAAGCTAACGTAATTTGTGAAAAATTATCTTTAACAAAGAATGTTATTTGATAAAATAAGCATTACTATAGCTCAGTCTTAAAAAGAATTTTTCTATTTCCTATATTTATTCAGGTTGTTACACTAATTCTTCAGTGATCATTTCAGGTGTAATGTTAATCATATTTATAGTCCAGGTAATATCTTGCAAAATAAATACATTAAGGATGAAACAAAAGATGTTGTAGCAAACTGTAGTGCACGTGCACCTATATATCTATGTTAAAATAAGGCAATTTAAGAGACTACCAAGGAAAACAATTCATTATGAATCGTTGGAAATTTGAGCATAAAATCTCTTATGGGTATATTGAACTCTCACAAAAATTTAAGAAAAAATTGCAATGTTCAATTACCATTTTAATTATTTTAAGCTACTAAGTAAAATAAAAATTGATTAAATATTTACTTTATTAGGACAAGAATACTTGGATTATTTTTACAAGTATTTTTTACGAATGCAAGAGAGAGTTTTTGTACCAAATGAACAAGTGTAAAATCTTAGTTTTTAAACTTTAAATAAAATTAAGGTAAATGATGAAGTGTTAATTGAAGACTTTTGTTTTTGCTTAATGAGCATGCTTTGATATTTCTGTAGTGCAGCAGTAACTCAATAATTATTCAGAAAATAGAGACATTATAGGTATAGAGAATTATAAAAAGGAGCAATAGGAGAGAATGAAAAAAAAATTTTTTTTCACTTTACTCATAAAATTCTATTCAATAGCTGAATGAATTATTGAAAGTGATTTTTCAAGTAGTATAATATAAATAGAATATTTTCTCCCTCATAAAGAAGATTCCTTACAATACAATTTTATTTATTTGCAGTAAAAATAACTTTTATTAACATATGAAATTTAAAAAATTAAACAGTTGCTTCTCTTTAAATATGTATAATATGAAAAAGTTACATCAAAAATTTATTTAATTAAATCTTGTAGAAATTTAGTTACTGATTAATTTTATATTTGTATTATTTTATATTTGTATTAATTTTGATGTTATAAATTTTAAACTTCCGGAAATCTGGTGGGATAATATTTTCAGTTGTATTTCTCTCCCTCATAAAGAAGATTCCTTACAACCACAGGTTTATTTATATGCAGTAAAAAATAATTTTTATTAACATATGAAATTTAAAAAATTAAATGGTTGATTCTCTTTAATTATGCATAATATGAAAAATTTACACCAGACTTATTTAATTAACCATTAATAGAAAATTCAGTTACTAATTAATTATATATTTGTATTAAAATTTTTTCATAAAAAGAATGACAAATTTTTGTGTTACAAATTTTAAACTTCCGTAAATCTGCTTTGATGTTGCAAATTAATAACTTCAGGAAATCTGTCTTGATTTTGCAAATTTTTAACTTCGGGAAACCTGGTGGTATGATATTTTCAGTTGTAATTCCAACACTTGAATAAATTCAGTTACTAATTAGTTTTATATTTGTATTAAAGTTTTTTCATAAAAAGGATGAAAAATTTTGATGTTACAAATTTTAAACTTCCATAAATCTGCTTTGATATTGCAAATTTTAAACTTCCATAAATCTGCTTTGATGTTGCAAATTTTTAACTTCTGGAAATCTGGTGGTATAATATTTTCAGCTGTATTTCTCTCCCTCATAGAGAAAATTCCTCACAATCACAGGTTTATTTATTTGTAGTGAAAAATAATTTTTATTAACATATGAAATTTTAAAAAAATTAAACGGTTGCTTCTCTTTAATTATGAACAATACGAAAAATTTACACCAAACACTTAGTTAATTAAACACTTGTAGAAATTCAGTTACTAATTATTTTTATAGTTGTGTTAGAAAATTTTTCAGAAAAAGAATGACAAATTTTGATGTTACAAATTTTAAACTTCCGGAAATTTGCTTTGATTTTGCAAATTTTAAACTTCCGGAAATCGGTTTAATGTTTCTTTACACTATCTACTATTACTCAAAAGCTATGGACAATCGTTTAAATAACAAAATCGTTTCATATATTGAACTTGGAGAAAGGCGTCACGATGGTTTATCATAGATTTTTTTTAGCTCTAATTCAGGGTAAATTTAAACAGTCAGAATGATGACGCGTGAAACAGACCGGATCTAGCGAAGGAAGACCTTAGAGCATACAGCTATGGAAAAAAGAAGAAAAAAAGGCAGAATAAAAAAAGAAAACAGAGTAATTATTGAGGTTAGGTGCAAAAATGAGCCGGCTTTCCTTTAAATATCGCAAATCTTACTCTTTTAAAAATTTCTTTTTTTTCTAGGTTCAGTTGAAACTCACGGTCTTTTGTTTTGACCATTAATGATATACCATGGTTATTAAGGTTAAGAACATGTAATTATAAGACGTAACGCCTTTTCTTTTTATGCTCAGATGTAACGTTTGGAGTGAATCTTTTGTTAGGTTTTTGTTCTCCTTCATGCATTAATGCATGAATAACCTGAAGGGAAAGTTATTTAAATACAATAGGAACAGCAAAATCTTATCAGATTAAAGAGTGAGTAACCTGCCCTTGACTCTGTCACCTTGAATACTATTCTTTGAACTAGTTGAGGTGATCGTATTTAAAGAAAGTGCTTCAAAATAATGGATCTGAAAATTTTAAATGTTTCATGCAATATCTAATTGTGTACACACATACATAGCTATTTTTTCAATACAAAATTACCATTAAGCATCTTATTATGTAATCACTTATAATCTAAGATACTATAAACATTTTTTAAACTAATTTTTATGCGAAAAGTTTTTTATATTCAGATTATATTGATGAATATCTCTTGCAATGTGATCCATCTAAGGAGGAGGCGAAGGAAAAGTAACTGTACCCCTATTCAGACATTGAAGCCTCATTTTTATAGAAGATTTAAAGTTACAATAGACTTTTGAAACTAAAGAGATTTAAACAAATTTAGATGAAAAAGAAGAAGTTATTTCTGCTTCTTTAAGGGGAAATATTAATTAAAAAATTAATTAATCAGAAATTATTTTAAACTGATACGAATTTGATCGATATGCTTGTAGAAAAGTTTGAATTACTTATGAAAGAGAAATCCCTACAGCTAAGCACGGAAAAACAACAACAACAACAAAAATAAATAAATAAAAAATAAAAAACAATGCTTCTTAACTAAGTATTAAATTATAACCTCTGGGAGTGAATGACATTTCCCCCCTGAAAGACAAAATGTTGGTAACGAAGTTTTAAAGAATATGATTTAAATAAAATTGCATTTTTACATGAAATGTGAAGAAAGAAAAAAGGATCTTTTGCCATTAGGTTTTCGAATTTCGATGCAAACACCAAAAAGCTCCTTTGTATTAATGCATTGCACTAGAGAAACACAAGAGCTTATTGCTAAAGGAGGATGAAATTTTAAGTTTTAATCGGATGGATGGAAATGATACTTTAAGTGTGTGTTACTTTATTTTCCTAATATCAACATTATACGATGCAGGGACTTCGAAGCCCAGTGGTATTTAATGTGTCAGTAAAATCCATTATTGCTCATAACGTTTTTTTTTTGTAGAATAAGATACGAACCAATAACATTGTTTTGCACATCATGGGTTGTTTAGTTCTTCATATTAACGACTAAGGTACCCCAGTAACAGCAGTAAGTTAATAAAATAGCTAGTTTTTTTCAGTAACTTTGAATCGAAATTCCTATTTTTGAATGATAAAAAATTTATTATGCTGAAAAAAAATTCTTTTACTTCCTTAAAAAGTTAACAGTTCTAAAATTTTAATTTTTAAAGTATCATATTTTTTCTTCACCTTAATGTGCTCAACATTAAAGTGCACTTTCAAACAGTAGAAGAATTATAGCAATTTTTAAATGCATATTGTTGACATTTGTCTAAATTTCACACACACAATTCCCTTAATTTTATTTAAAAACCTGAGTGTGTGCGTTTCCGAACCCACGTTAATAACCACAGACAATAAATCAAGTGTAAAAGAAAAAACTTGACATAATTTTTGGTAGGTAAGTTATATTTGTTTTGACATTAAAATGTTAAAATGAGGTGGATGATAAAGTACAGTGTGTTACTTGGAGAGAGATTTTCTATTTTCGAATTTTTCATGAAAGAGTAATTTATCTAATAAAAAAATTACTTCTCATCTGTTGTCAGGTAGGCTATCAATGTTTGATGTTACATTGGAAAATTTTATTGGATATATGCCATTCTTTTGGGAAATATCGAATGTTGCCAAAAGTCTACATGCGAACCTTTTAAAAAATAAATATTAAATATTATTACCTGGATTTTTAAATTTATTTTTTTACGTAAATTAAGACTACATTCCTATAAAAAGCAATTTTTTAAAACTCAAAAAGCAAAACTCATGCATTTAAGGGTTAGTTCATTGAATTTATATTTGAAAACATGGAAACAAGAAATATCTTTTCCAGTAGAATAATTAAAACCGAGCTGGAACTATAGACAAAGAAACCCATTTAAAACTTATACAGTTGTTTTGCACCCAAAATTTTATTGACGCATGGGAAGAAATTACGAATCAACCACTGAGTCATTCGCTTTCATCGTTAAATTGAAGTGAGTTTTGAACAAGTGATAAATAGAGTTATATATTTTATTGAGTATATGATTTATTATTTCATTCCTTCATATTTTTTATTCTTCAACGTTGAACGACAAAACAATGAGAGAAACGGATGACCAGTAAAAAATGAGGACAAGATAATTTTTCTTTTTTTGAGAGTAGCGGTTTTGTTTCAATTTTTATTTTATGAATTACGCAGTGTCAGTCTCTCCTGCGCGTTAATAAGAATAGTAATGGAAGAATTCTTATAGCAGTGACTCCACTTGGTCTGCAGGTCGAAAGGTTTTCGATCCAAATTCAATTGGGGTAAATAATGACTTTGGTGGCGCCTCAAGTTTCGTAAATCTTGGTTTGTAAGTCGGAGCTGAGAAGAAAAAAAAATTGTCGAATGGCTTACGGAGGATTCTTGGTTGGATTTTGACCCAATCTGAGAGTTAAAAAGAAAAGGAAGAAAATGTTATGTTATCGTTTAGTTTTATAAGTAAAATAAGGTTTGGAAAAAAGCTCCATCTCCACTGGATTAACAGTAGTTTCACTGATTTCACACCACCGTTCTTTATCACAGAGAACTTTCAGATAAACAATAAAATCTTACTTATTAACCCTTAAGGTATCCGACTACTTGCGACAACTTTTTTTTGAAAAAATGAAGATATGGGTTTTTTTTGCGATTTTTAGGTTTATTTAGTATATTTTAAGCAAAAAATCGTAAAATTGAAAACAGAAATTTTTTTAATTATTATTAAAATGGGAAAAAACTGGTAAAAATGTACAAAAATTACATAAACGGGACCCGCTCTGTACAAACAATTTTTCAAACAAATTCTCAATTTTTCAATTTTAATGTGTTACTTTGTTATTCATGTTTGAAATGACCTTCAGTATAAGAGATATTTTAATTTTTACAAAAACTAGAGACCTCTATCTTAGTGACTACATGAAATTGCTTAAAAAACAGTGATTATATTCACATAAAGGACTGTAAATTTTGAAATAATACAGTGTTTGATAAATCAGAAGAACAAAATACTTCTACTGTTATACAAAATATTTACAAAAAGTTTCATTAAATTATTTTCAAAACTTTTTGAGCAATCACTGTCCGCGTTTGAGTTTTTCGGAAAAAACACATTTCGAGTAAAACGCATTTTAAAGTTTGACATCTTGTGTAAAGTTATGGCATCTTCTTTAGTTAAAACACTTGAGGTGTTTGTTCCAGTGAATGGAAAACAAAAAGCTTGGTATTTTTATTAAGCTAATAAGATGGTCTATAAAATAAAATCATAAAACAAATTTGTCAATTTTGAAAAAAACATGATTTTAGGGTAGTCGGATACCTTAATAAGCCCATTTTTCCAAGTAATGTTATGTTAAAATTATTTTTGGGATTTAGATTAATTTATAAAATTTTCATTTAGCTTATTACTTAAAATTAATTTGATTTTTAAGACCTTTTTTTGTGGGATGGACATCTTATGTTTTGCATTTCTTTTTCTATTCTATTACATGATATTTATAAAAAAAATAATTTGTAAATACTAAAATGTATTGAAGAAATTCTCTGAGAAAGTATTAATTAGATATATTTTACATCCAAAATTAAGAATTTTTTACATATTACTTTCCATGAAATTTCAGAAAACAGGGATCAATACATAATGGGCATTCTAAGCTATATAAACGTATAGCTTATGTAGAACACAAAAAGCAACGTCTATACTTTTTTTGTTAAGTTGTCATATGGTCACCAACTTTTTAATCGTACGTCATCTGAAACAGTTTTCTTACTGTTGAAGAAACTCACAGATTATCATTTGTGTTTACGACTTGAAAATCTAGAAATCAGTTTTCATGCTAGCAGCAGTTATCATAGGTAGGAAAATACCTTCCCATCGACATTTAAAATTTAATGAAGTTAGAAATAAGTATACTTAACGAGGGGGGGACTTATGAAGGGTTAAAATGCATTCCTTAATTTTTAACAGTTTCCATGTCATTCAGTGTACAAAAAATACAACCTTTAATTCTAGAAAACTCAAGGTTTTTCCTTGAATATTTTAATATTGACTCTCTCTCTCTCTTTAGTTCTGGCTGTGTAATGTTTTTTGTCTTTTAACAACATTTAAATAGTTCGGTATTTGGGCAAATAACTCTGTTGAGTGTACCTCTTTTCATAAACTCAGTCTTCTTTTTGACTATGGAATAGTTTTATATCAATGTCTTACGCAGTCGCTAAGAATAATAGCTCTCTTATTCACTCAGTAATTTTCTTTTCGAACGTTGAAGTATTCTAGAGAAGGAGGTTCTCCCGCAACGCGCGCGCAATAAACACAATTCAGAAACTTTTAGTATCGATTCAAAAAATTATTGAGTATTTTTAGTGGTCGATTTTTTTTGTTCCAACCAATTTTTTTTATTTCGTATTTCGAATCTTTAAAATTTTGAATTTTATTTGCTAGGAAACTTTATACTTTTGTATTGATGTTTCTGGGCTACAAACAACACTCGACATGCTTAAAAACCTTTCAAGATGTTTTTTAATTACGTATAGAAGTTGATATTAAACAAGTAAATAATTATGAGTACAATAAATTACAAGCTTTTATTGATAAAAAAAAAGACAGAAATAGCATTGAAATTTAATTGTTTTATGGTTTAAGTTATTCCTTTTTGTATTTACATAAAATATGAAGCTTTAAAATTCATAAGGTCTTAGAAATGTAGCTCTATTATATACAAACACATTCCGTTATATTCAGTCTATAAACAAACAGTTTTTAAATATTCAGTAATATCAACAGTTTCTCATTTTAATTGTATTACAATTGTAAATGTTGTAATGATACTTTTAACGATAAAGAATTTAAGGTATCCGACTACGTTTGGAACCGTGATTTTGCAAAAGCGTATAAATGGATAATATTTATGATATTTAGTGTCACTTATATCAGAAAATGCATATAAAATTGTTTTAAGAATATTATTACAGTAAAAAATTATTTAAGTACAATATTTACTTCTATTATAATAATATTTTGCCTGTGCATAGCTCACAGACCTCTGTACAGAGGCTGAACTAGAATTTTTGAAATATATAACTTAGAAGTGGTTTTATCCATGTTTTACGACACAACAGAGGGGAGAAATTTTAAGAAAAAAACTTTGATAATTATTTCAATTGGCTGTAACTCTAAAAATAAAATTGAATTTAAAAAAAAAAATGGTTCAGACTGTCTGGAGAAGTCTTTACTTTATATAAACACACAAAATATTATTTTAGAAGCATCTTGTATAAAAGGAGAACATTTTGAAAAAAAGGTTATTCTAAGTTAATTTTTTTGCCAAAATATTGTATTTAAATAAATTTTTTTTGTCAAAATGTCCTTAAAACAATTTTATACATGTATTCTAATCTAAGTGACCCTAAATATCAAGAAAATTATCCATTTATGCGCTTTTTTTAAAATCACGGTTCCGAAAGTAGTCGGAAACCTTGATGTAATTGATTACTTATATAGGAAACACTCATAAAAGTTCAGTATTTTGCAAACGAACCATGCAACAGTATATCATAATGGCGGTTTTTTATAACTAACTAAAAAAAGAAATGAAATAATACATTTATTAGCTTGTCAGAGTCAATTACTGGAAAAAAAGCAAGTGGACTAGTGGCATACACAAAGGGGGATGGGGTTTGGAGATTCAAACCCATCCCATAAATTAACAGATTTTTAGTTTTTAGCTTAAAGATTACTTCTTGGTGCTTTCGTCTACATTTCTTAAAAAAATATAACCCCTCCTATGAAAGAAGTCTTGTTACACACACATCTGCTTTCTATATTTCTTTTGAATTCTTTCAGTTGATTCACTGGTTTCTTATTTTTCATATATTGTTTCGACTTTTTTTTTCTTTTTCATTTGAGCAAAAATCTATTTCATCTTTATGTAAAAATAATAATAATAAAGATTGCTCTATCTGTTTCTGTGTTTAAAGTCATTCAATATGTTAATCTGGATTTAGAGTTATTGTCAAATATTTAGTCTCAAATTTGGGCTGTTCAAGTGTCAATTCTAGAAATTATTGTTAACAGTTTTGAATTTGAGATATTATCAATCGCACAATTTATAGAATTCGTGTTGACAGAGTTGTCATGATCATGCCGACTCATCTTCGCTAAGTTATTGAACGAAAAGGCTTAAATTGGTATTTCAGCAATTATTTCTTTTAGAATTTTGCTAAGTTCTTTTAAAATTATGTCATCGCTTACATTCAAAATGATTTACATTATTACAGTGTTCATAGAACAGGATTTCGATTTTGTTGTTGGTTATAGTAGGTTATCAATTTTTTCTTTATTATCAGGAGGATGTCTGGTAAAATTAAATTTTCATCGTGGTGATGGACTTATAAATTATACGGTAAAAAATAATCTCCCAGTTCCTACAGAAACGACTTTCAGTGATAATTTAAATTGATTTTTCCATTTGTTATTTTTTTAAAAAAATGACATGTACTGACCAACATGTACATCATTGGACTCTGAATCAGGAGAAATAATTTTAAAAACCACATTGGTAATATTGAAAAAGAAATAAACAGGAAAAGGGAAGAAAATAAGAATTATCAGATTTTTCTTTTCCTTCGAACTTCTAAGATTTATTACAATATTATTCTCAAGTCATTCTCAAACAGACCGGAAAATGATAAAGATGGATACGATTTTATTCTTAGAAAAGAGATTGAGGGGGAGGGAAGGGGTTTTGTTTTCGTTTCTTTTTATTGAGTTAGATAAAAAGAAGTGAAATATGTGTATCGTACGATATTTTTTTTATTGAAATTATTTCTTTGCTGTTGATTTTGATCCGAATTACTCACAGAGTTGAGAAGATTCACATATTTGTCATCCTTAGAAGCTATCAAGATTCTAATGAATGAGGTAAACATCCTTTTTTCAGCTATCTGATTGAAATATTCAAGCTAAGAAAAAATATGAGAACAGAAAAAAAAATTTCATTTGTTGTTGCTTTATAAATTTTTTTAATTCAGTTTTAAAATTCATTCAAAACGTTAAAAAAAAAATCCATATTGTAGTTGATTTGCTTGACAAAGTTTACACGTAAGACTGTGTAACGATGTACTTCTATGGTATTTCATATTTGAAATAAAAAATTAATGTAACAGTATATTTATTTAATTTTTTATAGTTATTTACAATACAAAATATCAACAGCACAAGAGAGTTACAACCAGATGTTCTTTAGAATTAATATTTCTAATGTGAATATTATGTTATTGTGGAAATTTAGGATAACGATCAAACAATAACATTAAGTGAATTTTTTTTCTTTTTTGAGGAAGCACTGTTTTATTTCTTACTTTCACGTGTATTAAAAACATGTAATTTAAAGGTTTGTTTAGGAAAATATATATTAAAACAGTTATTATAAATCAGTACAATATCAGTTTATTGTTTTTTTTCTTTTTATTGTTCTGATATCATACAGCAATCTAGATTTGGTATTGTCTGAATGTATAGAATATACTATGCCCACGAATATATAGAAAATTATATTTTATTAAGAATTTAAATTTGTACATGTAAGAAATTTAGAAGTTAACCAACCATTCGTAAGCAAGTATTTAAATATAAAAATGTATTTATTTGCGGAAATTTCTCACATCCATTCCTTACATTTTATTCAGTTTGTTGGTCTAAGATTAAGTATAAAAAATTGATAACTAATTAATTAGTAGTTAGGCATAGGAAACAAAAACGTGGATAAAGGTTTTGTAAATTGTCAATATTTGTATTAGAAATAATGGTAATTTTAAGAAAATTGAAATTTTAAAAACATATCAAAATTCGATTTATGTTATTTTCTTAAGAGTGATCGGTAAGCAAACTTTTGAAATTTATAAAATAAAATTAGTATTAAGATGAATAAACATACAATTGTTACTTATGATTTATTAATATTTCTCTGCAAACAATTTATGTTTTTTAACTCATAGCAATATTTTCTGTAATTTATTCTAATACTGGAATTAATTATAGCTTTTTTTTATCATTTTTGAAGTATAATTTGCTTTCTAAGTCCATTTTATCAAGGCAGAGGAATCAAATTCATTATCTTTTCATCGTTGAAAACAAATAATTGTTTATGAGTTACAACAGTTTTGATAGTTTTATTCAGTTGTAGAGTCCTTGGCATTATAGGTTATCACTACTTTATTGCGATATTTTACTATCACACTTAAAAGTAATAAAAATAACATTTTTTTTCGAGTAAAAGTACCTCGACCAATCAAATCTGTTTCAGAAGCCGGTTCAATTCCTTTATTCATTAATTCCCTACTTTTTTACAGGTTAGTACAGTAGACAGGTTATTGATATAATAAAACGGTAAAGTATAACTTATTGAGAATATCATTAATAAGTTAAGCTGTGTTATATATATGCTGTAAGATACATAACATATTTACAGGTAGATAAAAGTTTTAACACATATTTAGGATAAACAATAGAGAAAAACATATAATTTGATCAAGAGCTTCGAGTAAAGCTTTATGGGAGAATTTCAAAGCCTTTTTTGTAATTACTACGATTTCACAATGAATGCAACCATGTTTTTCGAAACATCTTTCTATAATGATGTTTCAGATAAGCAAGAGTTCCTAGAACTCTATTTTTTAAACAAACAAAATTTTTAAAAACTTATATCGTATATATCGCTAGTTATTATATACGTGAATTTTTTTATTTTGAAAAATAAAATAAATTGAAATAAAATTTTGTATGCAGTCTCGATATTTAGAATTCTCATCATGGCTGCAGAATATAAACAAATAGAATTTTTCTAGAATGTATTCGTAATCTACCATTACATCTTACGAAAACAAATATTAATAATGCAAACTAAATTAATGTTTAGATGCAATAGATTAGATGCAAACACATATAGAAATCATTGTATCTACAAGTATAATACATAATCATTAAGAATAACTCATAGGTATAATTCATTTACTTTCCATTATACATTCTAAAAATCAATTAATCATACCTTTTTTTAAAGATTAAAAAGCTCTGAAAAATTTCATAACTAAAATAAAAATAATTACGTTTTAAAAATTTTTACTCTTGAGAAAAAAACCAAAGCGAAAGCAAAAGAATTATATACTATCTACTAACAAATAAATAATACTTTAAATAATAATGTTATAAAATGTTTTTCATTATGGTAAAATTCTACTTACCGGAACTGAGATATAAGAGACAGCAAAAAATTCCGAGGTTTAGAGGACGTATATCTTTTATTCTCCATAATCTTTTGATCATCCCGTAAGTCCAATCATCGCATCAATTACTTTCAGCTGAGTTTTCGTTTTTTCTTCGTTTTCAACCCATTCTTATGAAGTAAATCTTGCATAATTTCAATCGAATCACTGGAAATATTCGAAATTCAAAACTTAACCGAATTGATGTCGAGGAAAATGTTTCAACCCATTTTAATACCGCTGAAAATATCGCTAGTATTTGCTTGAAACACGTGTTTTCCGTAAGAGTTCATCTGTTTATTAAAGGATTTTTTTAGTAATTTGTGTTTTGGTTTCTGCTGTTTATTTATTTTTTCACTGCCCTGAAATTATTATTTTTAAATTACATATTTATATTTCTGATGTTGATGTTTTCGAATGATATCTGAAGCAACAAATACAATATTAAGTGGATGTACAATGAAAGTGCTTAAAAGCTTTGAAGAACACAGTTTATTAAACTTTCATAGGGACTTATATCTCCCTTTTAGGATAAAAAGTCAGATTTTTTAGCTAAATCACTAATAGTTATTTTGAAAAGTCATTTCCTTTTATAACAACAAATACTTGAATTTTGCATTTTTATATGCTATTATTTATATTAATCTTTATTTTTGATCATCATATTGTTGAACTAGTCCACTATCTGCAAAATAATGCACCAATTAGTAACCATTAATACTTTGCTAATGTATACTGTTTATATATTTTGAATGTGTGTATGAATCTATGATACTTCATTCAATAAATCACAATAAGAATCATAAAATTCTAACAAACAGTATTCAAACATATCAATGATTGTCTTTTTAATTTGAGCCTGCTGTTTCATTCTTCTTATACCCGGATCTTTCTCAAATTATTATTTTTTTTATTATTAAAAAACTATATAGTTTCTTTTAAAGAAAATCTGAAATAATTCGATTTAAAAACAAATCAAGATTCACAGAAAGTTAATGCAATAGTGTTCTATGAACCTTTTCATAAAAAACTCTCGCTGAGATCTATAGGCAAGGTTGAAGTGATTTAATAAGTTCTAAATATATTCATCCTTGTTCTGAATAAATACTTTAAAAAACTAAAGACTGTTCCTCCATTGATTATTGCACATAACAAATCTTTTAACTAGTCATTAGTAAGTTTCCAGAAATACATCCATAACATTTCTTATTTAATATAAATGAAAATTCAGAACACTCTCCCAGAAATTAAATCAAACACAACGATCGAGAAAGAGAAAAAAGATCAACCCCTCAGAAAAAGAGTAATTAGTAATTACATTTAAAGAACAACGCAACACTGGCCTAGTGTTTTTAAGAACAACAAAGCGTCAAACGAAAACAGATTCCACTCCGTTACTGAACAGCGAAGAACACCCACAACTCGTTTTCCGACAGCGTGAAACCAAAATGTACTCACCACCATGCAATATCTGAACATCATCTGACGCTTGTAAACTCACGCCCCGCTCCAAATCCTTACTCCATGCCTCACTGCGCATGTCCAGTTCCCCAAGACCTGATTACCGGCATCACACTCGAAAGTAACCCACTCACAGACTTTTGAGTTTTTTTTTTAGAGTAAGGGGAAAAAAATAATAATAAAATAATGAAAACACCCCGCATGAAAAACACGTCAATTGAGGGTACTTCGGATGAAGTGAAGTAAACTAGGCCTTTGCGAATGCTCTTTATCTCATTTGCATATGGTAACCGCTCTGTTTTTACGTACTCTGTGCAAAAACGAATAAAAACGCCGAAGGAGTTAGTTGTCACATTCACGTGAAAGTAAAGATGTCGGTTGAATGAACGCATGATAAACTAAGAAGGTTTATTTATTGGTTTTGACAAAGTTACAGTGCTATTTATTATAATGCATTGAATTCTTTTAAAAGGGCTAGGTACACTTTGAACGATTTTTGTTATTTATGTATTTAAAAATTATATTTTAGCATTTCATATAATGTTTCTATTAAATAATGATACGAGATGAAATTTTTCACATATTATTCACACAATATAAAAAATTTAAATTTTTTGAAGAAAATTTGGAAAATTTTAAATTTTTCTGTAATTATTATTTTTTACCTGAAGGTTTTTGTAACACTCTTAAGGGCTTAACACTCTAAGCAACTTTAGAGATCGATTTTACAATAATTTAATCACTTTTAGAGAAAAAAATAAAATGTTGATATGCATGCTAAAATTCAACAAAAAAGCCAATCTCCTATATTTTAATTTTTTTTAAAAAATAAAACATTCAGTTTAGATAAAAATTTATCCCTAATTTTGTTACATGCATCCCTCTTAACGCATATTTATTTTAAAAAAAACGGATATAAAACATCTTTCTTTTTATTTGAGAAAACACATTTTAAAATTTTGTTTTGGCCAAAATTAAAAAAAAAATAAATACAAAATCAATCAGAAATTTTATTTAATTTTTTATCGACATTGCAGATAAGAAGTGAATATTATAATCTTGCATGTGCAGGAATTTTTATAATATATTTTTTCCTAATTTGTGTTTCAAAAAACATTTTCATCAGTACAAATATTTATTTGTACTTTTTGAACAAATAATAATAATAATAATAATAATAATAGAATTTATTTAAAAAAAATATTCAAAAAATTTTTTTTTGTCTGATATATTTGGAAGCAAGGTGGTGAAAAAAACCCTACAATGTGGAATTATTACACATAAACGAATGCCTTTTCCTTTTCTTTTTCCTCTTAGCACAACACACAGTACAGTATCTTGTGGGATCTTCTTTTTTGACGTTGGTGGAGCAAAACTGGGAAAACAACGTTCCGTTAGTCGTTGAATTCCAGAAGATTTTGGTCTACTCGATTTTTTTCTATTTGTATCGCTATGATAACTTAGTCTTCGGAAATCTATTTTTTTTTCACCTCAATTTTCGTATACAAAACACATACGTTCCAAATGCTGATGTGTGAAAATGTGAAAGAATACATTTTTTTTAAAATATATATATATCTACATTTACTATATAAACTTTATCTAAATTTGAGAAACCACGACGACGAAATGCAGTCAGTCTCACGAGTGCCGATGGCAATCGCTTATATTCGAGTGTGAAAATTACAGCAGCATAAAATATAGCTCGCTCGAACTATCTCGTTTCTGCATAGTTTGGCGAGTTAAGCGTGATCGAATTAACTCGTTCGTGCAGGTTAAGGGGTTAAAAAAAGTTCAATTGTTTAAAAGTAAATCATTAATTATAATTTCAAGTAAGCTAAATTTTGTAAGTAACCTTATATGGAATATGTATTATATAAACAATTATATTTTACATATATTTCTGATGAAAAACCGGAGTAGAAAAATTAGCCGGATTTTGCATAAGTTAACGTTAACAACTCAGTTTAATCCGCGAGCACAAGAAAAATCTTTACAAATGACAGGTTCAAATTTGAAGATTTTCTACGTAGAAACTGTCACAGCAACAAAATGAAATATTTGTCAACGTCTTAGGAAATTTATGTATTCGTTCCTACTTCTTGGTAGAAATACAAATCAAATATGCAAGGAAATGAACACAAAAATTGAAAGGAATATTGTGCTATAGGTATTAAATTTGTTTAAAAAAGGTGAAAGGATTACTTTTTTTTTAAAAAAATTGGAGATAATAACAAGAGAAATTACAAAATAAATTCATTTTTGATAAATATTTACCAAAAATATAGTACATTTTTAATGTCGGTATTTAAAATTTAATTAATCTGAAATAGATAAAAAATAAAATTTTTTGATTAAAATACATTGGTGTTATAGTGAGGTATAATAGTGCTATAATATCATGTTTAATACAATGGCATTTATAATCTCATAAATATGTACATGATGTAATGTATGCACAAAAACTGCTCCAAATTAATTGATACTTCAGCTAAATATTTTAATCAAGCTTAATTTTAAATGTTATCCGTTCATATGTGATATGTAGTTTCGATATTGCAATGAACAGATTCTTTAAAAAATGAAAAAGTAAATTACAGATGGAGCTTCAAAAGATCTATAAAGTCTATATATAAACAGGTCTATATATAGTTTTTTTTAAATTTAAGTTTAAAAATCCAGAAAAAATTTATTGTGATAATGCCATAAACTAAATTGTATAGTATTACAAATAGTTCGTCTTCTAGAAAATTTGATTTTTTAAACATTCTTTTGTAAAAAAAATTAGCTTGAAATGGAATTATATATACTTTTTTTTTATCATTTTATGCCGTTTATTAATTTTGAAAATATCAAAAAGCACAAGTCTTTTTCATTAAGACAAGCAAATGATTTATAATAATTGCATATATGTCTAATGTCGGCTGGGTGACGTGGTTGGTTTGTCGCTGGCCTTCTGTACCCAAGGTTGTGGGTTCGACCAAGGCTCAAGTCGATGGATTTTCATGATGCAGAAAATCGACAGTGGCCATGTCGTATGATTATTTGGCATGTAAAAGATCCCTAGGGGAGTGCTCTAGGCAAGATTAAATCCTAGTACAGAGCTCAGGTGCCTCCCTCTAGGGAGGAAACTGAGTGTCAAAATTACCTGCGACGATTGGTATCCACCAATATGGCGCCGCACTAAAAAGAGATACCAGCTTTCGGTGATGTACTAGGTAGATTGATGGACTCTGTAATAACTGTTCATAATCTGCCATTAGAAATAAAAAAAAATATACAAGTCTATTTCAGAAGTTTAAAAAAAGGGTTACTTACTGTATTAAACACCTCATTCAATTAAATTTTTGAGAATTTCATTTGTTTTTTCTGAGTGATTTTTACCACATGTATTCTGAAAAATACGACATTGTTAAAAACTGATTTTTCTGCATTTAAATTTCGGATAATTTACATAATGATAGATTTTTTGAGAAAATGAGAGCTTCTGTGGAAACTATTTTGCAAAGGTTATCAACTGTTCGCTTATTATTGGACCGGTGACTTTAATTATAATATTTTGAATCATTTAAACGTCTTTCCTACTACTTATTTTGCTAATAGAAGGATTTAAAATTGAAAAAATTCTCGTAACATTTCTACAAAAGCATTACATTTGTTTTTATTTTTGTATTTACATTATATATAAAATGTTTTGGATTTCAGTTAAATTTGATTAAAATTTAATTAAATACTGTTTTTGCCTTTCCTAGGTTGAAACTTTTGGCTGCTATTACCTCAAAATTTCAGACATCTGATTTAAAGCTGTATAGCCTTTCACGCTGAACTGTTGGGCAGTTTTGATGTAATTTTTTTTTATGATGAAATAATCTCTTGGTAACTCTTTACAATAATATCCTAAGGTTTACTATTTTCAATATTATATATTTAGTGCTACGATTTCAAGACGCATTAAGACTAAAAAGTAATTAGATAGAGATTTAAAAATGTAAGTTTTGTCGAAGTAACTTCTCATATTGGTAGAGCGAGATCTCTCTGATTATTGAGGTTCTCAGGGGGATCCAAACGCAGTAGTGATAGAGAAGCCATTAAGGATGACAAACGGATAATCTCAACAATTCACTTTTATGAATGTAACGTTAGGCTTGATTACACAATGCATTAACAAGACAAAACGAACTAATAAGAAGCAAGTAAAGTAAAAAAAAAATTGTAAGTCAATTACTACTTAGATCAACAAAGTAAAATTTTATTTTAGCTACTTTTTATTAAATAGTTACAATTAATATAAATATGTATATACATAGGACAGAATCACAACATTAGTGGCAATTATTTTTTATTAATTATTATTAAAGTATCGTGTTGTCATATCGAAAACAATCGTGTATATAAAATTTCAGTTCAACTGAATGCTTTAAAGCGTGAGAAAAAAACCTTTTCAAGCTAAGTAGCCAAAAATGATGCCAAAGTGGCTGTATTTGTAATTATTTAAATAATTAGTTTTAATCAATTAATTTTTATTAATTAGAATTAAATTATTGTATTGTCATCCAAAATAATCCTGTATATAAAATTTCAGCTCAATTGAGCGCTTTAAAATCTATTTTATTAACGATTGAAAATTCCGCCAAGATAAATAAATAGAGAGTGCGAGCGAATAGTAGAAATTAAATAACGGTTACTTTTATCTGAAATGAGATACAACCTCTGAAACTCGCCAACGAGAAATCTTCTAATACAATCGGACCCAACTTCCAATACTTCGATTTAACGTACTCATCGGGACCGAACATTTTGTTCGTTAAATCGGGGTTATTCGTTATATCGAGGTCCAAACAAAATACATTTCTTTTGCATTTACCTTTTGGAAACTCTACAATAAGAAACTGTACAAAAATATCTATACTTAGAGATTACACGCATTTTATCCAATGGCTAAAATAATATTAGTGACTTATTACGCACCAGTTACTTGAAAATTTTAAAATAGTGGCTCATATATGTTTGGCAATCTTTTTGTTTCCTGACTCGAAAATAATTCTTTTTCAACTTTATGCAGAGAAGAAAATACTGCGTCATTTACATCCTGCTGCACGAGGTACGTTTTTTCCAAGCAATGTAAAGCATTAGAAAATGTAACAGTTTTGATGAGAGTTTCATTACATCAATTTCTTCATCAGAATCGCTATTTATTGGCTCCGACAAATCAACAATGTCCTCAATTTCAGTTGCCCCGATAGGCAGTGAGTCATCAAATGTAACAGAATCGTTAAAATATGAAAACATCCCATGCGCTGTGGGAGTGGGATGAGATAAGAAAAGAGTTTCTTGCCCTATTCAAAACTCACACGATAGGTTCCATTCATGATTGCCTTTCTCGTCGAAATCTGCTACGTGCAAGAAAAATCCTTTTTTTTTTGTTTCGGACAAGAAGAATATCATTTGAAAAAAAATCAAATTTTTCAAATACAAGCTAATAAAAAAAATTTCCACTGTTGAGATAATTAGTTAAATAGGGTTATTATTTGTTAAATAGGGGTTTATTATTCGTTAAATAAGGGTTTTGCCTTCCTTTTGATCGGAGAAAGAAAAATTCGTTAAATTTGGGTTCGTTAAATCGGGGTCCGACTGTATCTTCTAATAGCGACTATAACTAAGGAATAAGCGACTATAATTCAGGCAATACTAGGGTGTCAATATGTTCCACCAAATAGTTATTCTCAGCCTCAATGACTATTATAATTCACAGTAGTGACGTTCGTTTGCAGAGAGGACTGGTTCTAGCTCAAAGTGTTAATTTGGCTGGACGGAAAAACCCAAGATAGAGTATAGATCTTGCAGATAGCCTTTGTTATAGATTTTCAAACTGTAACTTATTTTGATTACATTATACTAAAAAGACAAATTCATTATGACAGTAAAAAATAGTCACCATTTACCATTAATGTTTTGAAAATAGCTTTTTTTTTTAAGTAAAGGAGAGAGGAAGTTAACTTAATACTAGAGAAAAATTTGAATCAGGAATGATTTCGGTTTTAAAAATCTTTCTTCAAAATAATCCTTAAATGATTATGACGTTAAAAAAAATCCCACGTAAACAAATTGTTCCACAATTTAATAAATCATGCTGGATTATAAGTTTTCAAAGAAAACAAAAAGAAGCTTTAGGAAGTTTGATTTTATTTCAGTTGTTATATCGAAGTGTAATCCAATAAAATTTAGAAAATGCTCCAATTCATAAAATAAAGGGGAAAAATCAGTATCGAAAGTTAGTGAAGCTTCATTGAATAATGTAAACAGAAAATGCACTATTAGAAAAAAGAAGAGTACAAATAACTGCAGAGTTTAAGCATTAAAATAAAGCCTTCAAAATTTAATCCTTTACCGTCGTACGTTTATAGGTATAAGCAAGCATGCCCAAACCGCAGCTCATGGGCCGCATGCAGCCGATTGAAGTTTCTAGCTGTCTATGTTATTTTAGACACTTGGACTACCTACATACTCCTACATACAAAAGTTTAAAGAAATGCTTACAATATTTTTAGCTCCATTTATAGTTGGGTGGAATCAGAGCCTCCAAATTTACAAATGGAGCTAATAGAACTTCAATCAAGCACCAAGCTAAAAAGCCTGTGCGAAGGGAATAAGATTGAATATTATAAAAAACATATCCTCGAAGATCAATTTCCCAATTTAAAACAATAGGATATGCGTTATATCAGCATTTGGAACTACTTATCGCTATGAGTAATTTTTTTCCAAATTAAACTTGGTAAAAACAAAGTACATATCGTAGCAGGTTGCACGATGAAAACATGACCAATCAACTACGATGTGCGTCGACTATATTATCCGTTGCTATTAAAAAAAAATCTCAAGTAAGAATGAAAAACAAGTGTCACATTAATTGTAAGGTAATAAAATATTTTTAATGTTGCACGATAGTAAAATATTTTGAATAATTTGTTATTTTATTTTGATATATGCGGTTCACCTCAGTTTAGTAAATTTTTACTTGGCCCACCAACCGATTTGGGATGGGCAACCTGGGTATCAGTAAGGTTTTCTTTAAATTTTAAGTAATACTTTTTCAGAAAATTTTTTTTTAAAAAAGAAGCGATTTACTAAATATGATACATATAGTTCGTATCGGGAATTCCAAAAATTTACACTAGTTTTTATAGAATTAGTCATTGAAATATGGTAAAACGAAAATGTATTCAATTCGATTTGCTTTCGATTAGAAATAATTTCTTAAGAGGTTAAAATTACAACAAGAACTATTTCATTTCGTGAAGTCAAGTGATTATATACATGCATGACTGATTCACACGAAAGCAGAAACATTTGAAAACTATTTAGTCTTAAGGCAAATTTTGAAAAATTAGTTGGAGTAAATGAGAATAAAGATTTCAAAGATAAGATGTTTTAAAATTTTTTTTAAAAAGTTGATTAACTAATAGCGCTGAAGAACACTTGGTCATCATCAAGCGAGAGTGAAGTGAATCTATCGTTGTATCACTGTATAATCGTAATGAATGCAATCATTGATGAAGAAAAATGTGTTTCAGTTGAATTCGATGTTTTTGATAACAGACTTGAGATAAAGGGGAAAAAAATCTCGAAAATGTTTAGCAGATTATAAATATTATGGGGTTTTAATAGTAATGATTTAAGGTATCCGACTACGTTCGGAACCGTGATTTTAAAAAAGCGCATAAATAGATAATTTTCATGATATTTAGTGTCACTTAGATTAAAATACATGAATAAAATTGTTTCACAAGGACATTATAACAAAAAAAATTTATTTAAGTATAATACTTTGGCAAAAGATTAACTTAGAATAACCTTTTTTCAAAACATTCTCCTTTTATAAAAAAATGCTTCTAGAATAATAATATTTTTTGTGTGTGTGTGTGTGCTTGTATAAAGTAAGGACTTCTCCAGGGAATCTGAACCGGGAGTTTTGAAAAATTCTCATTGTTTTCAGAGTTACCACCATTTCAAATAATTATCGGCGTTTTTTTCTTAAAATTTCTTCCCTCTGTTATCGTAAAATATGGATAAATCCACTTCTAAGTTATATATTTCTAAAATTCTAGTTCAGCCTCTGTACAGAGCTCTGAGATATATACAGGCAAAATATTATTGTAATAGAGGCATTTTTCGTAAAAGGAGAATGTTTTTAAAATTGGTCATTCTACGTTCATTTTCTGTCAAAATATTGTACTTAAATAATTTTTTATTGTAATAATATTCTTAAAACAATTTTATATATGTTTTCTAATCTAAGTGACACTAAATATCATAAATATTACCCATTTATAAGCTTTTGCAAAATCAAAGTTCCAAACGTAGTCGAATACCTTAAGGAACTTTTTATTGCAATATAGAGATGCCACTAATATATATTGTAAAGAAGTGACCCTAGGTTTATACTTAAATTTCTAGGTAGAGATGGATCACACACAGCTTTAGTAAAATTATTTTTTTATTTGAAACATTTAATCGTAAGTTTACATAGTTAACTATCGTAACTATATAGTTGAGTGATTTTACACATATAGCTAGCTATTGGAAATTTTGTAGTATCTTCGTTGAGTCGGCTCTTTAAGCCATTTTTTAATACAATTCCAATAATTATATTACATTCTTACTTATTCCTTACATCTTTACTAAGAACTGGTTGTGTTCTTTATAATTATTTATAATGATAATTATAAAATTTATAATTTATTTAATTGAACACAGGATCGTATTTTTTAATTTTAATGTTCTTGGTTCGTTTGTTACGTAGTTTTCCAATTAAAATAAAAAAAGAAGTTTTTTAGAAAGTTGAAACCTTTTTTGCACACCAAATACACACCAAAAATTACAGTATTTATTTAGAAGAATATATAATTGGTTGTTTAAATACACTTTTTAAACCAGACTAGTTAATCTTCCACCACTATTCTTTTTCTCTCGTTTTGAATACATTAAATTCATTTCAAATTTTGAATTTTATTATTTTTGTTTTATTTTTATGTTTTTACATATTGTTATATATTTTTTAAATCAGTTCTCATATATTGGACATTTTTGTTATAAAATCTCTTCAAAACTTTTCTTAAAGATTCATGTTGAAAAACGAAATTACGTACAAAATTGGAGATGTTTCATTAAAATAAAATGTTGCAAAAATATTTTATTGTATTCTTATTTTAAATAAAAAAAACTT
Organism: Trichonephila inaurata madagascariensis; assembly: GCA_019973955.1. Taxonomy (NCBI): domain Eukaryota; kingdom Metazoa; phylum Arthropoda; class Arachnida; order Araneae; family Nephilidae; genus Trichonephila; species Trichonephila inaurata. Next base: position 63,642 of record BMAV01002765.1, read on the forward strand.
TATATTACAACACTTATTATATATATTTTTTGGCTACGGCTTATGAAAAATTGAGAAAATGAAAAAAGTTATAAAAGATTAAAAATAAAGATATAATTCTAATGTTTTGCATTTGGTAATATCTTAAGTTGAATGTATAAAATTATGCATAATTACTAAAAAAAGCGATTAGTAGCTTATTTGATTCACTTCTAGATTTTGTTTTTATGTTAAGTAGAAATCATTCTGAGGTTAATTATAAAAGCAGAATAAATTATAAATAGGAATCTTTGATTGAAATTTTAAAAAAAATGATTAATAGAATGTGATTAAAGTCTAATAAAAATGAAAATAGTAACTTTTTAAACAAAATGTGTGTATTTGGTTATTCAATAATTGACGATTCAAATTTATATTATATAAACAGCAGTTTTTATATATGAACTGTTTTTTGTATGTAAATAAAGTTAATAGAACTTGTCAATATTGACGCACCATATTTTGCATCTCGCATCATTGTTGTAATATAAGGGGTCGGCAAACTGTATGCGGTTCGTCAGTATTCTTATCAATTATTAAAAAATTATTATGCCAATTAAACAATTATTTCGCTTTCTCTTTTTCCTTTATAATTATTTGGTGAAAATTATCTGTATTTATATATGCATTTAAATATTTCACTGACTTAAGACAATTATTTGAGATTCTTATTTTTCTGTATTATAAATAATTTTTCATTAAGGTATCCGATTACTTGTGACAGCTTTTAAAAAAAAAATGGAGATATGGGGAATTTTGTTTTTGTGTTTTTTAGATTTATTTAGTACATTTTAAGAAAAATATGCTAAAATTAAGAAGAGAAAAAGAAATTATTACTACTAAAATGGGAAAAAACTGGGAAAAATTTACAAAAAATTACATAAACAGAGCCCATTCTGTACAAAACATTTATGAAGAAATTTTCAATTTTGATGTGTTGCTTAGCTATTCATTTTTGAAATGACTTCAGGATAAGAGATATTTTAATTTTTACAAAAAATAGAGCTCTTTATCTTAGTTATTATATGAAATTGCTTTAAAAAAACAGCAGTTTTATTCAGATAAGAGCCTGTAAATTTTGTAATAAAACAGTGATTGGTAACTCTGAAGGTTAAAACACTTTTACTATTATACAGAACATACACAAAACATTTCAGTTATTTAACTTCAAAACTTTTTGATCAATCACTGTTTTCCGTTTGAGCATTTTCAAAAAAAAAACACTTTGAGTACAACGCATTTTAAAGTATGACATCTTGCTTAAAGTAGTGGCATCTGCCTTTAGTAAAACACTTGCAGTTCTTGTTCTAGAGAATGGAAAATAATAAACTTGGTATTTTTATAAAGCTAATAAGGTAACTTATAAAATAAAATTATAAAAATTGTCAATTTTTGGTAAAATTCATAATTTTAGGTTAGTCTGATACCTTAACAAAGAGCTTACCGAGAATCAGTGAAAATGTTACATTTATTTATAAAGCAATAAAAGTCTAATTTTTTGGTAAAAATGCCTCCATGCGAAGACATACCTTAAAGTGATTTCCAACAACGTTTACTTAGTTGTATAAATGAGTTCGAGAGTACTCATGTGATTTTGGACAAGAGATACATTTAAATCACCAACAGAATTGTCAAAAGCAGATTCCGTATTTTATGACAAGGTTTTAAAGTGTTGAAATGACTTTTGTATACAAGAACAAATCTACAATCAATTTTAATTATTAATGTTAACATAGAATTCTAGAATAAAGCATTTACAGTATTATTGGTACATAATTTCTTTCACGAAGCTTGAAATTTAAATTTTCAACTTTCTGAAATTTTCACATTGGTTGTTTTTGTACTGAGACACAGAAATAAAATTATCTTCCATAGTTATTAGTTTTTGAAGAAATGTAAAATCTTACTTTTGATAAAATTATATTCAAATATAATAAAAAAAAATATTGATTTTTGTACGAAAGTCATGTGATCGCGACCGCTACCAGAACCCTTTCCCTCCAGCACAAGCGTATGCATAGAAATGGTCTGCGCGTGCTTTAGAATATTGAACATATCAGAGATGAAATGAATAAATACGGTAAAATTAAAGCATTAATGCCTTGTGTATAACCAGCAAATATTTGACGAGAATCGGGACGTTACGATGATTAGGATAAAAGGAAAGCTATGATACGCTCGGTAAGAAAAGCTTTGATAGCTTTGATGGTTAAATCAAGAAAGCCTAACCATCAAAGGCTTTCTCTATTTCAGGCTCTCTGATAGTTTAATTGTCTTGTTTTCTTATAGATTGGCTCCTCTGTCTCAAAAGTTTACCAAAACCTGTTTTAGAAGATCGATCTTGAATAAAAAGTGTTAAGTGAATATAAGTACTTTTTTTTTTAGAAATTAACTTATCTTCCAAAAGGCAGGAAAATGCTAAGTGTGCTGTATAAGACTGGATCTTTCTTGAACTCTATCTTGACCGAACTATGTTAAATGCGTATATTCGTCTTTTGTCAAGAAATAATTTGAAATAATAAAGAAAAAATCATGATCAAAAAGAGGCAATTAAGGTAGTGGATAATGTTTGGCTAAATAGGAAATAATTAAAGCAGTAAAAATAGGCTTCATTCTTCGAAAAACCATTTATTGCACTATTCCATACTCATTCCTAATGCTGGATCACTAACAAAATTATGACCTTCTATCTAGAAACTGTCCTATTTTTGAAATGTAAGCTGATTAAAATAGCAGAAGGGGAAATCTTTTTTTTTTTTACTTTCTAAAAACTTCACTTGATATAAGTCTGCGTTTGAGGAAATGGAAATCAAAAAGAATTCGCATTTTCCAAGAAGAATTTGCGCTATCAATCTTGTCCGACCTTTTGATCCCCAGAGGAGCAAGGGCAGAATGCTTCTCTGTGTCGTCTTTAATTTGTTTCAGTCTCATCCTGGAATTTTTTTTTCTTTTTAGGTGGAGGAGACTATATCGTAAAGATTACCTCAGTGTGCTATCAAATTATCTTCAACATCCGCTTTCTGCAAAGAGGAAATATCAAACAGCGTCGCTAATCTTCAAAAAGTATTGCTTTCAATGTGTGATACCTGTCAAAGGTCAAGTCCCATATTACTGCTTCACTTATTCGTAATGAATAATGATAGAAAAGGAGTAGGGAAAAAAGGCGTCCTTTTTTGACAAGTGCGTGTCCTGTATTCCCAGATTTACTATCCGCCTATCAATAGACAGGATATGCTTAACTGACAAATAGTTACCAAGTGCAGGTGAAGTCACTTAAGTTTGCCGACAATTTCAGTTAAGCCTCGGTTATAAATTTTTATATTAAACCGTTTTAGGGGATGGGGAGGGTGATAAGAGAGTGATTCTTTACGAATTATGTGGGTCACTTAAAAGAAGAATAAAAAAAATTCTGACCGAAAGTAATAGGACTTAACAAGAGTAATAGGTAAGAATTTCAAGGACATGATTTGTGAAACTGCATTTGTTTCCAGAGCGTGTTCCACATTTCCTAAATGAATTTTGCAGTAAAAAAGGGAAGAAAACAAAATGATCTTTTATCTTGTTTTTATAGTAGGGAACGATTTTATGGGTTTTTTTTCTTCTGTGCAACTTGGATATTTTTGACTCTATGACTTTCTTTTTTCCTCAACAGCACGAAGAAGATTTTGTATTTTACGTTTGACCTCTTTTTTTATTTCTTCCAGATTTGTTAATAAATAAGTTCCGTTAATGCAGACGAATGTAAAAATCGAAATTCTTAGAAACAACTTTCCGAAAAAGAAACGATCTCACATCTTAAAGAATAAAGGACTTAGAATATTGACACTATTAATTTTTTTTTGGATTTTCATGAAATTTAGTTAGAATAATATGAAATTTGCTGAAATATGAGGGTACACAATATAAAGTTTTTCTTTAAATATTAATAATTCTTTGAGTTATTCTTAATTCCACTCTTTTTCCATGTACAGTGAAATAAGTTTAACGAGAAAACGCTTAAGACGAAATATCGGAAAACACGAAATACAACGGTCCCGACACACTAGTACGTATTTTCATGCATTTTTTTTCTCTTAACACGAAACGAAAATCACTTAGCATGAAAAGATTTCCCTACTGGGAATGAACAAAATACGGAAAATACCAGCCAGGCAGGTTCATCATCGGAAGAATTCGTTGCAGTAAATGATGATAATGTGTGTGCAGCCCCAATTATGGCAGACAAAGACTTTTGGAGTTTTTTCAGTGTTCAAAAAATATCATTGATGCAGGTTTCGACGACGAATAATGCAGTTCCTGTTCCCATATCATTCGAAATTAGGAACATGATGAAAAGTATGCACAGTTATTCAGACGCACATTCCAATTCCATCCGCACATTTTTTCCAATGGTAAAATGAATAACAAAATGACGACATCGAACAATTTGTTGGCAATCTCAGATAAAAAAAAGCCAATGCAAAGAAAAACACCCAATTATTTTCCAAAAAAAATAAATGCTTTGTTTATCAAAAAAAAACTTGAAAATTTTGTATTAAATTTCATTAAGTTACCTGTGAATGTTTTTGTTTTATTGATTTATGCATATATACATATCTGTGTAAATAAAATGTACTTTAATAAACACTTAGTTTTATTGAATACATGTTTTTTCTGCAATATCCTTTCACACGAAATTCGTCTAACGCGAAAAAGTATTTGTGTCTCCTCAGATTTGTGTTAAGCGATTTTCACTATGTACTAAAATTTCTCCTTAGCGTTAAAATTTACGGTAATGTATTCATAAAGTTTGCTCACATAAAAAATAAAGACTCCGGTATAAGTGGTTCAAGTTGAATAATTAGTAGAAAAAAAAATTCTAAAATCTCCACTGGAATTTTTTCTGAATTTTCTTACAAATATATCTTTAAAATAATCTAAGACGTAGTGTTGATACATATCTATCATGCAATAAAAGCTTTCATTAAAAAATTTTGGGTATTCTAAGAAAAGTTTTATTCAGAAGGACCATTAAAATATGAGAATACATAAAAAAATGTTCGTTTGTAGAAAAAATAAACAGATTCAAAATGAAATATCATTGAAAAGTACTAGTTTTCTTTATAAAAAGGAGACTTTCTCCGTGATTGAAAAACTGTGCTATATTTGAATAACTGTTTACTAGAGATAGCAACTATTTGAAGTATTTTTAATCCCATTTTTTTACAATAAACTTAGATTTTTAGTGTTCTATGACCTCTTAATGTAGATATTTAACATTTTATTCTAGTGTTGATTCCACAAAAGTAATACATTCACCGTAAGCTTTAAATCATAGAAAATACGAAAAAAAAACAAAGCGTTTTTCAAATTGGGGGCGTGAAATCTCTACGAGGGGGGGGGGCATATTGGAAAGTCGAAAAGGAAAGATTATTTATAAACAAATTATTAATTTATTGAAAGTAAACAAATAAAATGCAATCTGACATAATAAATAAAATAAAATACACATTTACACTGATATATTATACTTAAAAGTGTATCATCAGTGCTACACAATGAATTTTATAATTAACTTAACAATACTAAGTTAAGAACAAGTTTAATAAGTACCAGTGCCCCGTGGGGTTGTCATATATAAAATTATACACAAAAAGTAACGCTTATTTTGATAATTTGTACTGTTCATGATTAATCCCTTAACTGCCGATTAAAGATTACAGGATTCGCTTCCCAATGCCAACCGTTTTCCATGTAGGCGAGTGAGTGTGATGTATTTTGGAGGGGAGGGGGAGGAATAAAGAAGCAAATAATCTGAAATAAGTAAATCCTTCGCAAACATTTCCAAAGTCCTTTTATTGACATTACAAAGCCTTCGGATTAATTTTTTGGATAGCAGTTCACAGAAGATAGTACTTCAGAAAGACGTATATATACGTCCGGGGAAATTAAAGCTTTGGCTGAGCGAGACGTTTATATACGGCGGTGGCACTTAAGAGATTAAAGTCGTATCGTAGTTTTAGTAACAAAGTATAGTATTACTGAATTCACAATACATTATTATTGTATGAGGGGGCACAACGGAAATTATGACTGAATATTGGGTCGCGAATATCGAAACTTTGAGAAGCACTGCCCTAATAAGATGAAATTGGGAAAAGCTAAATATTTTGAACAATTTTACAGTAACCCAACACACATTGGAACGATTGATTTCATTTCTTTAAAATTTGTGAATATATGTATATGTATAGTGATTTTACTACATATTTATAAAAATAGAGGCTTTTGACCATACCATTATTCAAACATCTTGCCCTTTGTACAACTTTTTTAAGCGTACAAAATGCTTAGTTATAATTGTATATTGCTTAAATTTTGGGGAAAGTAAAGTTTTTACTCTTATCAAAGTAGAAAAAAAATATTTATAGGTGGTCTCATACGATTCGAAACATTCCTCCTCATCCCACACCATAATATGTTCTGAAAAACGAATTTAAAAATGTCTGAATGGCTTAATACTTAACTGAGAAAGTATTACGCATTCAGGTCACTTATATAATTCTTACTTATAATGCTTATCTCTACGTAATTGCATAATAAGCATTCTCAAAAGAATAATAGTATTTCAACATATCAAAAATTTTGTGTTCTATTTCATCTAACTATACATTAAAAAGCACAAAAAAATCTCCACTGAAGCTCAGACATCTGTATATATATATATATATATATATATATATACTCAAATATAATAAACCTCTGTTCAAGATTTTAAAAAAATTAATAAGGAAAAAATAAATAAACTATTCATTATTAAGAACAAAAGAAAAGAGAAGATTTTAAGCTCCATGTTTTAAAGAATGAATAGAAGGAAAGCAAAAAAGAAAAGAAAACATTTTTGATGAATCAATCACCGCCCCACTTCCTCTCTAATAAGGTCCTTGTCTCAAGGCAGTAATCCCCGTACAATTCCAATTGGCGTCTCTTGGTCTTAAAGGAACGGCTTCTTAGTTTTTGTTTGCTATGAATCACGTCACCTCTAATCCCCGGATTTAACTATTTAGAGGGAGATTTATTCCAAGAAACCGACTGAAGTATTCAAAAGAAGATGCAATGGTCCTATTCCATTCTGAGTGATTAGCATGTTTAGTAGGATAGTGAATCTATAACAAGATGGAGGTAGGGAAATATAAATGAAGCAATTTCGTGAGCTTGAGTGCTTCATTGAGTATTGCTTGTTTTAGAAGGAATAGTAGGATTTTGCATGTTTAAAGCTAATTAAAAATGTTATTTTCAGAAATTCTTTCCTCTACAAATCCTTTACAACAGATTGCTTAGCTCAAATCATTCATAGTTAACAGCAAGCGTTACATGCCTAAAACTATTGAATAGTTCTTTTGATTAAAAAATTGCTCTCTTGAGAATTAAAAGGGTTAAAAGAATCCTGGATTTGTTAAATCCAAAGAAATATTTAGGTGAGATTATTAAAGGTGGTAAGAGTAAAATGTAGTTTCAAACATAGCACACTGCCTAATGAGCCAAATATAATTTATTTTAAGAAAAAGTCTTACCTCCCACAACATAGGCTAATTAGAAATTTATTTTGTCTTACGACTGTACAATAAGCAGGTACTGTTTTTAAAACTATACAAATTTAAATGCAAAATTTTTTTATATCTACGTTGGGAGGAAGAATTAGCATGGATTTCCAGAAAGCTAAAATATTAAAGGTGAATAATATGTTGAATATAATTATGAAAGTAAAAATGATCAGCACTAGGTCTTACCCAATAATATGTATAATATAGAACACAAAAATGGCAGATTAAATTGTTGAATAATTCATCAACAACTTTTATTTATATTTAAATATTGTATAGAGCAGAGGTGAGCAGACTTTTCCAGGGTACGGGCTACATCTAATGTTTTTGAGGTGTTGCGGTCCACCCAGTGGCTATTGTGTATTAAAATTGTATGTTTTCTTTTAGCCTATGTTGTGGGAGGTAAGACTTTTTCTTAAAATAAATTATATTTGGCTCATTAGGCAGTGTGCTATGTTTGAAACTACATTTTACTCTTACCACCTTTAATAATCTCACCTAAATATTTCTTTGGATTTAACAAATCCAGGATTCTTTTAACCCTTTTAATTCTCAAGAGAGCATTTTTTTTTTAATCAAAAGAGCTATTCAATAGTTTCACTTGTTTTCGACACTATATCTCTCTTTTAAAATATGGCAGATTACTACTAGACAGTGGAATGTGTACGTATTCATGAAGCGTACAGAGAATATACATGAACCAATGAATCTGGAATCAACGTATATACTTAAATCGTTCATTACCGTGTCCCGCACTATTGCGGGACATGACTTCAACGTGGAACAAGCGTGGATGGGGAAGGGTCATGTCTCAATACCCAGTCCCCTGCTATCGCGGGAAGAGCTAATAATCAACATTTATTTTCCCCTTCAGTCGGCATGTGGGGAAAAATTCATTTATACGGCTAGAATCGCAGTGATCCAATGCTATCGTGTGCTTCCAATGAAGGTATATGTGTCGTCTACACATTTATCAAACTATTTGCGTAAGTAACCACAATTCGAATCGATTGTGAAAAGCCGATTCTTCAGTCTAGCTGGCGTTAGTGCTTCAAAAAAAGTTTCTTTTAGTATGTGCTTCTTAGGTCTTAGTGAAGGTGGCCACCCAAAAATGTCTTAGCGGTACACCGGTCAATCGCGATCGACTTAATGTCCATCTTTGGTATAGAGCTTTGTGCGTACTGAATATTCGGAATAAAGCTTATCTGACATTGATGTATAGCAGAGAAAGTCAGTCAAATTGCTAAATGAGGTAATATTCAATTTTATGTGCTCTTTCAGAAGAATTTTAAATACATTAAAAAATTTTTTTAAAAAAAACGACGCCATTCTTTCCAATGCCTAGTATTTTAAGTTAAGTGCTATTTTTTTAAAATTTTATTTTCATTTAACAGTTTTTTTCTTAATGCCCTTGAAATGCAGACACAAATTTAATAATTTCTCAGAAAAGTATTATTGATTAGAATCTCTAAATTTCATATGCACTCTTATATATTTAAATATTTTTATTGAATACTATTAAAATTATAAAATTTTTCAAAATGAATTTTACTTATATGATAACCAATACTTAAAAGCCAATAATTTATGAATGAGATATTTTTAAATACAAACAAATAATACACCATCTTAAATTCCATGGATAATCATAGCTTAATAGTATAATCATAGCTGGTTGCCGCCCTAGCCTAATGGCTATAGTCACAAAGTCCTCCCGTTGACGAGGTGTGGTAATTTGAAGAGGAATGACAGGTGTCATCCTCGCCACTTGACCGAGGCTCAAAATGATGAGGTCCGTCGCAAACAGCCGTCATATAATATGTGGCTTTTTTTAAAAATATAATTCTCACTCATAGTACTTATTTTTGCTTTATATGCAATTCCGAGATACAAGATTTATTAACAATATTTTGATACTTACTGCTCTTTATAGTTGAAAACCATCGAGCGGCGTTCAGGGAAGTAGATAAGATATTAAAAATAGTTAGCATTTATGAGATTTTACGAATATTTTTTAGCATAAATTAAGAAGAAATAAAATTTCCTTCATTGAAATTTCTGCTGCTTCCTTTTATGATTTATTGATTTCTATTCTAATCAAACCATGAAATATTCGAAATATTATTTTTGGGTTCTCGATTGGCCAAACCAAAAATAATTCATATTTGATAGAAAAATAAAATTCTTTGTTTTTCAGTATTAAAAAGTTACGATGTCTCATTTGAAAATAAATTATATATTTCATTTTGTGGTCTTTTTATATTGAGGAGAAAGTCATTTTTAGATATTATATACACAAAAGTTTAAAACTTATTGATATATAAAACTTATATCCACAAAGTCTTCCTCTCAGTTTGAATCATGAAAGTAGGTTCAAGTTGGCATGTGTCACAATGAACAAAGGAAATACTTCCGATTATGTCGTTTTCTATGACATTTATTAGGAAATAATGGAAGGCAATATCTTTGGTAGAACCCTTTTTTTCAAGAAACATTTAAATAGTGTGAGTAAACGTCAGCTTTTTATAGAAATTTTGAAATTGATCAAAGTAAAATTACGATTCATATAAAATCATAGTTAATACATTTTATGTACTTGCCTATTATTTTTATTACCTACTATTTTGTATTATTTTGAAAATAAGTGGTAGCAGTAAGTATATAAATTATTTTACAAATTGAATGAGAAATAAATCTTGGCAAACAGGAAAAAAAAAATGAGCAAAAAGTATTCGATTTAAGAAACCTTTAAGATTGAGTGTTTGCGATACGCAAAACGAAACTAAAAACATTTTTCTATTTTATATTTTAATGGGGAATATTTAGCTGAAAATGATACAATCGTAAATTTGATTCTAGCCGACAAAATTGTTATGAGGGGAGGTATTTAAGTAAAACTTTGTCGGCTGATATCACTAATAAAGTTTACTTTATCAAGTAAAAAATTACTTTTTCCAATCACTTCTACTGCGTCACCAATTAATGGTTCAAATGGATAAACACAGTTCTTTTCTAGCATTATTTTCGAATAACTGTTCTTCAATTTTTTAAAAAGTTGTCTTTTGCGTTGTTAACTTGGCCGTGGGAGCCAAATTGTCATTGTCACTATCTCGTAGCCACCAGGTCGTGAGTTCGAGTCCTGAAGTTCCACCGTGTAGAGGAACTGATGCACGTTAAATATATCGGGACTCATAGTTGTCACATTATGAAGTGTGAAAAACGGGATGTCAGCCCAAGAGTCATCTTCATAACTCGATTGAGGTTTAAGAATACGACGTCCGTTACAAATAGCCCTAGCTTTGCTTTAAAGTGCAACGTCAATAAAAAATAACCAAATCATTCTCATTGTAAATGGCGATTGTGTTACATATTTTCTGTCTCATTTTCAACATTTTGACATACCTGTTAGATATTTCTATGTTTTTAGATTGATGAAGAGCTGTAGTGTATAGTTGATAACACGATGACAACGACTTGCATGTTATCAAATGCTTTAAAAAAAATAGGAAGTAAATTTGAAAGTATGTTTTTCCTGCAAGAAATGCAAGGTAATAATCAGCAGTCATAAATAACTTTTTAATAAACAATCTATTTATTTTAACTGTATTTTACTCGATTATTTTTTCAGGATAAGATACACTAGTGTTTTAAAATTAAGGGCGAAGCTCAAAAATCACCATATAAGTAGAGCGCACAGGCAGGACAGATCAAAAGACCAATCAGAAAACTGCCTGGAGCAGTGGCGTAACGGAGAATATCAGGGCCCCCTGCAAAGGCAGGTTTTGGGCACCAAGCCCAAATACGAACTTGGCGCCAGTCAGGGTTTTGTCCCCCTAGAGTCCCTGGGCCCCCTGCAATGCAGGGGTTGCAAGGTGTACGTTACGCCACTGGCTTGAGGTCCGTTACGGAAAAGTTTGATGCAATGGATATGCAACTTGGATATGCATCCTGATGCATGGATATGCAGCTTGATGCATGGATATGTAGATGTAATTGGTGATCGTCGAAGAGTATAATGGACGCTGAAGGTGCACATTTAGCACTTCTGGGCAAGTTATTGCATCATTTTAAACGCTGCCAAGTTGTTGCCTCAGTGTGATATGTCCAATAGGCAATCATGTTGACGACATCTGGATAACTTTATCTGAGGTCGAATCGTTGGGAACATGGAGTAAAGTCGAAGTATGACTAGAATGGCTGCGAAGTTCGGGATCGTTTTCATCATGTTACACAGAAACAGCTGTTCGAGGGTTCAATAATCATTGACCTGAGCTACACGAAGATGGACTATTGGTATATTGTTTTATATGAAAGATATGATATATATAGAAGGAGAAATCGCAAAACGCATGCGACATATATTACAGGCGAACCGATATTATCTCGACCAGGAGACTCCTAATTGTGGTCTATTAGGAGGATGGGACAAATCCAGTGCGGTATGTGCTATTACCGTTTGCTCATCAGGTATATTATTTTCTGTGGTTCTGAAAACACAAGAACAGGACAAATTAGTAATGGGGTCGAGTACTCTTTAAGGGAATAGATTTAATCTGATTAGCGATACCAGACGCATTCTGAACTGAAGAAAGCAGGGAATATGCAATATCCCCTCTAAACATCATCGAAAGAGACCAGTTTGGAAGCAGTAGAGTTTTCGTTTGGGAGGTATTATGGTTGATACCCGTATTGATCTTCCCCCTTTTCCAAGGAGTTTCAGTTACTAGTGTTTGCTGTTTTAAAGAGGTTCTCAATCTTCATGTGCTTCTCTTTTAGAGAGGCTATGGATCCTCAGATCATCTTCGAGGACGACAACCTACCACGTCTTATTATGGAATTTGAAGAGCTATTGGAAGGTGAAGATATTCAAATCATGACCTACTCGGCATGATTCCCGAATTTAAATGCAATCGAACGTATGTTGGACACTCTATGGAGCTGCTTAGCAACATGTCACCATCCGCCATCTAGGGTTGAAATTACTAAAGGAATGGGCAGCAATCTCTTAACAGCCCATTGACAACTTTGTACCCATTATGGGTGAACTACGGAAATCGTCCACACAAGTATACACAAGTTATCAAATCCTTTACTAAAAACTAGATTTTTTTTGCTAGCTACCAGCCACAAGGACGTTTTTGGTCTTCTGTTCAAATGTGCTCGTAGTTAATTTTGAAATAAAGAATCCAATAGCAAGTTTTCAAACAACATAGGAGTCAACAAGCCCTATATAAAGGGACGTACCATTGAATATCTCTCTAATAATTTTGACTTTGTTTTCTCTTATTCTTCTTGGTGCTTCTATTGAATGGCCTGTAGAATAGCAAAAAAAAAAAAAAAAATACGTCCAAAATCTAGAAAAAAAACATTATCCAATTTTATATTTGTTTACTATAGTCATAGGAAGACTTAAATGCAAGTAAAAGAAAGTGACACTTTTTTTTGCTGTAAATTAAAGCAAGGAAATAAAAGTTAGGTAGATTTATATGTATGTTTTTTAATATTCAACTTAATATATCCTAATGTGATATTTCATGGATAATTCTCGTTTTACTTAATGTTAGTTTGAAAGTTATATCGGTTAATATTAATTATTTTAATTTCTAGTATTATGTTTGTTCTTAATTAATATTGAAATTTTCTTATTATTTTATTAATTTATTTACCGTTAAAGGTAATGTTCTAGGGTTATCTCATAATTTCAGAAGCTTGATTTTACAACTACGAATACTTTCAAAAGTTGAACTGAATCGCTGCAATTACTGATCACATTTCGAGTAAGTTAAAAAGTAATTAAAAAAGGGAAAAAAATGGAATACCACCCCAAATATTTGTAACCTGAACATCTGTGAGGTTCCGCGGTACCAACAGAAACAACCTTTGGTTATATAAGTATGAAGATTTTGCACATGTCCAGCTGCGCCCCGTTCTACTTCTTTGGTACGCGACCCTTTATAACAATTCAACGGCTGTTTATTTCATACAAGATTATCTCTTTTTTTTTTTCAATCAGGTCATCTTTTTTTTAAACCATTTTTTTAGTAACAAGCTTCATCTAAGTTGAAATGACTACTGTTTTTTAGTAAATAGTCACTAAATTGTACAAAATTACAGATGTCATTGCGGTATTCGAAACAACTTTTTTTCGCTAATTAGTAGTTATTTCCCTTATTTCAAAGAGAAAAAGAACTTGCATTATGTTAATCTTAACGTAGCATTCTCAAACTGTGGTGTGCTCCCCCCTTGGGGAGCGTGACAACTCTACGTGAAGGGCGTGAGCATATCGAAAAGTCGAAAATAGAAGATAATTTAAAGAATTATCAATTTACTGAAAAGAAGCTAAACAAATTACATTCTTACACATTTATAATGATATAATATACTTATAAATGTATCAGTGCTGCACAATGTATCTAATAATTAATTTATCAATACTAAGTTAAGAACAGGTTTAAAACTTACGAGTGAATTCCATGGGTTTGCCATATACAAAATAAAATTCAAAATTTAATACTATCTTGTTAATTTGTACGGTTTATAATTAGAGTTGTATTGTAGCCTTACGTCACAGTACATTATTATTACATTCTACATATTGTTATTGTACAGAAGGGGGGAGGGTGATGAAGATTATGAGTGAAAATTTGTTCGCAAGCATTGAAAGTTTGAGAAGCACCGTCTTAACGCCTTAAATTGATATACTTAGTGAAAGGAGAGAAAAAGTTACCACAGGAAGCTCTAGCGGAGAGCTTAATAAGAGACGATATAAAACAAAAGAAATATAAGAAATTTATGATAGTAAAAAATTGTTTGCGTGTTTATTAAATTGAGGAAATAAAATGTAATAATCTTTTTCATGTAAAAGAAAGTATTCCTTTAATTATTATATTTAGGAGAAAAGCGATTCACTCATTCATCGTGATATCTCCGGAAATGTAGTTTTCTTAGAATTTTTGTAGTGTTTTTAAAAAAAAAAACGTTATTTACAATCACGTTAAACTTTATTTAGAAACTTTGAGTGTTCAATTACTTTCCAACATAAATTCATCAGGTGACCCGAAAGTCGTTAACATTTGAAAATTCAATAATTTATGGAACTAATTCACACATGCTCGACATGACGTGGGATTTTATTGAAACCAAAAAAGTGCAAAAAATGGCCAACAGATGACACTTTATATAACAAAAGCAATAATTAGCTTAACAATCGATTTTTTGCAGTAAACGATGTTCTTTATAACAAATGTTCAACATGTTAGCCGTCATTCATCAACGATACTTGAAGTCAAGGAACAACGTTGAAAGAGCTCTGTGCGGCATATTTGTAGGTAGGGTGAGAAATTGCCGTCGGATGTTGTCTTTTAGAATCGCTAATGAAGTCGGACAATTGCAGTAGACTTGCGACTTCAGGTAACCCAACAACCAAATTAGTTGAACTTTTAAGACACACACACACACATCGTGATCAAACCAAGAACGAGTGAACAGAAAAAAGAGAAACTCAGCAAACAGATAGAGATAGCAACGAACAATAAACGATGTTTATTTTGAAACAAGACTATGATATAGCCCTTTGGTGACCGTATTTTTGATTGCCAGCGTGAGCTAGAGGTGTGGGGTTTTCTAAAGTAACAGACATTTTAAATTCTTAATATGACTTTATTAAGAATAAAACTTAAATGTCTAACAATTTAGATAAATTTAACTAGCGAGAATTTAGAATGAACAAACACACAAAAAGATAGTTAAACCGAATCTCGTAACTTAGACCACTTACTCTAAATAATTATTCAATCCGTCTACTCTCACTTTTAATTATATTACAAGTCCTAATATCAAATAATCCGTCCTACCTTAATCCAACTAAGATTAGATTTCTATATGGAGACGTTCAAGGCGCGTGCAATGGTATGCACCTTGTATTACTGATTTACTTTCCAGGTTACTTTTCGAGTGGCTGTCAATTCCCGCTTGTATCTCTTCAAGCATAACTTTCTCCAAAATGCCATTCTGCTTACTGAAACTTCTGTTCTTTTAAAAGCTATCTTATTTCCATTTCTTGTTCGCATTTCATTTCTTGGGTTTTGGTTGGAAAAGAGTTGTCATTAATCTTGGCCATCAAAGAACCCAGAGGTTATGTTAAAGAAAAGACGCGTAAGCCCGTCACAATGCTTGTAGCACAGAGTGAGAGAAACGTCAATTCAGTAAGTTGTAGGACCGCTGCAGACGGTAAACACTAAGCAAAACGTCTAACTACAGATTCAATGAGAGTACGAATGACATCTATCCCCAATGACATCTACGCTCTCTATTCCCAGTCATTCATTTGCCACAGTTCGTTATCTAAGCGTGGCAGTTCGGGGCATGCAAGCTGCGTACAATCCCTTTCTAAACATTTTCGATCAGGGGAAAATGTTGCATCTGTATATCTTGCAGAGCACATTGGATGCGTGTAGTGTATGGTCGAACGTTATCTCTCTGTTAACGAGCACTGAGCAATCCCAAAGGATTATGCTGCGAATAATGAAGGCTTTATTAACGCAAAAGAACTCCGAAAGAAATACTGTAGATTTAGTCATATTAAGGAGCCTCTTAGAGTATATATTCTTCTAAAAGCTTATTTGCCAGAACATTAGTAGATAAAATACACTGAACATTTCAGCCTCATTTTTATTTAGTGCCTTCAATATCTAGTCGACAAAAGAATTCTTATAATAACGGTCATCATATCCATTGTCATGTTGCAACAATTAAAAAAATGAAGTGTGTGAAAAGATTACTCCCTTTTAAATATTAAATGAAACTTTTTGAAATTTAACACATTTTTTATCCTGTAATAACCACGTTTGTATCTGGTGATGTTTGAGCAACGCATACATTTTTAAATAAGGGTCCTTGGAGATTACAAACACTTATACCGTCTTAAATGGGAGCATTCCACAAATGTAAATTTATTATAAATGTTTTATATCTGATTATTGTCCGAACTGTAATTTTGTAAAGTTATAAATGGATATTATTTATGATAGTTTAATAATACTTGTGATTGAAAATGTATATAAATTGTTTTAATAATAGATATAATGTGGCCTGTTTAGTATATTTTGACAAAAATTAACATAGTAATGACCCATTTTCAAAATATTCTTTTTAGAAAAATGTTTCTATTATATCAATATTTCGCCTGCATATAGCTCAACCTCTGTACAGAGGTTCAACTAGAATTTTTGAAATATATAACTTAGAAGTGGGTTTATCCATGTTTTACGACAACAGAGGTAAAATTTAAGAAAAAAAAACGCCGATAATTATTTCAAATGGTTGTAACTCTGAAAATAATGTGAATTTTTCAAAAATCATAGTTGAGCCTCTGTGCAGAGGTCTGAGCTATATACATGCAAAATATTATTGTAATAGAAGCATTTTTCACAAAAAGAGAACATTTTGAAAAAAGGTTATTCAAAGTTAATTTTTTGCCAAAATATTGTATTTAAATAATTTTTTTTTTTGTCAAAATGTCCTTAAAACAATTTTATACATGTATTCTAATCTAAGTGACACTAAATATCATGAAAATTATCCATTTATGTGCCTTTTTAAAATCACGGTTCCGAACGTAATCGGATGCCTTAAAGCAGCTTTTCTCAAACTGTGGGTGGGGTGGGAGGGTGATAATTCTATTAGGGCGAGCATATCGAAAAGTCAAAAATAAAAGATTTAAAAAAATTATTAATTTACTGGAAGGAATCAAAACAAAATACATTCGAGATAATAAAAAAATGCACATTTACAATGTCATAATATACTTATAAATGTAGCAATTCTACACAATGTGTATTCATTCTTTAATTCATCAATACTAAGTTAAGAGAACAAGTTTAATAATTACTAAGGACCTCATGAGCTTGTCATATACAAAATGTATACAAAGTTTAATACTTATCTTGATAATTTGTACAGTTTATAATTAAAATCGTAGCTTTAGCGTCAAAGTATTATTGAATTCAATACATTATTATTGTATGGAAGGAGGGGGGAGGGCGTCATGAAAAATATTATTGAAAATTGGGTCCCAAATATTGAAAGTTTGCGAGGCACTACCTTAAAGACGTTCTATTGAAACAATTTCGTAGACATTTTATGCCGTGAGAAAGCTAAAACATTATATTCCAATCAAAAGAGAAAATGTTTCTAATTTTCATCAAGTTTCCTCAATCCCATGAAAATAAGCAATAATGACAATTTTTCCATATTGCACTGGAAAGTACATATTTTTTTTACTACCTACAGAAGAGATCAAATGATCAACGAAGAGGAAAGAAAAATAAGAGCATATAGAGTAGAAATTCGAAATTCTGGAAATGATGCATTTTTTTCAATGATGTTGTAGAAAATCATATGAAAAAAGTAGAGTTTATGAGCCATTGTATTTTTAAATAAAAAAAATGCATTTAAAGCAATTTATAGAAAAAGTAATTGCACGAGGGCTATCTAATAATGTAGGTTTATTGCACATTTTTTATGGATGTTGAGCAAAAAAACAAAACACGAACAATAATTTCCTGTTTTTAAGTGTTTAAAAAAATTACTGCTTTTTGTTTCCATTCTTAGACGGAGAAAAAATTTTCTTAAGTACAAAATTTTCATGTAATGTATTTTTTTGAAAAGTGAAGATAATCATTAAGTATACAAAAAATAATACTGATATTTTAAATTGTAAAAAAATGATTAAATTGAACTATATTGATAGAGACAGAGGCTTAAAAGACTAATACATTGAAACTTATAAAATGAAATTCTTCTTTAACGTATAGGAATTCTTACTGCAATAAATTATGAGCTTCTTTTAGTATTTGACCTGTGCTTATATTTTTAGAGTCTAGAGGAGAGAGGAGAAACGTAATTGAACCCAATCATATGAGCTGAATTCAAATCTGTTAAGACTGTCGTCAGGAAATTTGAGTTATATATGTATACTAGTCGTTTCCTGCCCTTTTCTCTGGGTATTTCATCACATCATAATACCGGGTGTTTCTAAAAGAATACTTTTGTGTCAAAAAGAACATTAAGAATTTTCAAGGTAATAAATCTGTATTGACTTACGCAAAACAATTATGCCATTAAGCATGAACTCATAGCAAAACTACCGCCATTGAATAAAATTTATATAGTAGTAAATAGTCCATAGAGAACAAATGTTAAAGAAATGTGTGAGTTAGTTTTATTTAACATAAGTAATTACCTTCTAAAAAATAGAATTATCTCTTAATAATTTTATTTTATTTTTTTTCTTCACAGAATTAAGTAGAGGATGTGATAATAAGCCTATTCTTCCATTTGAGCCAAAAAATTCATTCCATAGATATCCAAGGAAAAAGTTTAGGGGACTGTATATATATCATGCAAATGATGAATCTATGAAACTCACAATTTTTCTTCAGTTATATTCTTTGAATAATGTTTGTTCTAATTAATTTCTACTTTAATATTATTATTATTTTTTTCTGTTTATAATTAATCTCATAAAGGTATTTTTAAATGAATATTTATTATAGGTTAAAAAATAAAACAAAGCATTCTTAACACTTTTTTTTACATTTTGGAACATCTTGTGATAAGTAGATAGATAATGAAACATTATTACTTATTAATTTGTTCCTTAACACTTCCTATCATTAGCTTGACCTTAAACATTTTCTAAAATGTAAGAAGGGTTAGGATTTATGATATGATCTAAAGAATGAAAAATTTATTAAGTTACTTTTAACCTTTCTTGTAACTTTATATTTTATAAATTATATGATTAATAATAATATAAAACTTTTCCTTTATTTTTAGAAAACAAAACCAAGGTAATTTGTTGATTGGCATAAACATGTTTGAGAAGAGTTGAATTGAAAATTGTACGTTGTCGAATGTTGAGATACTCATTGAGCATTAGAGGACCAATATTTAAAACTCTCTTAAAACTTAAACGTTTTTTCACAACTGTTAGAGTCCAACTATAGAGGGCGCTGTGAAAGCGTGGCTATATAAAGATGTAGTGGTACACCCAGCAGACTCTAAGCTCTCACCCAAGCTAAATTTCCAACAACATTTTCGCCCAGATGAAGAACCAAAGCCACGCCTCCCGGATCCCATCGATCAACCAATCACCGTCTTGCCATTCAGAAGAATGTAAAAACCCCACTTTCGTCAAGCCCAACATCGCAGACTATCCAGACATGGGATTGAGGACTGTTCTACAGTCCGGATGCCTAAAAAGTAACGCCTATTGAACGCCCACAAACACTCAAGAGAGTAGAAGGTATGCGATCTGTTGCGAGTTACCATATTACCGAGTATTCTAATTAGCGTTTGATGACGGGATATTTAAAAGTGTTTAATAAAGTCTTGTTATATTTGTAAGGAAGTGTGGAAGTCACAATGATTTGAGTAGTGAGTTATTCCATCCTGATCAGAACGTTAAATCACAACGCATTCGATACTGGATTCGAGTGAGTCCACAACACGTCAGAGATTTAATAATATTTTCTCTCACCCAACTTCACACTTAAGCTGCGTAATAGTTATATGATTTGAGAGCTGATATAGCAAGGCTTTCTTGTGAAAAAGTCCAATTAATTCTACGCTGTAGTTTTTGGTTGGTACTCTTTCAAATATGGAGAGTAAAAAGCAGAATTTTCAGCATACTTTACTTTTTTATTATTGAAAAGATAAAACTGTTGTTCAAGAAATAAAAAAAATTAGCTGATGTGTATGGAGAAGATGTATTGATAGTATCCAGTGGCAAAACTGGTTTGTAAAATTTCGGTCCGGCAATTTTGATGCTCAAGATGCATCACGTTCTGGAAGGTCAGTTGAAGTTGATAAAGGCATTAATTGACGCAAACCAGCGAAGAATAACTCTTGAGATCCCTGAAAGGTTAAATTTATTGAATTCAAATCTTCAGGACCATTTGAAAGATCACTCAAAGCTCAGCATATGGGTACCTCATGTTCTCACGAAAAAAAATTTGTGTCGTCGCGTTAACGTCTGTGATTTGCTTCTCAAACGTCAAGGAAATGATCCATTTTTGAAGCGCATCATCACTGGGAAGAGAAATGGATTGTCTATAACAATGACAAACGCAAGAGATATAGAGTAAAAAAAGATGAACCGGCTGAAAGCATTTCGAAAGTCAATACTCATCAAAGAAAGGTGATGCTATCTGTTAGGTTGAATTTCAAAAGAATCGGGTTTTTTTAGGTTTTACCGACAATACAAAGATTACTGTCATCAGATGGACAAATTGAATGATTCACTAAACAGAAAAGGCCAGAATTGATCAGGAGAAAAGGCGTAGTGTTCCACCAAGATAATGCGAGATCTCATGTAAGTTTGGTAACTCACCAAAAACTTTTTCAGCTTGAATGGGATGTATTGCCCTACCCACCTATTCTTTAGATCTGGCACCTTCTGATTATTATTTGTTCCGGTCTCTACAAAATTTTTAAACGGTAAAACCTTTAATTCAAATTAAGGAGGTCAAAAATAACCTGGATGAGTTTTTTGCCGGAAAAGAACAAAAATTTTATGATGTGGAATCATGACACTGCAGAAAGATGGCAAAAGTATTGATCCAGAATGGATAATATATAATTTAATAAAATATTTATTCACCAAATGAAAATTGTCTTTCATTTTCGCACAAAAAAATGAAATTACTTTCCGAACAACCTAATAATTTATTAGGAGTTGATAACAGAGATAGTTGAAATTAATAATTTGCTCTGTAGCATAATAATTTAGTTTTCTTTGAATTATTAACAGTGATATATGAATTTTATTCAGACACGATGAGTATTGGGAAAATTATTGAAGACACCCTCCCTCCTTTTTTTTTCAAAGGAGGACAGTAATAATTCTATAAATATTGTAGTTACCTTTATCGCGGTACCTCCTCCTCGTGTTGGTTGCGGTAGAGACCTCACTGATCGTTGAGGCTCTCGGGGATCCGAAAACTGTAGGGACGGAGAAGCCATTAAATTAGACTAGAAAGGATAACAAATAGATAATCACAACTATTCCTTTTTACTAATTTAACTTTAGATCTGATTACACGTTGTGTTGACTAGACAAACAAAATAGTAAAAAATAATGGGTACTTATCTTTTCTGAGATGCAAATTCTGAAACTCTTCTAAATGCGACTATAATTCAAGTAGTACTAGCGTGGCAATACTTTCCACACATAACAACTATCTCGTATCTCACTGACTATTTATATGCTATTTAGTAGTGACATTCATTTATGGCTTTGAGTTATTCTATCTCAAAGTGCCAATTTGGCAGGAAGGAAAAACCTCGCGGATAGCTCATTGTTACACCATACTAGCCGAAACTAATTCATAACTCTCTTAGCTATGCATGAAATGGTATTAAGAAATTCCTTTCATAAAATCATTTAATCAACTTTAAAAGTTTTACTCTGGTTATTTACTTTATCGTAAATAAAAATAACATTTATGAAATGAGCACCAATGTTTTTATTCCATTATATGCTCAAAACCTTTCTTACGAACATCATTTAGCACCCACTGAACTAAATCACTACCGGAATGTAGTATATTCGTGACCGAGCACACTAAATTTCGGTGCTTTGAAATAGAGTTCAAGAATTTAATTAATTAATTAATTAATTATATTGCTGAATAATTCATCGTTGAATTTCGCTACCACTTACTAACATAAACAACGTTTCTTTTCTATGTGTGTGCTTCACTTTAATAAAAACTAAGGATTTAAGATACGATTCGGGTCAATTCGTGGGAATCTAATTGAACTTTTCTTCCTTAAATCAATGCAGCAGAAACCTTATGGAAGCAAATGTGTTTTCCTGCTAAAATGAGAAAATAAAGAACGCATCAAGTGCTTTTTTTCTTTCAGGTTCATAAATTACTTTCCCCGTCACCTTCTATCTAGTTTAATTGCCAAGCCATTTGATTTATCATGTTTAATTAAAAATTTTGACACATAGCATAGCGTGAGAATTTGTAGTTTATTATTCTGAGGGAAGCACATTTCTCTACATGTCTTTTCTTATTTATATTTTCCAATAAACTCAGATATTATTGAGAATTGATTTTTTTTTACACTTATTGTGTGGTCACGAGAAGAGTAAAAGTTTTGTACGTTTTTACATTTTTGAAAAATATTGCTTTTTTTCGTATTGTCAGCTCACACTTCCTTTTGATTTTTTTTTTTGTGTACTGCACAATTTTGTTTCCTTTCATATGCCTCATTTGGGAAAAAAAGGTGTGCGTAAAAGCTTAGTATAGATATACTGTATCTTTGATAAAAGTACTTTGAAAAGTTTTATTGATATAGCCATATCTCAGTAGAATTATTTGATAATTGTAATTATGAAGTTAGCATTTTTTTAAATATCATTTTTATTCTCCTGGTTTCTTTGAACTTGGTATGATGCTTGAGATTTTTTTCTTTGTGTGTGTGTGTTTTGTATTCGAATGAAAGAGTATGAAGGCATGAAAAAAAATTATATTAATTATAAATATAACAATATCAACATATTTTAAATGTTCACCAAGTAATATAATAATCTTTATAATATTTTAAATATAATCGTTTCCTTCAACTGTTTCCTTTTTCGTATTCTTTATACTTGTTTTTGCTTTTTGGTTCGTCATAGTAAATTTTATCAAAGTAGCTTTTCCCTTCTATTGTTTTGTTCATAAACTTTTGACTTTCAAAACGTAGAAAATGTAGATCTAAAAAAAAAAAAAAAGGTTATCATAGCTTTCATAGACGATAGAACAAACTTTTTATCAAATAATATAGTATTTTTTGATTATAAAATTTTTTTTAGATTGGGTGAAATTTAAATTTTTTTTCAATTTTTTAAAAATTTAAAAAAAAAACTTTGGGTTTAAAACAGTTAATTTATTATAAAAAGGTCAAAAATATCTTTCTTAATTGGTGCAACATGTGTTTCTAGTCATTTACTAAGAACTTGAGGAATCCATATGAAGGGGAGTTGCAGCTTTTTTCAGGAAAAAGGGGGAGAATGGTTTTTTTGCAATTTTTTCGTTTAGTTTATTTTGGCCTTATGTCATATTTTGGATGATAAACAGTGAAGTTAAAGAAAGAAACAATACATTTTTGCTTTCTATTTTTTTTCTTGAAAATGAAATTATTAGGAAGCTCTTCTAGATATATTTAACTTGATTGCTGGAAATTTTGAGAAGCAATCTTATAATATTTCATTTTGCTTTCTTTTTTGTCCTGATTCAATTTTTTAAAAGTAAATTTTTGGAAGAAAAAACTTTTTTTTTTTTTAAAAAATGTCTTTAATTTATATTTTATCTAAATTTTTTTTAAAGGAACATCAAATAGTAAAAAATTTAATAACCCCATTTTAATTTGGAAAATGAAGGGGGATTAAAAGGGGCAATTTAAAGGAAATTTATAATCACATGTGCCATTTTTATATATAGGCTATAAATAAATTATTCCAATTGTTATAGAATTAATGCGTTATAAAATCGTAAAAAGTAATATGGTGGCGTAGCACAAAATTTTTTTAAAGGGGAAGGGGGTCCGGGTCAAAAGTCCCCTTTTTACCATGCCCCAATACGCCCCCAAATTTTTTTTTGATTTTGTCGATTTTCGGGTACAAAAATAATACAAAACTAATTATTGAATAAATAATTAGCATTAATTAATAAAATGAATTATTAATAACAAATACATAATTAAATTTTACGTAATATATACATAGGATTATAACCAATAAAAAGAAATCAAGGGCTATGGGGGGGTCCGGACTTCTAGGACCCCCCTTGTGTACACCCCTGAAGTGTGGTCATATTTAGTCTGCTATCACACAGCTTCACGAAGATTTTACAGAAATAACATAAGCCTACAATATATTCTTATATACAACGCTGGCAAATCAGAAATCTAAGATCAATCAGGTATAGATTTAAACTTGAGAAAGACATGAATCCAGTTTAGTCTAAATATAATTTTAGTGATGAGCATGCTTATACTTGGTGCAAAGCAGCACAGCAATCTATTTACTCCATCTCTTTATTCGTAGCTGCAAACAGATATAGGAAAATTTGAATGGAAAATAATGCATCATCAGAGTGATAATGTGCACTTTATTATATATTGTTTCTGGTATTAATCTTCTGCAGCTAAAAAAATGTTACATTTAATCTAAAGGATTTCATACAGAAGGTATATAATAGGGGTGGCGAACCTTTATCGATCAACGTGCCATTTTTTCTAAAGAAATGCTTAAGGAGGTATAGATGTGCAGTCAAATAATTTTGACTCGTGATTATTGGGAAAATAATAAAACTACTAACAACGCAAAACGCTTATTTACTACAAAAAATTGCATTTTGTATTTAATAGTAGTAAATGTTTTAGTTAAACGTGTAATTCAAATTATATATAGTAACATTAGTATGATTTCTGCTGCTGCAGATTAGATGACAAATGACTGCTGTTGCAGATTAGATGACAAATGACAATTATATTAGGACTGAGTAAGATGTTACTTTTAGCAGAATGTATGCTGAATCGGAGTCATCTGCCAAATGGTTTTTAAGTGAGTCTTTAACGTTATTCATCACTGAAAATAATGACTCGTAGACATAGGTCGATGAAAATATGGCTAAAATAGCATGAGCCTACTTCTTCAAACAGTTAAACGAATCTGGAATCGAAAATTTAATGTTTTCAAAATTTCGTTACTGGCATTTTTACTTATATTGCTTGTTAATATTTTTGTTTCAATCAATTCTAACTTTTTCCTTGTTTCAATAAATTTTTGAATCCATAT
Source organism: Trichonephila inaurata madagascariensis (assembly GCA_019973955.1). Classification (NCBI taxonomy): domain Eukaryota; kingdom Metazoa; phylum Arthropoda; class Arachnida; order Araneae; family Nephilidae; genus Trichonephila; species Trichonephila inaurata. Next base: position 89,097 of record BMAV01002765.1, read on the forward strand.
TGAACTAGATTAGAAATCAATAAATTGCATTTCAAATTCTTCAATTTCCAACCAATCGAACTGGAGCAAGTTCAGTTTATCAAATGATGTCACGGCAGGGTATATAATGAACTTAAGTGTGTTTCTGATAATTCTTTGAGCTGAGAAAATCTCACTGAAAATTCCTTGAATGAAGTATCAATCGTAGTTGATCGTTTTGATCGGTGGCGTGCCCAAAATATTGTGCCGCGTGCCAACGGTTCGCCATCTCTGGTATATAATATACATTCAACTTTTAAAAAATAAAACTAAATAAGTAGCATTGCTGCTTGATATTATCTACTATTAATTTTTCTAAGAAATTATAAACATTCTTTTAATATAATGGAATTAAACTCTTTTCGAAGAAAATCTCAGAATACATTTTCTGCTTTCTATCCCTTTTTTAGAGTCCTTTATAAATTATCCTTATCCTTTATAAATTTTTTTCTAGGATATAAACTTATAATATATATTTAGTAGTATGTTCCATGTTCAAAATATCACAATTTTTAAATGTAAATTTCTGTCGCATTAGCAGGAAAATAAAAATAAGCGACTTTTGCGACAATAATCTGGAATCAAGTATCGGGGAATAAAGTATACATTATTTTTTCTTTTTAAAATTTCGTTTTTATTTTATTAAGGATGATTATTCTTTTCATTACTGAAGAGAGTTCTGTGAGTGGGTAGAGCGAGGCGTCTATATCGACATTTTTCAAGTAATATGGATTTCATTATCAATTGTTCTCACATAAAATTACAGTGAGTTCAAATAAATTTAATAGACAGTAGTTTGAAAGAAGTTTAATTCAACTAATAATTTTTAACAACTTTTTAATGTGTGTTCAAATTTTAATTCTACTGAATCTTCTATCATGTGATTTAAGAATAATCAATTTGATTTTAATAAATTCGGACAAAAATACTTGAAATAACCAACGCTATTATTATTATTATTATATTTTCTAAGATCGAAAATTCTTCTAAAAATAAACTTCTTTCTCCATAAAAGAAGTATAATTACTAGCTGGTTTCAATATCAATTTAATATTGTACAATGTTTCAAAAATAATTTAGAAAGAAAAATACAATACAATTCAAGTTTAAAATATTCCCCACGAACAACATGGAGAATAATTCAAGTTATACTAATATTATTTGAAAAATTAGTGTATTTAAGAAGAAGAATGTAAACTTTACGGAGTTTATTTTTTTATTTTAGAAGATATGAGATTTTTATATGTCGGGACTGAGAGCGTTTAGATCGAATGTGAAAAGATTATTAAAACATAATCATTAGAATGTTTTTACAAAAGTTCGATGGATGTCGCCACTCTCTACCCAATAAATTCTTCACTCTATCCAAACTTGGATCGGAGAGAGAGAGCGCGCGCATTTTCTTATTCAAATATATTATATTCAGAACAATGACTTGTTTTCCCCAGCTCTGTTGTGCATAATTTTATTCTTGTAGTTCTATGAAATAGAGGTGGTTTTTTCTTGGAGAATTTCCATTCGTTGATATTGTCATTTTAGTATTAGTTGTTTTTTTAATCATATGTCTTCGAAAGAGATTTTTTTCCCTTTCTTTTTAAATATGAGCATGAAGAAAAAAGTTTTTTTAAAGAGTAACTTCAACTTGTATTTTCAGTTCAGTTTGCAATATTTATGGTTTCACAAAAATATTCAGTGTTTTAAGGATTAACTTCACTTTTTTTTTAATCTACCAGCGGATTAAAGAAGGACGGAAACCGAGCAAGTCCATATGAAATAGGTGAATGAGCGATAATTTTATGATATTCTATGTCAGTGGTTATCAACCTTGTTTTTGTTGCGGTACACTTTTAAGAATTTCAAAATTTGGCAGCACATCAACAATAAAATAAGTTTAAAAGAACTTTGCTTATCTATAATACACAATGATAAAAATTTTCAATGTTAAATATGTACGACAAAGTCTACAAAATGTTATTGAGTAATTATTATAAAAATATATTTAATGCGAAATATTAGCTTCATGATTTTTGATAATTTCGTTTATATTTGGTCTTAAAGAGGTTAATGCCATTCTCATTTCGTTATCGCATTTAAAAGTCGCGATCTTTCTTTGCTTTTTTTATATTTGTTAATACTGAAGATCGGAATTCACACAAATAAGATGTAAAAAGTTGTAGCAATATTTGTAAAGCCTTTTGGCTATTATAGGAAAATCGTTTCTAATTTTAATCTAAAATGAATTAATTGACTCTTCCGAATGTTTTGAAATTAAATCTCGATTATTACAGAGTGAAATTAGTTTTCCCTCTTCATTCAAAGTTAATTTATATACAGATGTATCCGTTATCTCAAATGGATTACGATTCAAAACAATTTTTTTTTTGTATCTTACTTTGGGAAGTAATGAATAACTCTCTCCTCTACTGTTGTCAAATGGTTAATAACAATTTTGTGAATAGTTTTATAGGAGTCTTTTGGCACTAATTCAAACTTTTCCAAATTACCTTGCTGAGCTTTTTTTCTTCCACAAAGTGTTTTTAAATCCCACCACTTTTTTTTCTCAGAGAATAATCAATAACTAAAAAAAAAAAAAAAAATGGCTGGATGCTTCAAGAATTTGGTGGCACAGTGGTTGAGAATCACTGTTCTATGTATATAAGACATTTTTATTAGAAGTATAAATCTTTCACACACACACACACAGTATCAAAGTTTAATCAAGGCTTACTCATATTGTTTTTAATAACCTTTCCATAAAAACAGAGGTTCACAATAATTCATGATAAAAAAAAATAAGTATAGTTTACTTATTTACTGTACAATATTGCTAAAATTTTAAAACTTTCCCTATTACTATATTTTCAGTTTACTGACCTATTTAAAATTACAAAAAAATTTAAAAATTAAACAAACTTGGCATTTTGTTTTTATATTTTTAGGTTAGAAAGAAAAAAAAGTTACAGAATTTTCAAATCAATATTAACCGGAAAATAAACATTTCTTTTCGAACTATAATAGATATTTTTATAAGTGTATCAACTTACACACTTATTCTAATTTTTGCTTATACATAAATCCTATATAACAAGATATTAATTGCATAGAGGTTGCAATCGGTAATAATACAGGGTATCCACAAAAAGTATGGCTATACTCCCAAAAAAATAAGCAGAGATTTTCTCACTTACAGTTTCTTACATTCCATTAAGAAAAGATTAAAAGTTTTTGTTGAATGAAATGCAAACTAGATGGCGCAATGTCCTCGTTTGACAACATTCTCGTTTCAAATGGCTTCACCACAAGAACAAGCACGAGTTGTAGAAGGATTTATTGAATTTAAATCTGCAACACATGAACAGCGTAATTGGGGAACCCTCACGCTGGGGTTTGGGGAGATGATGATGGAAGGAAAGAGGAAGTCACAGGGCCGTTTTACCTGCACTATTTAGAGAGCCCCCTCCTTCAGTTCTTACCTGCCTTTAACTCTCTCTTGCATTTCTTTTCTTTCTTTGTTTTTGCTCTTAAGAGCTCCCATTAACCACCACCTATGGACCCTCCGTGTCCTGGACTGGCAACCGGCAGCCGTAAGGAAAAGATAGTGGCATGGTTTGGACACTTTTTTCATTTTTTTACCTTACGATATGACGGACCACCCCCCTACCCTTTTGTAAATTAGTACAGTAAATTAATGAAATCATTTGTAATTACAATATAGAGTACGCGTTATTGTATGAACTGTTTTCAACTTATGATCTTTTTCATCGCTTTACTATCTTTTACTTTTAGACATTCTTATTCATGGTTGAGTCGCTGTCACTGTGCTTGTACAACAAAGGTTTTCTTCGGGCTTTCCTCATTGCAAATCATTAATGACATCATTCAAAACAATCTCCATTTTAATATCATTTTAAGTGCATAGCAACATTGAACTGTTAAGTTTTTCATTTTCCATAGTAGATCTCATTTCAGTCTTTACTTCATGGGCAGAAATGCTTCTCTCTCTCATGACTCTCTAGGCCAGGATACATTCGCTGTAATTTTGATTTTTTTTCTCTTTTTTTTTACCCTCCAATTTTTTGCGCCCTCAAATCTTTTGCTCTCTAGGCAAGTGCTTAGCGTGCCTAAACGGAAAAGCGCCCTTGGGAAGTCCAATACCATCGCCACCTAGATCTCTAGACATAACACATTTGTACTCTTGTATGTATAAGCTTGAAAAACATTGTTTACCAATCTCCAATTAGTAACACTGATGATTTGACAAGTCGAATTATTCAAGGCAATTCAGAATGCTGATTCTGCAATGCTTCATAGAATGTGTACAGAAATCTCACATAGACTCGATGTTTTGCACGAAACTATTAGTGCGCACATTGAAATCGTGCAATACAACATTGGTATTTTCTTTATGGAACATAAGAAATCGTTAGTGAATATCTTTGCTTGTTTATTTGTTATTAATATTTGAAAGTGTAGTCATACTTTTCGGACACCTGGTACCAGTGGCGTAACGTACATTCCCGCAACCCCCCATCGCGGGGGGAGGAGCAGGGCTATAGGGGACCCAAAACTTGACTGACGCCAAGTACGTAAATACTTCCAAGTACGCCAAGTACCATCCGCTCTTGGCCCCAAACCTGACTTTGCTGGGGATTCTTAATATTCTACGTTACACCACTGTGATTGGTACTATAACACAGTGCTCTACAAACTTTTTCAACGCACGGAACCCCTAGAACTAGAAGGTGTTTTCGTGGAACCCTATTCCACACACACACTTAGAAGAATATATCTTTAAAATAATATTTAAAATAGGTCAACATGTTATTGGTACTTTAGGTAAAGGCAATTAAAAAAAAGTGCTTCATTTATTTTCAAAACATTTTAATCTACTTTAATATAATTTACTCATTAATAATATTAATCTGTGATCCAAGAGTCACATCTCCATGCATTACGTTTAGTAAATGGGATATGTGCTTGAATTTTTTTCATACAAACTGTTGAAATCTAGGTCTATTGAGATTAAATGCAGTCGCATTACATATTCTGAATTTAATGTGTTTCTATACATTGCTTTTGTAGCCACTCACATTGAGAAATATTTTTCACTTATACACATTTTTCTGAATGGTATTAAAATTGTTTAGAGAAATACTATGTATTTTGCATGAATTTGCAACATAAGATTTAGGCTCTGTTCTTGCTTCAATTTAGATTTTTAACATCGAATCTGCTGATACGTCGATAAGCTGTTCCCACTGCTATAGCACAATCGTTGTTTCGTTATAACGCGATTCATAAGTTTTTGTATCATTCTTTTTCCGTATTCAAACCATGCGACAAAAATACCTCCTTGTAAGCTATGAGCATTTTCACATGTTAATTATCAAATCACTGTGTACAGTTAATGTTATGCAGTGTATTTGCTATAAAAGTACATCGATAGTCATAATATTAAGCAAAGTATTATGTTGCATTACATATACATAATTAATTTTAAAAGAATACTTAACGGTCTTTTTTTGCAATATTAGCCACCAATGTTAAAACCAAACACGAATAGACCTATATTTATATTCTAGAAAGAATAAAAAAATACCTCTTCTTTACTATTGCTGTTTGATTGTTAAGAAATATTACTTCATATATATAATGCAATGATACATTTTGCAACAAATATTACCTTTTTGCTACGCAATGTTTCTGCGAGTGAAATCCATTCACTTCTCTTAGTATTCTTTTCTTACTAAATGCATAAATCTTTAGTAATCATTTTTTTTAAAGTGAATATACACTGGTGTGCAAAACTTAAGCAACAGGGGGATTTATTGCCATAACTTCAAGAAAAATCATCTGAGAGACACATGGTTCTGAAATGAGGAGAGTATTATGTACTTAAAGGATGACGAAAGCACTGCGGTGAAAAAGGAATACAACGCATAATGCAGTATGAATCAAACAAAAACAAGCTTTATTGAACGCATAGTATCGTGACTCATGATTGTCTATCCAACAGGAAAAACAACACCAGATTTTCCCTTAATATGGTATATGCCCCCCCCTTACTACAATGGTTGCTTCGCACCATCTCCGCATACTCAGAACCAGCTGGTGAAACATTTTTTGGGGTAGGGTGCCCATTCCTCAATCAACATCGGGTTTGGTTGTTGGTTGTTCCCCGGGATAGAAAGCGTGGAAATACCCCAAAGCATCTCACACATGTTCGATGGGTTTTAAACCCGGGGAGCACGCTGGCCAATCCTTTCAGTGATATCTTCACTTTCCGGCCTCAACAGAAAAGGGTGCAATGTGGCTGTGCTTTGTCATCCAAAAAAATAAGTCTGGGCCAATGGCACCTCGGAGACGCACATGGGGAAGAAGTACCCCCTCACAATAGTGATCCCCGGTTACAGCCCCCTCTGTCGAAAATGGGAAGCTCAGTTCCGCCGTTCAGCATAATGCCCCCCAGGAACCCCAGGACCACCGTAACGGTGTCTTTCCTTAGTTACTGGGAAAAAACCCGGGGTCCCGACCCTCCAAATCAAACCGTTGAGTCGCTTCGGTACGGAACCGACTCTCATCCGTAAAAAAGGACATGACTCCATTGATCAGTTGCCCAGTTTTTGTGCTCTCTGGCCCACTGTCGGTGGCTGGGGCCAACTTTCAACGGGAGGCAGCATTCAGGAGGGGGGGGCGAAAGGCCCCCTTTGTGAAGGCATCGGGCACCACTTGTCAACCCGTTGCTGTCAGAGTTTCTGACAATGGCGCTTGCTGACTGCTGTCGCCCTTTTTTTCGCCTGCGGATGAATATGGTCATCCTGCGTTGCCTCCTCGGACGGGTACCAAACCTTTCTAACAGCTTTCCGGGGGCGGAACGCTTTTCAAGGGGCGAAACGACACTTTTTTTGATTCCCAACCTCCTCACTGGTGCAGTACGCCCCTCCTCCAGCTTTCCCATCATTCTTCCACGTGTGAAGTCCAGGGGATTTCTTCTGCCTTTCACGAACTGACTCACTGGCCTCGAGAATATGTTGAATTGCGTCTCCATCCTTCATTTTATTCACTGTTTAGTAGCGCGCGCCGAAAATCACGGGGTTTTGCGTACGCTCACATCGCTTCTGACGTTTTTTTCCCTGATATTTCCCCCAACACGTTTCTACTGACTTACGTGTTCCCCGGCCCTGATCTCCAGACCTCCTTTTCTCCCTTTTCCCTTGGCTATCTGCTAAATTTTTACATTGTTGTTAAGTTTTGCACACCAGTGTATTTCCCTGGTGGCATATTTTTTCAAAAACATTGAATTACTTTTAATAAATTTTTTAACTAAATTTTTTTTAAAAACTCAATACAATATTAATATTTTTCTTTTTAAAAATATTATAACTTTTCAAAACGGAAACAAGCCCTTTTAAAAAAGGTTTTTTTTTGAACCCATAGATATTGAGATTTACTCTTTTTTTTTTTTATATTTGAGCTCAAGTCTTTTAAATTTTCACATAAAAAAAAGACAATACCAACCCAGAATCTATGAACACACACATGGATTTTTAATGCTTTTTTTATTGGGTTATTTAAAAATATTTTACTTTTAAATATGTGGTCGTACTAAAATAACTGGCCATTAAAATTGCTACCCATAAAAAAGGGATAATAAAAAGGTCAAATTCAAGAAAAAGGGGGAAAAAATACGTGGAAACGAAAAATGAAAAACATTTAAGGCTACCCAAACCCAAAACGGGAGAGAGAAAACAGCATCTCAAATTCTGTAAAAAGGGGTTGTGCGGGTTTTCTCATTTAAAAAACTTTGGCATGTTGTTTTTTTTGGGGGAAAATCTTTTGAAACCTCCCCTAAAAGGGGGAAAATGGCTCCCAGTACTTTGAAGTTTTGATACCCGGGGAATCGTGGTCTATCGTGAATCACCTTATCGCCCTTTTTTTCTCAACGCATTGATCAGAATCAAACGACTGTCATGTGAATATGGAATCGATGGTTCGAAAGACCCAAAAAACCCCCGCCCCCGGGGCCAATAAGGGCCCAAAAGAGGAGAGAATTTTATAAGATCAACTTTGCAAGATCGTATATACCAAAAAGGATTTTGAGCCCGGGAAATGGATTTTGTTTGCAGAACAAGTATCTGCACGGACTGTGGGGATGTCTGGAGCAGCCCGGAAAATGTCAGTGCGGTTTTTCACTATTGTGGTTTTTCCTTGACAGTATAGAGACCGGATGCCCACACACTCAGTGTTGGCATCCAATGAAAAAAAGTAGTCGCAGGAGTAACATTCGTTTTTTTCCCAGCCTACTTTTTTCTGCGTGCAGGATTGTGATAAACTTCTGTATTGGGAGGCAAAGAGGGAAAACACAAGCGGCCTTGTTGCATTGGGGATCGTCATACGGGGCCCTGAACCTAGTGTGATGGTACAGACCACCTTTGGGGTTTATAAAACGTGCATTTCTTGTCTTGTTTGCGGCTTCGGTAATATGAACAGCCAGAGTTACATTTCTCAGATCTTAAGGTCGATGACTGTGCCTTACCTTTAAGGCCTCGAAGACGTCATTTTTCAACAAGATAACGCAAGACTCCCTGTTGCTCGTCCACACAGAGGGCTTTCGACTATTGTTTTCCTGGGAAGTAAGTTCTCAAAGATCCCTATTTTTGGGGAAGACATCAGCCACTAATTCCTGAGAAAACTGGGCACCCCAGCTTTTCCCGGCCTCTAAAATTGATGACATGTGGCATAGCTTTGTTAACAGTATATAAGGTCTTACCCGTGTTTTTTTTTGATTTGATTGTTTTATTAACATCGCATTCTAAAAAAAAAGGCGGGGAGCTACTGGCGGCGGATCTTGGTCAAGTGACTAGAACAACACCTGAGCTGGCACCCTTTCTCCCAAAATTCCCCCCACACTAAAGTGGGGGTTTTTCAGCCCCAAACATATTCAACGTACATCATCCCCTTCATTTGGTGTGTCGTCAAGGGTTTCCCGGGTTTAAACCCATGACTCGGCAACATCGGCTGTGAGTTCGTGACCATAATCGCCCCAAAAACCGCAGTCATTTGGAGTTGAGTTTGCTGAAAAACCCCCGCCTCTGAGTTTAAATAACAAATACGGGTAAGTATTTATTATCAAAATTAAAGTTAGATTCAAAACCGTTTTATTTGCTAATGGGAAAAACTGTGTGTACAAATTTTTTGGACCCTGTATACCAGCAAGCTGCCAAAAAATTTAATGATGCGTACTTCCTACTATGCTGAAAAATGTAGAAAAAATTGAAGTTTTGTGATCCCCCCGGGCCCGGGGGGTATCATCTCTTCATCCACCCCGCCCCTAGATTTGTAGGAATAAATGATTGATCCTCAAATTCTCCATAATCAATCTAATTTATTATTGCCCTAAATATATATTTGATAAACGCAACACAAGTCGTACTAGGGGGGATATAACCCAGGGTCATACTACGTAATTATAAATTCTAAGTAAATAGCGCCTGGAACCCTAATCACTATCTTTTTTGAAAAGCTATCAAAAAAATCCTTATCCCCTTAGATTCCTTAACACACTTAAGTCCGTTCTATAATTATACTTCTATAATTAATATCTTACCGATATCTCATGATATCAGCATCCCCAGCTTTCTGTCTTTCTTCTATTCTTTTTTCATTTCATCCTATTATTCTTCCATTCTACTATTCCGACTTCTATTCTACTAAACGCGAATCTAAAGCTCCAATATATCTATTAACTAATCTGCATATCACGGTTTCTTTTTGAGAGGATTGGATTGAAAAAAGGCCATTCTGGCCCCAAAGATTCCCCAAGAGGATTAGTAAGAAAATCCGATAAAGCCCCGTCACAAGTTTTGTTATTTATTTCTATCCTGGTGTTGTAATTTTAATGACCAGCAGTGTATTATAATACTTAATCAAAATGATTGGTAAATATTGCCTGCGTTCTGCAACATTCGTTGAGTTAGACCTCAAATATAAATACATATACCGTAAAATTCGGCGTATAACGCACACCCTATATATATTCAAGCTGCATTTTTTAATTTTTAGTTATATTCGCCGTATAACCATACATTCAAGCTGCATTTTTTATTTTTTAGGTATATTCGCTGTATAACGCTCACCCACTTTTTACGAAGAAATCTGAAATGTTAGTATACAAAGCTGTTATGTTTTGAAGATTTTTATTTGAGGTATCATCCCAGACTTTTGAAAAAATAGTATACTTCTAGAACTACAACTCTTTTAGCTCTCTAAGGCATATCATTTCTTTTAAAAAAAAGAATATTTCAACATATGTAGAAATAAAAAAAAATTATGCTCATCTCTTTTGTTATTTTTAAAGCTATCGTTTTTATACCCGGCGTATAACATGTACCTTAAATTTTGATGTTATTTTTTGTGTTAAAAGTGTGCGTTATACGCCGGATTTTACGGTATATAAAAAAACAACTTATGACATATACGTGAGTTCATATATAAGCAATTTTATTCTAGTCTCAATATCTTTCTTTTTGAATTATTAAGGAACGTATCTTGTATATCCCCAAGGCATTTTCAGACATAAACTGGCGCTTCTGTGTGCAATGAAACTATAGCGTAAGTTCATACTTTTGTTATCTAGAATCGAACGTGTTTTCTAATACCACCTAGATGTAGCAATCTTATAGATTTAGATTTGATGATAAAAGGTCGATTCGTTACTTGAAAGAATTGTTACCTATTTAGTTTGGTTGGACTGGTAAGTCATAGTCTTGTTAAAAAAATTCATTTACTAAGGGAATGTGGTTTGAAGAGGTGTAAATTACTGATTTACATAAGATATTAGATTTCCTTGATATTTATATAGAGAGAAGTTAGAATAAATTTTCACTCGTTTACTAATGACTTTGATATGAAATTCTTTTTTTCCATTGTTACATGCCAAAGTATTAGAGTACTCATTAGCTTGCAATGGTATTCAGAAAAAAAAATTTAGGAAAATTTTAAAATATTGTACTCTTTTTTTAACTTTTTAGCAAAGGATAAATTTATTTGGGGGGAGGAAATTTTTATTTCAAAAATTATTTTTTAAATTTTTCGGTTTGGGGTCCTTTTATTTTTTTTTGTTTTTCCCTGTAGTTTTAAAAAATTCCGGGAAAAAATCAAATTAAAATATTAATTTTTTTAAAAAAAATTTCAACCCTAATTTATTTTTAAAACCCCGAAACGGAATTCCTTTTTCCCTTTTTGTTTTAATTAAAATTTTAATTTTAAACCGGAAATTTTTTTAAAAATTTCTTTTTTTAAAAAATTTAATTTTAAATAAAAAAATATTTTAAAATTCCCTTTTTTTCTGGGGGTTTTTTTGGGAAAATAAAAAGATTTTTGGTTAAAGGGGTTTTTAAAATTTTTTTTTGTTTTTAAAAATTTTATTTTAAAAAAATTCCTTTAATAAATTTTTTTATGAAATTTTTAAGAAAATGTTTTTTTTTTAAAAAAAAAATTTAAAAATAAGGAAAAAAATTTTTTTAACGTTTTTTTTTTTTCCTTTTTTTTGTTAAAAAAATTAAAAAATTCCCAACCTTTTCCTTTGAGATTTTAATAAAATTAAAATTTTTTTTTACAATAATTTTTTATTAATTTAAAGTAATAAATATTTTATCCCCCTTTTTAATTCACTTTTGGGAAAAAATTTTAAAAAATTTAAAACCTTGCAAAATTAAAACTGGGGGAAAGGGTTTTTTAAATTTTTTCCCTTTTTTAAAAAAGTTTTTAAACTTTTTTTCCCTTAAAAACTTTCCTTTTAATTTTTTAAAAAAATGAAATTGGAAAAAAATTTTTCAATTAATTAAAAAAAATTAGAAAAATTTAAAAAAGGAAATTAAAATATTAACCGTTAAATTTTTTTTTTTTATCAAAAAATCAAACATTGAAAAGGTTTTTTCCTTGGGAACCCTAAATTAAAAAACAGTTTTTCCCAATAAAATTTATTTAAAAAAATTCCCAAATTTTTCAAAAAAATACAATTTAATAAATTTTTGGGAAATTTTTTGAAAAATTTTAAAAGTTCGAAAAAATTTTAAAAAACTTATATCAGTAAAAGTATTAATAAAACAGACAAGATGCATTTATGAAGAAAATGTACTAAAATATTAATGTTTTATTAAAATTTTAAAAAAAATTTAGAGCTGATCGAGTAAATATTATAAGAAATGTAGCATTTTTTACGAGACCATTATTTAAATAACCTTCCACGACTCAAAAAAATATTCCTACAATAAGAAATATAGCACATTCTCCAAAAAATAATATAAATATCAGACTGAAAAAGTTTCATAAAAATAAGTTTGTAATATTTTGAGCTATCAGACTCGCAATGACAGATTTTGAAAAATTAAAAAATGTCCTCTTCTCTGGTAGATTAAAGACCCCTTCCGGTTTTTCTAATTTTATAAAATTTTTTGTAACTTGGCCTCTAGGTAACGTAGAAACAAAACAAAGCATGTTTTGTAAAGCCAAAAGATAGCTCTATTCAATAAAATAAAAAAACAAAAAATATATGTTTTGACCAAATTTGGCCCTTTTAATGGGTACTGTAAGTAATAAACGGAATTCATTGGGCCATCATCTATTTAATGGTTTGAAAGCGAGAGTCATAGTAACGTCGCACTGTAAAGTAATGCGGCGGCTATTGACGACGGACCTCATACACTTGCCTCCGAAAGTCTGCGTACGTCTTACGTGTTTATGCTATAATTACTAATAAAATTTCGCTTTAGAAAATCAAAATACTTGTCAGCAATTCTTCAAAATTTCCTTATTCAAACAACAGCAACAAAATTCACCTTAACGAGAAAAAACAAGAATAACCACCAAATAATCACCAACCATCAGCGCCAAAAGTCTGCGAACACTTACAAAACTAATCTTTCAAAGACCTTTTATTGTAAAATAATTGCACTAAATCATGTATTTAAGTAATTATAAGATTCTTTAACGATTTATCTAGGATTTGAGATTTGAAAGCTTTTGTGGTTCCATGACAGGCAACAGAATAGAGATTGATATATTATTGAAAGAAAAATAGTCATAGATCTTCAGAAAAGGGAAAATTTTTAAAACAATTGTTGAAGCTGTTAATAGCAGACATTCGTTGATTCAAAAAGTATTCATAAACTACAAATCAACTAAAATTTTAACGTCCAAGCCAAGATACGGCCACCCTTTTGTAGTGTCACTTCGAGAATCTTGCTTTGTAATACGCTCTATATAAAAAAAATTCAAGACTATAAGTTTTACGAATAGCTAAAAATGTTTCTAAGATATTGCAAAAAAGCGTGACTTTAACCATAATTCGAAGAGAACTGAAAAAGAATGACTATCATGGCCAAGTTGCACTCAAGAAACCATTCTTCTCTCGAGTGAACAGAGCTAAGAGAATGGCCTTTGCCAAAAAAACATCTAAATAGGACATATAATTATTGGAAAATTGTTATATATTCAATTGAAAGCAATTTTTTTAATTTGGCATCAAAAAGAACAAAAATATGCCTGCTAAAGTTCCTGGACAGATCTTAAGAAAGAGAATCCTTTTTCAGCCATCAAACATGGAGGAGGAGACATAATGTTTGTGAGTGCATTGGAAGCCTTTTGCGGTAATCTAGAATTTATTGAATCAAAAATGTACAAAATTAGTTACTTGAGCTTATTTAAATAAAATATCAGGGCATATGCGGGGGGAAACTTATGGCAGTGATGATTTTGACTTTCAGCGGCACAAAGGTACTAAGCAAAAAGGCTCTCATTGTGTAGCCATGGCTGTTCTGAAGTCCCAAAAAAATTTCCCTAAGTCAACCTACACATGGGTGACAAAAAAAACGAACACCTATGAAGAGGGGAAAGCTTTATTAATAGGGGGTTGGGCCCCCTTTTACTGAATTACAGACTGTATGCGATGGGGTGGACGCATGGGTCATGAACAACTTTAATGGAATATAAACCATTCTTCGTGGAGGCGGTCTCAAAACCGAAATCGTAGATGGGGGGGGAATCGAGCACGGGTTTTGACTCCAAATATCCCCACAAATTTAATAATATTTAAATCATGACAGGGGCCAAGAAAGGACCTACGTCCCCCTATGCTCTGCAAACCATTCTTGCAGATTTTTTTGCCTGTGGATAGGAGCGTTGTCGTCTTGATAAAATGGGATTCCGGGTAAAGTCTGGACAAATGGATGCACCTGATCCCCAGGATATCGACATAGTGGGCACGAACCTTGCCATGCAGAGTAACAAGTGGCCCAAGACCACCCAAGATATCGCCCCCCCACCAAAAGGGGCCCACCCCCATGCTTCCCCAGTGGCATGATGATTAGGAGCAAATGCTTCTTTGGGTGTTCTCCACACATA
>BMAV01002766.1:7252-29058 GCA_019973955.1 Trichonephila inaurata madagascariensis
CTGCCTGAGATTGTAGGGAAGAAGGGCTGCTCAAAATGCCTTTCCCCGAACGTTCCGAATAGACTCCTCTAGAGAGGGACATGCGAGAGGACCGGTTTTTGAGGGTCCCGGCTGGAAGCAGAAGGCAAAAACGTGCTCTTGATGTAAGATGATTTTTTAGAATGTTCTGTAAATAAATGTATATATTTATATATATCTCTAGCCTGACTGTGAGTTTTCGTATCCAATACGCTACAATAGTCAAGTTTAAGCATGTTCTTTGTTTTTTTTTGAATTGTTTTATATTCTTGTTTACATGAGATTTCTTTTATGCATGAAATCTTTAACAGAGAATGAGAATGGAACCATAAAACTTGTCAGTTGGTAACTGTATCGGGAAGCAAAATATAGTCTTTAAGAATAAGCTTAGTTGACTCGCCTTTTTAATATTTTACCTTGTTTTTGAAGTTTTATATTCTGAGATTCTTATATCACAATTGTTGCGAAGATTGCGTTTTGATTCTATTTTTTGAAATTTCGATAAAAAAAAGTGTAAAAAGTAAGTAATAGAATACATTTATATTTGATTTTTCAGAATTTCATTTATTAAAAGCAACGTAAGAGAATACATTGAAAAAAAAATTCTATCGGAGTATTTTTGTCCCCAACTTTATTTTTATCCCAATAAACGTATAAAACAATATATGCTATACGAATTATTTTTAAAAATAAACGAATTAATAATGTTTCTTCATTATTTAGAAGATATACAGAAGCGTAGAATAATCTACTTTTGAAGCAGCGTATCAAGGGTATAACGGAAAACTATAAAATAATAATAAACTATATTTCAAAAGCCTAATTATTTCATAAATTAAAACTTGATAGACAATAAATGACTTACAGCAATGAGGAAAATATCTTTTGGATTTTCTTGGCAGTGTGTTTTCATGGCGAGAGCACAATCCGCAATCACATCTAATGTCAAGCCTTGAACAAGTTCATACATGTCAAACATTTCATTTTTCTCTGCTTTCTTTGATACCTCGGCAACAGTGACATCCACCTTTAAAAAATGTATATTAATGTTAAGGATTTGCAGATCGTTTTTAAAAGACTTTCCTCATAAAATTTCTTTCCAAAAGGTACTGGCAAATTGTGATTAGAGGTGGCTCTATGACCGGACAAACCGGACCCTTGTCCGGGGTGGCAGTTTCAAAGGGCGGCATTAGATTGAATTTGAAGTATATATATAAACATTTATATATATATACACAAACAGCTTTTAAACCTAAGTATAACTAGTCAAGATAGGAAATATTAGGCACAGTAATACAATAACAAACTCCTGGCCTTAGGAACCAAGATTGCAGGTTTAAACAAGTTTTAGGGTGGCTAGCAAACCTTCACCTGTAATTTGCCTAAACCACTGAGCCAAGGGAAAAGGAAAGAATAATATTAGGAGAAATTTAAATATTACAAATTAAATCACTATACAATTAAAATATAACGATAAAATTATAGCCTACTAGTATTCACAGTTATAGATTGAAAGTCGATGCAAAAAGGTAGATTGTAAGACTTACTTCGTGAGTATAGCAACTAGTTATGTTTCCCGCCAAATACAACAGAGTGACAGCAATACCGCATAAAGTAAGTTATGATAGAATAATATAATATATATATATATGTGTGTGTGTGTGTGTGCGTGTGTGCTTTTAAAGACAACCATAAATATATATGGATATAAAAATTTGTAGAAAATAAATAATTACAAGAATATTTAAATAATAATATTATTAATTTATATATATATGTATATATATATATTTGCACAAATAGAAGTATTATCATTATGTACATATGATGCAATGTCCTCTTTTAAAATGGGAAATGTATTAAAACCAGAAATTTTGAGGAAACTTAATATTGAGCCTGGGGATTACACGTTACAGGCAAAGGAGCGCCTCAACAGAGGCTGTTAAAGGCAAAATACTCATGTTTACAAAAAACAAAGGAAGTTAGCAAAGAAAAAAGACTTAAAAGGAAGGGAGAGGTTGATAATATTCAAAAAAATGTAGATCATTTGGAGTATGGGGAGATTTGTTTTAATACAAAAGTAATTATACTTTAAAGTTAATTTATCTGAAAATGTAAATGTTTGATGTTCGATGTACCTTTTGTGGGAAAATAATATTCACAGGTATATGTAAGTTTTTATAACATATTTATAATGATGGCTAATATATACTGAAAGGAGCTTTTAGTAAAAACTAAAAAATGTATTTTATACAAATTTTTTTATGTGAAAATTGGGTCAAATTTCACTATGTTTGATAAAATGTTTTATAAATCAATAAAAAATTCAAAGTTAGCTAAAAGCTCATTTTAGTATAATGAGAAAGGTATACTTTAAGTGTTTGAAAAATTTTAAGCATGTATATATAACAGATTTTGAGCAAAGGTATACCGAATGCAGCCAATTTAACATTGTCGGTAGAGAGATTTCCGACACCCCTCAAGTAATTGAAATTTAAGATTCGTTACTATAACAATTTCCAATTGATTGCAAATACAGACACCCGATATTTGTAGCCAAATGTATGCTCTGTATTCAATTTATGTACACTGGTGTGCGAAACTTAAGCAACAATGTAAATTTTAAGCAGATAGCCATGAAATTTCAGAAAAGTATTATTGCGATCTCAGTACAATGAACACGCAATTCAGTAGAAAGGTAATACGTATGCAAATGTCAGGAACAAAACGGCACAGGCGATATGAGTATGCGCAAAACGCTTGCGGTCGGCAAGCGCAAATCAAGACTACTATAAAAGGAAGAACGGAGGCGCAATTAAAGACATTCACTGCAAATGCAAGTGAGTTCTTTCGTGAAATATGTTAAGCAGAAATCACTTGGACGACTTCACACGTGAAAGAAGGATCTTAAAGCTGGAAGAGGGGCCTTGTTTGATTAGTGTAGCTTAAAAGTTCGGAAGGAATATAAGTGTCGTTTGGCGCGCTTGGGAAGCTTTCCAAACCATAGGTACAGCTGTTAAAAAAGTGGTGGTGTCCGCTCTACAAAAACAACTGCAGTGGATGACCGACATATCGTCCTGCAGGTGAAAAGATCCTGATACCAGTCAGTAAGCGCATTGCTCAGCAACTGTGTACAACAGGGCGACAAGTGCCGCGGTTTACTGTGGCCAGACGCCTTCACAAAGGTTGCCTATTCGTCCACAATCCTGAACGCTGCATCCCTTTTAAAATTTGCCATCGACGGCACTGTTTAGAGGGGAGTAAAGAGCACACAAACTGGACATCTCATCAATGGGGTCGAGTCCTCTTTACGGATGAGAGTCGTTTCAATGCCACAAGCGATTCTCAACGCCAGTTGATTTGCAGTGAGGTCGGGGCACGGTTTCATTCCAGTAATATCACGAAAAAAGACTGTTACGGTGGTCCCGGAGTTGTCGTTTGGGGAGACATTATACTGAACAGGTGGACTGAGCTCCATGTTTGCGACAGAGGTTCTGTAGCCGGAGACCGCTTTTGTAAGGAAATGATCCTTCCCCATGTGCATCTGTTCCGAGGTGCTATTGGACCAAACTTCGTTTCTATGGATGAAAATGCACGGCCACACTAGACTGCTAATGTTCAGCAGTTACTGAAAAGTGAAGATATCACTCGAATGGATTGACCAGTGTTCTCCCCTGATTAAAATCCCATAGAATATGTGGGGGATGCTTTGGGAAGACGCCTTGATTACATCCTCCGAGGAACACCCAACAACTAAAACAGAGGCTGATTGAGGAATGAGCACTCTTACCTCAAGAACTATTGGACAATCTTGTGCTGAATATGGAGAGATAGTGCGAAGCAACCATTACAGTGCAATGGGACGATATATCCCATACTAAGGTACATCTGCTTGCTGTTCTTCCTCTAGGACAGACAATTATGTGTAACGATACTATGAGTTCAATAAAGCATTTTTTTTGTTTGATCCCATACTATATGCATTGTATTCATTTTTGCTTACCTATACAAAATGCTGTCTCTCATTTATGAATATCCTGTCCCTCAGATGATTTCTCAGGGAGTTATAGCAGGAAAAAACTTGTTGCTTAAGTTTTGCACACCAGTGTAATTTGTGATGTACATAGTTTATGAAGGAAATCAGTAAGTTTACCTACCCTTTCATCACAGTAAATCGTACTTCAGAAAAAGAAGCTCGAATGCTACTTACCTTTTTGTCAACAATATTCGTCATCAACTTGATCTTTCCAGAGCTAAACGTTGGTGTAAGTAGAGACCGAACTTCCTTCCAGCGTTTGTCTTTTAGAGCAAGAATTGTCTTGTTAAGAGGAGATACATCCAGATGCATTTCTTGTCGATTGGTAAATACATTAAAGTCTTTTATAAACATCTAATAAAAAAAAATAAAGAAGGTAAACATATGATTAGTAATTATAACATATGTCGAATACATTGTTTTATTAAAACAGAAAATCAAACTATCTGATAATATTTTAAAATTTAGAGAAGCTCACCAAATTAATTTTTTTGTAAAAATTCGATTGATATTTACTTACCCATTTTGAGTTTATATATTTTCTAACTAATACTTTCAAAAATATTTTGTGGCTTGTGAATTTCCTCAGAGAAAATCTCTCGTTAATCTTATAGTTTTTTAAATATATTATTTAAGATGAAGAGGTAAGAAGTTGAACTACCCAAGGAATAGAGAAATTTAAAAAAATAACTTTGTATTATTATTTTTTTATTTTATTTTGAATCGACGAATCATTAATTATATACAGGGTGATTATAATTTTAGTTCAAATTTCAAGCTGCTGTAGAAAAGAACCATTGCTCAGAATGACTTCAAATTTGAAATGATACACTTAAAGGGGTATACGGTATGGCATGAGAATAAAAAATTCATAGGCGTTTCCATAGTTTCTTTTTATGCGGTATTTTGTCCAAGGACAATCAAGAACCGATTTTTCCCATTCAATGTAGTATCACCTTTGCGCGGTGGATCGGCTTTTCATTATCAGTGCAATAACTGTGAATGGCTTGGAAGTAATTTTTTCCGTCAAAAAACAGAAGCAATCATGTAAATAGAAGAATACGGTTGGTTTTATGTTCAACTTCTGCCTAAGACTTCGCAACAATATCACTTGTAGACTTCTTTTACAGCTTACAGCGCCATCTATAGACACACTTTGTAATTTTTTATAATATTATACAATTTCTTCCCTCCTCGAGTATATATTCACTTCAAATTTGAAGTCATTCTGCCCAGTAGTTCTTTTTACAGCATTTTGAAAGAGGAACTTTTATTATAATCACCTTGTATATGTTTTCTACATGTTCTGATCTTGAGAAAATACTTTACCTTTTTAAAGGTAATTACATAAAAATTGCAACCTAAATAAATCTTATAAAAAAAAAAATTTAAATCGATTATTACTTAGTTTTAAATTTACTATTCAACTATTTTTTGTTTTCCAATGCAAAAATATATCTAATGTATTGAATATTTACCGTAAAATCCGGCGTTTAACGCGCACGTTTATTACAAAAAACAAGATCGAAATTTACGAGTGTGCGTTATACGCCGGATATAAAAATGAGAGCTTACAAAATAAAAAAAAAACGATAAGCATAGAAAAAAATTCGACTTCTACATATATCGAAATACTGTTTATTGAAAAGAAATGACATTCCTTACGAACTTAAAGGATTGCAGTTCAAGAAGTATTCTATTTTTTTCAAAAACTTGGAATAATAACTTGAATAAATGACTTCAAAACACATAAGAGCATTGCACACTCAAGTTTCTTCATAAAAAAGGGGATGCGCGTAATACGGTGAACATACATAAAAAATAAAAAGTAGCTTGAAAGTATAGGTGAGCGTTATAAGCCGGATTTTACGGTATTTATTATTCAAGCGCATTTGCATACCTGTTTCAGCATTTCTAGATCATTTACGACAACATAAGGTATTTCTCCCAAATAATATCCAAACACATTGCCGTATTTCTTTAACCAAGAAGTTATAAGATCGTTGGGAGTAGGTTCACTTTTCAACTGATCCATGTTTCCGGACAAGAAGGATGGTTCTGGTCCAGGAATTCCATAACGCTTCAAAAGTTTTAGACGCTGATGTCTGTTGATTGCCCAACGTAAGATGACGAAACCAAATGAGCTGGCCAGTACCACCAAAAGGGTCAAAAAGACTTCCATTCCTATCTGCAAAGAATACAAATTTTAGAATTTAATGCATTTATAACTAAATACATAAAAAAGAAAAATTCATGATTTAAACATTATATGAAAGTAAAATACATATAATTTTGAAATCCTAAGTAGTACTAATATACAGGATGTTCCCAAATTCATGGTACAAACTTTAGGGGTAGATACAGGACATTGTAACAATCATTTATTGTATAGGAATGTATGGGCGCAAGTGACGTGGTGAGGCATAAACAGGGGAAATAAAAGAAAAGAGAAATGGACTTATCGGTTGATTTCGTTACCGATAGGGGGCAGTAGATGTCTAGCAGCCATTCAACATGATGCATCTCAGTAGGGGAAAGCGCCATTCACAATTGTGCTGACATTTACGATGGGAAACTTTACGTATGCCGAAAATGCAGACATGCATTATATGTACGATCATGCAAATGGTAACGGCATAGCTGCGCTGCTATAAATGTATCACGCTCAGTTTCCTGATCGACGAATGCCGGATCATAGAATTTTTCAGCGGTTACATTGTCAACTTCGTGAAACACGTTCGTCCGACGTCACCAGTCATGATGCTGGTAGACAAAGAGCTGTGCGCAGTCCAAACCTGGAAGAAAGCATCTTAAACATTGTGGCTATTTGTTCAGTGTCAAGTACAAGAGCTGTTGCTCATCACGTAAGTGGGAGTCATCAGACCTTTTGTAGAATGTTAAACGAAAATTGCTTACACCTTTTCCATTTTCAGCGAGTACAAGCTTTGAATCCGGAAGGCTATCTTCTCCGACTGCCAGTGGGTGGTACAGCAATGTAAACTGCAGCAGTTCCCGTGCTGAGCAGTTATGAAGAGTTATTGTAAACATTACGTTTGTCAATGAAAGTTTCAATAAACACTTTGTCTTTTCTTTAGTCTCTTATTTTTTATGTGTTTGTGCCTCTCCACAACATTTAAGCCCACACATTCCTTTTCAATAAAGGATTGTTACTATGTTTTGTACCTACCCTTAAAGTTTGTATCATGAATTTGGGATCACCCTGTATATTCCCCGAGTATATATATATATATATATATACTCAAAGAAAATGAAAACGCGAGCGCATCAAAAGGAAGTACGGATTTCACATTTTCAGATTTAACACAGATGGTGATAAAGATGAAACGGGTACACTAGATCCAAAAACTAGATAATTAGACAATTTCATGGTGAAATGACCAGCCAGAAATGCACGCATTTTCCAAGTGCTCTGACAGGCGTACTGATGCTTCCCTCAAGCTGCCGTTCTCCTCTGATCTTGCATCAATAGAACACATCTGGGACATGGTTGGACGCTGTTTGCGTGCCTTGCTACCACCGCCTTTACAAAACAAACTGTGGGAGATGGTTGACACGAAACGGAGATCCAACCCTCAGGACACCAAACGTACGTTCAATGATTCTGTACCTAGACGTGTTAATTCATATATAGTCGTTGTGGCGGTTCTATGACCTTCTGGTGTTGCTCTCACTGTACATGTTACAAGTATTATATTATTTAAAAATATATATCACCTATTTTTTGTTGGGTCTCTCTCGATTTGTAGTTACTTCATTTTCTGGACAGTTTTTGATGTTATATTTTCAATTTACAACTTGTAACAGCTCTCTCTATATGTTGTTGTTCTTCTTCTGTATAACAAAGTGCAAAGGTGGTAATAACAAAACATAAAGATATAGTCAGATAATGCCAAAGGCATGGATCACTGCAGTGGCAACATCCATGGCACAATCCGAGTATAGAATGTCCATGTTGCAGTCATTGTCCATTTTAAAAAGGGCACCAACAATGGAAGGACAGCTAAAAAGGTGTTTGGGATCCAGTTGCGTGTCTGGGCAGTTCCTGCATTCCACATATGATCTGGAACCATCTTCATGCCCTTAAAATGCTTTGTAATGATAGTAATATTTGTAAATTATAGTTTAATTTATTTTCCATTTTTTTAGTTTGATCAACAAAAAAAACCTGTTTTTTTAGCTTTTAAAGCTATTATTTATTCTTTATTGAATTTATCCTTGAATTTGATATTTGGAGCCGGAAATACGTGGTTTCTGGAATTAGTTTTTCTCTTCAATGGATATTAATTAATGAGTCTTATGGGTATTTATTCTCTTCGTTTACGGGGCCTCGGATGAGTTCCACGTTGCTGTATTTCAAAGATTCCGTCTCTATAGATACAGGTCTAACTAATAAAAGTGTGTCAGACGAAATATTGAATGTCAATCGTATTATCATCTTTTAAACGTATTGCGATAATGTTAATTCATATCATCACTTCTAAACGTATTGCTTTATCAGAATTAAAATATATATATATATATATTAAGCAGTTAGAACATAAATTAATCACCTTTTAAACGTATTGCTATAATGTTAATTCATATCATCACTTCTAAACGTATTGCTTTATAAAAATAAAAAAATAAAAAGCAGTTAGAACATAAATAATTATTTTTTCAGATGGATGAGACTTTTTTATTTTTATTTCCATTTTCAGAAAAACTAGACTTATGGTAAGAAATTGCTAGCGCACCCACCCTACCCTTTCTCACATAAATAACAAATTTTTTTTGTTTTATTTGTATTAATCACAAGCCTATTCACCGTTTTAGGGTTGCACCTTAATCTTTTAGTCGCTAAATCTGGAATTAGTCGCCCAATTTGGAAATGGCATATGGAATTAGTCACCAAACCTATAAATCGTATTCCTAATTATCCTGATCAGGACAATGGAACAAAATTATGCAATTATTGTATTGTCATCGGTCCTTGACAAGTGTGCAAAATTTCGAATTAATCTGACCTTTTAAAGTGGGTAAAAATCGAGTTCAAAGATTCCATTACATACAAGTGAAACTTATAGAAGCGTGTAAAAAGACTTTTCTTATAAGCAGCAGATTTCAACGGAAAAGGTTGTTTTACAGGTGTAGATGAGTCACGAGTGTGACTTATCGCGTGAGTTTCGAATAAGATAGGAGAAACTAAGTATTCTGAAACTCACACATACAGTATTTACTTCTCAGCATAAAGTCGAAAAAAAGAACTCTTTCGAGTTGGGAATCAAAAAGATTCTCAAACATCTAGTAGTTAGTAGTTTAAAATTTCCAATTAACTGAAGCATAATAAAATTCGCTAATAGTATTTTTAGCTGCAGAATAAAAAGTGTGTAATTTCAACAAAAGATATTTTTTGTGTAGTTGCTTTTTATGGAATTTCCAAAAAGTAAGTGAAAAACATTTTTTTTTTGGAACCCGAAATTACGAATAACCCCGAATTACCGAATAAACTGTTCGACCCTTATGAATTCGTTATATCGGGGTCGATTCTACAAATACAGAATTTTCTGTATTAATATATTATTTTTAAGAAACGGTACATTTTGCTTTCCAATTAATAAGTAATTGCATGAATTATTCTGAAGCTGTTGACCTCTCAAAATATTCATAAATTAGTTTTAAAAAACTAATTATCGTTCATTATCGTAAAATTATTTATCATTTATTTAAAAGACGGTAATTACTTTTAAAGTGAATCTCTAACTTCGTAGATAATTGGATGTATTTAAAATCCTCCTAAAGATTCTAATCTTCCTTTTTTTCCCATAAATTTACAGAATTTTTCCATCTAAATAATTTACAATTCATTTTTGCGTGCATACATTATTATATCAACAATTGATTACAAATTAGCGAGTGATATAATTATAATAAATATTATTACTATAAGTATAATTACCATAAGTTACATAAATTACTAAAATAAAACACACTATTCCTTAATTTATATAAATAATTTATGTCTACTTATTACTATGACTCAAGATTAGTTTTAAGAAAATTTACTCCTAAAAACTTGTTTTTTACTTAATGAAGAAACATTTTTCCTTTTATTGTCAAGCTCTTGCAATTCTTTTCAGGCTGTTTATCAGCAAAATGACTTTTTTTTTTTAGAAGAAACATAATACAGATAACTTTTTACAGGAAATAGTTTCGCACCTATTATCCAATGTCGAGAGAAATCAGATCATTTGAATTTAGATTACAATGAAAAGATAATCTCGCACAGTAAGCAACTTTTTTTGTCAAATCATTCATAAAAGAACAATTGCATCTGCCACTTGATTGAATGTATCTAACGATTACTTTAATCAAATTTGAAATTCTTCATTCCTCTAATTCTTGGGTTTGGAACACTTTTCTGAAATGAGCTTTGTACTGTCAATGAAATTCGATAAAGTGGTTATGAATTTTATTTTTTTAAGATGCATGCACGATTTTATCTAAAAAAAGTGAATAAAAGTTCACAACTATAACAGGTTAAGCATAAAAAATAATTTATAAATGATTAAAAAGCTCTTTCAGCTCATGTACATTTAAATAGGAAACACAGCAAATGGAATACTTTAAAATTGTATTATGTCTGTTCTTTATTTTGAAGAAGTCTGTGCGTTTGGAAGTTACATACTAATTGAATTTTTTACTTTCTGAAAGAAGAACATATGTTTGCCTTTCGCTTCAAATACAAAAATGTGATGAATAAATAAACTTGAAGAGGGTAACTTTGTTTAACTTTGACTCTTTGGAAAAAATATGATTTAATTTCGTTCGAAATTCTACTATCAGTACTACAAATTTTTAAAGTGAAATTATATTATCAATTAACCATGGGCACCAAATAAAATTGAAATAAAGTAAAATAATTATTTAAAAAAAACAGCGTTTATCATTTTTGTAGAAGAACATACAAGTTAATTTATAATAATGCAGAATATTAATACACATAAAGTTACAATAAAAAATTTATATTTTACGATGAAAAAACACAAAATATGGCGTAATTTACTGCTACGAAGTATCAAATAGAGAACATTTGGCTTTAAATTTTAGGATAATTGCAAGGAAGATGGGTAAAAGATATAGTTGCAAAATTTAACGGAAATAGAAAATTTCCAAAGCTATCATTTAATTACATTATAGCACAAAGCAGATTTACTTATGTATTAGTTATTATGTACAATGCAAACTTAAGTGTTATTGGAAAAAAAAGAAAAGAAAAACATTAAGCTGACAACTAAGTTAAACGATTTTATAAATTTCTTTTTTAATAATAATATTTCAACGTAATAAAACTGTGCACTTTAACAAAGGAATATGGATATCTTACACTATAAAGAAAAAAAAAAAAAAAAAGAAGAAAAAAAAAAGGGGAAAAAGAAAATACAAATTTACTTCAGCATGAAAAAGTAATATTTAAATAAATGGATTCATGTCGAACAAAGTGAAAAATAATTATTGTTCTCTCAAAAAAGCGAATGAATGAAAAAATTGTCTTGTAATAACTTTGTTTTTCCGAGTTTCAAATTTTAAATATAAAAAAAAATAGTGATTGAATTTGAAACGCCAAACTTGACAAGGAAATTTTTGAAGTGAAAAAGTTGTAAAAACCGCCAAGAACATCTTTCTTAGAGAAAAACTGTACGTGTATTAAAAAAAAATTATTCATCATACAAAACGTCACATAAGCTAAGCAAAACAAAAAAATAAAAAAACTTATTTAGAAAGAATGACTACATTTAAATAATGTGGCGCCATCTTTAGGTTAGCTTTCATATCGAAACTAATTATTAAGAAAAATTAAAATACAACTTACTGAGGCTTCGTCCTAATTCAGTAAAACAAATAAAATGTTTACCGTTAATTTTTTAAAAAAAAATTCAATTTCGAACAATCTTAGTAATTTTAATAACTTCGATCACATATTTGAGACAGCAATTGCTACCGCATCCTACTACTACACTACACCGGGCAGTTGTTCCATAATTACACTTGGCGACCGTCAAATTCCAGAAAGTCGCAATTCCGCCAAAATCACTTGATAAACTGGTCGACTGATAAAGACAAAAGATTAATTGCACCTATTCGAGTTTAATGATTTTTTTCTCCCTCTTAAAAACACAAGCTCTTAACATTTTAAAAGGGGAGGAAACAGAAAGAGAAAATTGTTTTTTGAAAATAGATTAAACGAATCCTCCCCTTAAGACAGATATTTTTAGTATGGAATGTTTTAATGAAATCAAAGCATTAAAACGTATAACGAATTTCAGAAAAAAAACACCTCTATGCTTATTTTTAAGGAATTTAGAGTTTTAAATAACTTTTATTTACAGATCTTCAATGGACTGATTTCACACGTATATCGATATAAGTATACTTTAATAGATTGATGTTTTATTTTAAATTAGGAACTTTTTAATCTCTCTTTTTTTTCGCTCTATATCGACTATTTTCGAAGTTATCCCTAAACCTTTTAAAACTTTGTTATTTTTATTTTCGTCATTGAGATTTTGAAATAGGATTTTGTATTCTAAAATTTAAAAAATATGAAATGTTTGTTTCTCTACAGAATTTGTGTTTAATTTATATACGTTTAAAATATATGTGTGTGTGTTTAAATTATTTAACTATACATATGTATCAATTAAACGCGTTTAGTTCATTTTTAGATAAATTTTTTCTATTCTTTTATCTGAAAAATTAGGCTAATAAAGTGCAACATTTGGTATTTATTTTAAAGAAAACTATATACGTGTGTAATGAAGATTATTGTGTGAAAGACAGTGCGGAAAATTCATTATCATTTTTGAGCTACTTTTTCGAATTCTTATTTTTTTTTTTTTTTATTATAACCACATCCTTTGTAGATTGTATTCTAACAATGGTTTCGGTACCCATGATACGCACGTAAACGTCACTTGGGTTTTTGAGATGGCAAATAAGGAAGAGAAAGATAATAATTTCAAGTCAAATGAAATTCAAATAATTACTTAAAGAAGTTCAAATTTATTAAAAATACAAACTCAAAAATTTCAATTTGAAAGGTTGGCAATGATTTAC
Source organism: Trichonephila inaurata madagascariensis (assembly GCA_019973955.1). Lineage (NCBI taxonomy): Eukaryota > Metazoa > Arthropoda > Arachnida > Araneae > Nephilidae > Trichonephila > Trichonephila inaurata. Next base: position 20,421 of record BMAV01002766.1, read on the forward strand.
AATTTCAGCGAATTAAATATATATATATATATTGTTATTCACTTAAACAATATAATGGAAGATAATTTTTTACTAAAAATTACATAGAAAAAGGGGTAGCTTTTATTTTTAAAAAACTGCAATAGAGTTACATTGAAAAAATTAAAATTAATAAAATGGCATGTCATTTTGAAACATTTTTTTCAGAAATATAATGCTACACAGTAATACTATAAAGGTATTTTTATAGTAAAATAGTTGATAGATATTTTATTTTACTTTATATTTCACACAGTTTACTTTAAATTTGCATGTATGTTGAGTTATAAAATATTTATGGGCTTAATTGATGATGGTCTCATGATAAATGCAAATATGTGTTCTCCTCAGTTACAATTTGTCTTGTACTTTTTGTTCTACATGTAAAATTCAAATACAATTTCAAATTTGATAATAGGATAAAGATGTTTAAGTTTTTATGCCTCCTGCAAAGATTCATCGAAACATTTTCCATAATTAAAAAAAAAAAATCTTATATATATACTTTAATATAAGTGCCTTTTTTTTACCTAAGGGCGCTATTATTGCTACAAAGTATCTACTTTTTGAAAGAAAGTTCTGTAGAAAACAAAGGTTGGCAACAGGGAAGCGCATGAACTGATTGCCTGTTAACACGTGATCGCATTTATCATGTGACTAACGACGTCACGCGAATTTAGCCCATTGTGAGGATGATGATGATATTTCTTGCGATGCTACTCTAGATGAAGCATTGTGATTCATTCCCTTCTAATAATGATAAAAATATAATGTATTATTTTTAAAATAAGCAACTGCATCGTATAAATTTTGTTTTTTATTATCAAGTTTTCAAAATTGACGATACATTTAACAACTGATGGATGGGAAAGTCAATAACATGAAATGAGTTTCCCTCGCAATATTCCAAGAATTTAACCACACAGAAACTATTTACTACTTTTAAAGCATAGTAGTGCGCGGTATAGCCCTGAGATATACACCATTTGCTGGACTGATTACTACAGTAGGGCATACAAGTGGCAAGGGATCCTCAGTTTTTTCGCATGGTTCGAACTTGAACTTTTTCACCAGTCTGAATATTGCAAGTTTTGCTTCTAACTGAGCAAACCTTGAACCAATACAATTCCTTCTTCCTATTCCAAAAGGCATGTAAGCCATAGTATTTAAAGATGTCTTGTTTTCTAAAGAGAACCGATCTGGATCAAATTTCCATGGATCTGGCCAATATTTAGGATCATGATGAATGTCCCACACCGGAGCTAAAATCACACCGCCTTTTGGAATTGTGTAAGATCCCACCTGATGGTCCTCAGCACATGCCCTCGATATGAAACCGGTAAGTGGAGGATAGCATCGAAGCGATTCACTGAAGACTTGATCCAAATATGGTATACCTATAAAAAGGAAATTAATAAAACTTTTAAGTTATGTACTCGTAAAAATGAAATACAGTGAAATACGTTTAACGAGAAAACGCTTAAGACGAAATATCGGTTGACACGAAATAATACAAAGGTCCCAACAAACTACTACGCATTTTCATGTACATTTTTCTATCAACACGAAACGAAAATCGTTCAACACGAAAAGATTTTCCTTCTGGAAATGAACAAAATACGGAAAACACCAGTCAGGTTGGACTGTCCTATTGTATTATCAGAAAATACATTGCAGATGTTCATAATGTGATAATGATGATGATAATGTTTGTACAGCCCCAATTACGACGGATAAGACATTTTGGAGTTTGCTTAAGGTATCCGACTACGTTCGGAACCGTGATTTTAAAAAAGTGCATAAATGGATAATTTTCATGACATTTAATGTCACTTAGATTAGAATACATGTATAAAATTGTTTTAAGGACATTTTGACAAAAAAAAATATTTAAATACAATATTTTAGGAAAAAATTAACTTACAATAATCTTTTTTCAAAATGTTTTCCTTATATAAAAATGCTTCTATTATGATAATATTTTGTCTGTATATAGCTCAGACCTCTGTACAGAGGCTCAACTATGATTTTTGAAAAATTCACATTATTTTTAGAGTTACAACCAATTGAAATAATTATCGGCGTTTTTTTTCTTAAAATTTCTCCTCTCTGTTGCCGTAAAACATGGATAAACCCACTTCTAAGTTATATATTTCAAAAATTCTTGTTGAGCCTCTGTACAGAGGTCTGAGCTATAAACGGGCAAAATATTATTATAATAGAAGCATTTTTCATAAGAGGAGAATATTTTGAAAATGGGTCATTCTATGTTCATTTTTGGTCCAAATATTGTACTTAAATAATTTTTTACTGTAATACTATTCTTAAAACAATTTTATATACATTTTCTAATCTAAGTGACACTAAATATCATACATATTATCCATTTATACGCTTTTGCAAAATCACGGTTCCGAACGTAGTCGGATACCTTAAAGCTAAAAAAAAATCATAGATGCAGATTCTGACGATGAAAATGAAATGAACAATGCAGTTGCTGTTCCTAAATCATCCTAAATTAGGAACGTCTTGAAAAGTATGCACAGTTATTTAGACGCACATTCTAATGGTAAAATTAAAAAAAAAAAAAAATGGACGATAAACGATTTGTTGACAATTTGATGCTAAAAACAACAAAGCAAAGAATAATATCAGATTCTTTTCCAAAAACTTAATAAATGGTTTGTTTTTCAAAAAATTTCAAAATTTTGTATTAAATTTCTTTAAGTTCTTGTGAAGGTTTTTGCTTCATTGATTTTTACTAAGCACACGCATATATATATATCTATGTAAATAAAATGTGCTCTAATGAACTTAATTTTATTGATATATGGCTATTTTTGTAATATCCTGTAACACGAAAAAATATTTCAGTCCCTTCAGTTTATCAAGGGACAGTTTATCAGTTTTTTTTCACTGTATCAAGGTGATTTTATCCTGAGAGAAATGGGATTCAAAATTAATTAAAAACATTTCATTAGATCCATGAGATTTAAAATTATAAATTTAGTGATTCGTGAAGACCGAAAGGTCAACAGCAACTGCATTAGATAACTGAAATCCATTATTATAAATAATTTTAAAGTTAGTTTCGATGCATGTATACCGAACATTAGGATCCTACAAAGTCATCTTAGCCCTACCTCACTACACTAAGTCAGTGACAGCTTCAGAAAGCATAATAATTTTTTATTTTAGTCAATTTATTTTTAGGTATTTTGTGTTCTTGGTTTTTCATTTCTTAATTTAAACTTCTTTTGATTAGGATATTTTTACATCATTATTTCTTTTATTATATACTGGGGGTACCATTCTCAAGGACTTTTGGAAACGGACCTTTTAATTTTGAACCAAGGTCAAGTGACGAGGGCGACACCTGAGCTAGCACCCCCATCTCCTAATTGCCACACCACACCAACTAGAGGACGTTTGAGCTCTCGACATATTAGGTTGGGGAAAAAGAAATCCATTATTTTTACATGAAAATAAAGACTTTATTTAACAGGCTTTCGATTGTCCGATTTGGGTCAAATATTCACCGTTTTGTTGTATAATTTGTTGCCATTATAAAGATAGCTTCATAATGCCTCTCCCATAGAAGTCTTGGTCCTTATTGGCGAAAAACTCTAGTAATCGATTTTCACAATCTTCTCTTGATCCCAATTTCTTATCACTCAGGAAGTTTTGCAATGCGAGAAAATGGTGTTAATCGCTTGGTGCCAGGTCCGGACTATATGGTGGACGCATTAAAACTTCCCAACCAAGCTCCCAGAGTTTCTGACTAGTCACTACAGAAGTCTTTGGCCTGGCGTTGTCCTGATGGAACACAACACCTCTTCTGTTGGCGAATTCTGGCCAATCTCTAGCTTCAGACGGTCCAGTTGTTGACAGTATATATCTGAATTTAGTGTTTGAACATACGGAAGCAACTCCTAATAAATTATTTCTTTCCAATCTCACCAAATACACATCATATGCTTCCTGACCGCTAGTCCTGATTTGGACACCGTTTGAGCTGCTTCACCGCGCTTTGACCATGATAGTTTCCCCACATTATTGTCGTATATGGCCCATTTCTCATCCCCAGTCACCATCCGTTAAAGAAATGGGTCGATTTCATTCCGTTTGACCAAGACTTCGCAGATGGAAATTCGATCCATCATATTTTTTGGTGTTAATTGGTGAGATACCCAAACATAGAGCTTCTTTTTGAATCCAACTTTGCGCAAATGGCTTAAAACTGTTTTATGATCGATCTTTAGTTCCTGGGCGATGCTACGACTACTAAAATGCCGGTCAACTGCGATTATTTCTGTGATTTTATCGACATTTTCGATGACGGGCCTGCCTGTGCGAGTTGTATCTTTAACATCAAAAATACCAGAACGGAATCGACGAAACCAAATTTGCACGTATTTAGCTGCTACAGTATCGGCACCATAAACAACATTCGCAATTTCAGCCACCTGGCTTGCATTTTGGCCTTTATCAAAGAAAAACTGTAAAAAGAACCGAATTTTCTCTTTTTGTTGACTTCCATTTTTAACACCCTGTAACTCAAAACTGAATGGACCAAACAAAAAAGGCAAAATAATTTTTTTAGTGTGAAATGTCATCTTGACAACGAGCATAAATTTGAAATTGTTTGATAAATACTTCACGAGATATATTGACATTACAGCCATCTACCGAAAAACTTCCATCTACCGGATTACTTCTTCCCCAACCTTATATTTAACGTGCATCGGTCCCCTCTGTACGGCTGATCTTCAGCGGTACTTGGCCTCGAACTCATGACACGCAGGCCACGTGTCCGTTACCTTGACCAGAAGGTTACCGCTGCCACCTGCTGCCAATGAAGACCCACCGTGTAAAAAGGCTGATGTACATTAAATATGCCAACCTGAAACTTCTTCCGATGGCATGATATGGTAACTTGAAAAGAGATACGAGCAAAGGTGTAGAGATCACGTCACTTGTCCGAGGCTTCAAATTAAGAGGTCCGTTGCCAATAGCTCTCTTGTTGCTTTATGGTGTGACATTAAAAAAAACTCTCACTCACCCACTTTAAGCATATTTCTTAGAATAAACAGGGACGTAGTTAACGCAGTATAAATGATACGGGGCCCAAGGTTCAGGGACCCCAAAAGAGGTTCCAAGATATTTAAACAAACAAACCACTCAGGACTAGCAACGCCAATGATAATAAATATGAGAAAAATAAAATCTGAACAACATTATTGCAACAGAAAATAAACAAAATTTGAAGTAAAAATAAAACTAATGCAGACAAAGCGAAAATTGAGAAATACACGAGAACAAATAATTTAAAGAATTCAAATAAACAATAGGGGAAAAATGGATTTTCTAAAAGTTCTGGTTGTAGAAGATACAACTTATATAGAACTGTCATAGAATAAGATAATAAACTTCTCGCGCTGGTATAGATTTTTCTAGAAATAAAACAATTCCTTATAGAATTTCTGAAAATTTATTTTATATATATCCTGTTCTTTTACCAGTAAAGTTACTTATCGGATTTTGTTTAGACCCATTTTTGCTAAGAATGAGATGTAGATAAAAACTTCGCGCAGATAAATATTTGCAGAATAATAACGACAATAAATGAAACAATGTTTGATTGAACTTACTTTGAATTGAGTTATAATTGCTATCTTCTATGTCTTTAATTTCTTGATACAATTTCTCTTGAATATCGGGATGTTTGATGAGTAAGTAGAAGGTGAATGCTAGTGCATTTGCTGTAGTTTCAAAACCAGCTAAGATAAAAACGTATGCGTTGGCTACGATTTCTTCATCCGTCAATCCAGAGCTAACACTCGGATCTGAAATAATGTGAAGAATAAATCATTAAACACTGACGGGAAAAAAAATCCCATTACCAAGAAAATTTTTTTTGTAGAGTAATGCAATTGTCTGGTTAACATGTTTAATTGATAAAATTTTCAAGATCACTGGTTAATTTAAGCTCGAGAAAATGCATTTCAAATGTGAAATCCTGTTACATTAATAGCCAATGTAACCTCCAGAATTTTGAAGGCAAGCATGCATGCATTGTGTCATACAGATGCCGAATGTCACTTTGTGGAATAGAGTTCCATGCTAGTTGAGTCCACTTGTTGGTCATGGACGGAATGAAGAAATGGATAGAACGATTGAACAAATATGTAGTTAATATTGGTGACTATGTTAAGAAATGAGTTTACAATATGTAAGAGTAAAACATTTCCTTCATTCTGATACCTCTGTTATTATTTTATCTTGTGGGAAACATATTTTATAGTATTGGAGACCTTACTTATCAATCACCCCTCGTATGTAAGACGTAGAATAGAAGAAAAGCTACATCCTGACAGGGGCGAATCTACCGCCGTTTCAATGATACAGGGCCCCCCAACACGTGTAAGCAAAATATCCTAAGCTATTAAGAAGCTTAAAAAAAAGAGCCCACGAGAAATTTTGATACTAGGCCCACACAGGACTAGCTACGCCAATGCATCTAGACAACTCTGAAGAGCCCACTTAGCTTTATAATTTGGTCATGCAGATCAGCAGACGGTATTGATTGCTCTAATGTCATCGGTGGGACACTGAATACCAGAAAATAGATTGACACTATTCTAGAACACAAGCTACTACCTTCCATCAGGGATCTCTTTCCCAACAATGCTTATTTTTCAGGAAAATTCTGCTCCATGTCACACAGTAAAACTATCGAAAGAGTGGTTTTGTACAAAGAGGATTGAATTATTGTCCAAGCCAGGAAACAGTCCTATCCTCAATCCTATCGAAAACTAGTGGCCCCATTTAAATACTCTAGACCGAATGAGTATTCAAATTCTTGCACCCATTAAATAAAAGGGACCTAATTGAGGGTATAATTGTTTCCTGGCATCGTGTAACAACGAAGAAAAAGTTTAAAACTATCTTCAGGTTAATGAAACATCGACGTGAAGCTGTAATAATAATAAAAAAAAAGGCTACCCTGCTAAGAACCGATAATCCACTGCTATCATCAGTATTTAATGAATGTCAATAGTTATTGCACAGCTTAACTTTTTTTTTTATATTGCAAATATTTAAATTTTGTTTTTTGTATTGAATTTTGTATTAAATTCTCTTTAAAATAATATATACGAATTTGCAATGTGTAAAACGTAGCATTTTCTACAAGCATACAAATTTAAAAACATAAAAATTTCCAAGTGTCTATATTTTTGGTCACCATTGTGGTATATTTATTTATATATACTTCAATATATTAAACTGAAAATGTCATGCTTCGTGCAGTTTTTTTTCTTTTGAAATATATCACTGTGTTAAGCTTCATTCTGTATATTTTCTGTATATAACTGAGAATTTTTGGGACATTTTTTAAAGTTAAAGTTAGTATCCATTAATCTCGGAAAAAAAGTAGTTTAGAGAGAGACAGAGAGAGAGAAAGAACGGATTTATAAACGTTTTCCATTAGCCATACACAAGCTATTTTAATCATTTAACATTTTGGGTATTTTAAATGGAGCTTTTATTTTTGTTGAAAAAAAGCAGAAAAAATTAGATAATTTCTTCAGTGTTAGTGTCTAAATAATTTGAAAAATTGACATTCACTCACTGGGATGTCTGGATCTATTGTTTGAAATTAGCCGCATTCGAATTTATCTTCCCACTCATTTTCCAAACAAGAAAATGGCGCAGAAAGTAAGACTAACTCAAACAGTGTACAAGATAATAAATAAATTTAAAAAATATATGATAGATTCAGATAGAAGAAATAAGACAATTCACATTGGCGTCTGGCGTTTTACTTCACAGCAATTAGGTTGAAAAGTATTCCACACGCATTGCTATATCATCATTCTCATGAAAATATGTTTTAAAATTTCAGGATTTTTTTTAATTAGGTTAAATGTTTTATTGTGTTTACATTTTGAATTCAAGCCTTTTTCAAAAAGGGAGATAGAATTAAAATTTATTTTTTTTTTCGAAAAAAGATGGCGTTATTCAAAATATATCTCTAAAAATAAATTGCTTTAAATCTCGTTTATAAATACCCTCATAAATTTATGAAATTTTTCAGTTGTTGGAAGGAGAGGTATATTTTTTCTACATTTTATTGTATCAATTACATACTGCAATTAATATATATATTTTCTTCCCAATTTTTTAAAAAAGACTAATAAGTATTCAAGTTTTTTTCAAACTTTCTGATATTGCTCGTAACTAGATGCCATATTTCCAATAAAGTTGACAAAGTCGACGCTTTAAATCCTATTGATATTTGCTGAAGCATATTATAATATTCAGTTCATATATAAAATGATGAAGAAGGTCCAAAATGTTTGAAAATAAGTATCTTCATGAAATTAAATTTTTTTCTGTTTACAACATAATTAGGAATATAACCAGTAATTGTTTTGCTTGAATTGTAATGTTTTCGTAATTGTATGTATATAATGTGAGGAAAATTCTAAGACATTCCTTTTAAATCAAAGGGAACATGAAATTCCCAAAAGAAAACAAAATCAAACATAGTTTCAATATTCACAATTGAAGAAGTATATTCAACATTCCATATAACTAGAAAGCAAAAAAAAAAAAA
>BMAV01002766.1:29417-65668 GCA_019973955.1 Trichonephila inaurata madagascariensis
ACCCCCCCCCCTCCTTGTGTGCGCCACTGCTGAGGAATTATCTGAATGAATTTGAAAAACGAGACAAGCTCTCATTCAGATTCAACAGAAAAAATGTTTTCTCAGTCATTCAATTTCAGTAAATTCTTGAAGGAACAAGATTTTAATAGATCGTGTTATTTTTACGCCTTTACCAAATCCTTTTTTTTTTTTTATTATTTCAAATGGATTTGTAAACTATCATTATTGTGAACCTTATAGAGGTTATAATAATAGTAATATTCGTTCTAAAACATTTTCTGAGTTGTTTAGAAATATTATAAGATAGATAATACATAAAATATTCCAAGGGAAAAAAATACAAAATCTGAAATGATATCTTTACCACTTTCCCTGTGATCTAACATTATTTGCAGGAGATCCATGCTTTTAAATTCCGGGTTTTTTCTTCTGACATCAATGGCGCTTTTGACGCTGTCAACAATGAGTTTTGTCATTTGTCCAGAGGTCAAATAATTACTAAGAAAGGCCATCAAGCTTCTCACAAAAGGAAACATAATGGCATAATCAACCGCTGAATTGCGCGCATAACGGAAAAAGTCACGCACCTGCAACAGACAAAATTTCAGTGAGATTTTCATTTTTGAATAAAAATATATATGTTTTTTTTTCCTCCTAAAATATGAACATGTATTGAAATAATACTATTGCTAATATACACTGGTGTTCAGTAGCGCACACAGGAATTTTTCAAGGCAGGAGGGTCCGGGGGGTTGGAAGTTCACCATTCTTGTATCATGCTCCTTTTGATTTTATCGATTTTCGGGAACAAAACACAGTAAAAAACTAATTATTGAATAAATAATTAGCATTAATTAATAAAATTAATCATTAATAACAAATATTTAATTAAATTTTACGCAACGTATACTTAGAATTATAATCAATCGGGAAAAAAATCAAGGGCTTTGGGGGGGAGGGGTCCGGGCCCCCCGCCCCCCCTGTGTGCGCCACTGCTGGTGTTCAAAATTAAGGAAATTTGCATATTTTNCGGGGGCCGGACCCCCAGCCCCCCCTGTGTGCGCCACTGCTGGTGTTCAAAATTAAGGAAATTTGCATATTTTGTCGAATTTCATGAAACGATTTGAACGAAATGTAAAAATACTGCTTTGAAGCAAGATCCATATCTTCAGGGGCATCTTAAGACTTGTTGAGACCCTGGGTCCCTACGTAAAAGTAGACCTTTGGTCCCTACACAAATTTAGGCTCCGCCTATGACCCTTAAAAGTAGACATTACATAGGATAAGTTGTCAAATACTCGTACAAACAATAAAAATCGAAACAACCAAATGAGCGTGACTTACAATCGCACAAATAGACTGAACCGATCATGATCTTTGACTTCATGAGTAATGATGGCGTACGGTGGTAGACCTAGGCCTATACAAGGACGTCGGCCATCACATAATAATACAGTCTTGCCACTATTTCCAGTTGACATACACAGTAAGACCCCGCTTAACGCTGTTTCGGTTTAACGCTCTTTTATTTGAATTGTGGGATTCCCCGAAATTACACACAGCTGTAGGCTTCCCGGTATACGAAGCAGTTTATCTGTGTTTCTTCTTTCCAGCGGTGCTATACGAACGTATTTTTATCTTTTCAAACATTTGTAACGCTATTGTAAGTAAAAAATTATATAATATAACGATTGCTATAGTGACAAATATTATGATTTTTAGTTTTTACATGGGTGATAATAAAATACACGAAAATAAAGCAGCAAGAAAAAGCAAGAGCAAATTTTAACAGGAGTTGAAAGGCAAGACGGGGCGTTATGGATGCTCCACTTACCAACAACTTCTTACAGAGCGCAAAAGGAAAACGTAAATTGCATTAAAAGCCTTCTTGATAAAAAGGCAGAAAATTGGAAATACAGAAGATACTGTATGATTTGAAATGTAAGCATACTGACTTAGAATTTAATTAATTTTTATATGTATATTAATTTATTATGTTTCTATATTTGTAAGAAATACATTTTTGTTTCATTGTTATAAAACACATAATTAATAAATTTAATGGTAAAATACCTGAACCAATTTTCTACCCATCTTCCCCTAACCCCATTATTATTTACATGATGAGATAACCTCGTTTAATGCTGTTTCATATTACGCTCAACTTTGATGGAACGTATACCCTGCGTCAAGCGGAGTCTTACTGTAGTCCGAAATTCCTAGGAAATAACATTTGATCGTTAAAAATATTCAAATCATGATCCTATTAAGGCTCAGTCGACAACAAGACGAGGACCCCACTGAGGCCGAGTCCCATGCCTTAAGACGTCTCTGCATATTTTGTGTGCTGATTATGAAAGTGTATAAGTGTGTGAGGGCAGAGCTAGTTGAGTAACAAGAGTTATAAGCTCGAGCTAAAATCTGTATTTCGTTCGCCAGCACACTTCGACAAATTTCTTGGTGTGTTTCTTTTTTTGTTGTTGCAGTAATTGATTAAATTTAACTTCAAATAGTAAAAATGAGTAACTACTAATGTTAAGAATGAAATGAGGTCGCGAATTGTGAGTAGGCTAGAAGCAGGCCAGTCACAAATCCAGATTTGTAGAGGATTCAATTTAACGCCCATTGTCGAGTTCAACTTATGGAAACAGTTTCAGGATACCACATCCGTCGAAAGAAAGCATGGGCAAAGTCGTCCGAGAGCCACGACGACCAGAGAAGATAGACATTTGCCCATTATAACGAGGCATAAAAGGGATGCTACAGCTTCTCAGCTATCTATTGAGTTATATGTGGTCACAGGAACCTTAGTTTCAAGTATGACTGTTTCCAGAAGACTTATTGAGAGACCTCTCGTTTGCATCCCACTCAGCTCTGCGAACAGGAGAGTCCGCTTAAAACGGTGAAGAGATGATAGAGATTGGAGCATGGTTCAGTGGGCAACTGTTCACTTCACTGTACGTCCAAACAAGATTGTGTTTGTACAGGCATGGGAGCAGTTTTCCACCACTGGCAGCATATCATGGCATTTGGGAACATCTTTTCATATGATCAATTGGAAGATGATTTAAAACTTAAGTACCCAAAAAATAAATAAATTAAGCAACACAAAATTCATCATTTCTTCTAATTTGTTTTTAAACACTGGAAACAAATGTTTTAGAAGTATCTAATAAATAGCTTTAATACAAAGAATAAAGAAACATATTTTGATTTAAAAAAAATTGATTGAACAATTACGGTAATTTTTTTTAAATAATAAATAATTCAATGAAACTTTTTGCTTCAGTAATTATGAGTAAACAAGGTTAGAGAGAATGTTACAGAAAGAACACAAATCTGATTTCGTTTCAAATTTACGAACAAAACTAGTGCATCATATTTATGTATACAATACAAAAAAAATTCGGGACAATACGGTTAATATGTATTTTAATTTTTGATTTTTCAAAGACTGAAATTCAAGCCAGATTACTTACAGCAACAAGGAAAATATCTTGAGAATTTTCTTGACAATGAGTCTTCATAGCTAAGGCACAATCAGAAATCACATCCAACGTTAGTCCTTGAACCAGTTGATATATATCGAACATTTCATTCTTTTCTGCTCTCTTAGAAATTTCATTTACAGTGACATCCACCTTAAAAATATTTTAATAAACTTAAATCCAGCATAAAAAAATTTTGTTCTTAAGTTTTTACATACAAGTGTGTATGATGTTATATGAAATAACATTCGAGTGTGTGTGTGAGAGACATGTAAATATTAAGTTGAAAATTGAGAACATTTCTCAAGATCATTGCTTACCTTTTTGTCCACAATGCTCGTCATCAACTTTATCTTTCCAGAGCTAAATGTTGGAGTGAGAAGAGTTCTAACTTCCTTCCAACGTTTACCTTGTATAGTACCAACTGTATTATTCAGGGGACTTATATCCAGTAACATATCTGGTCGGTTGACAAACATATGAAAATCTTTTATGAATACCTAATAGAAAAAAGAAACATGAGACTTTTGAACTGTCAAGTTCTGTAGAATGATAGTACACGTACATTAATTATTTAAGTAGACGAAGGTAAGTTCTTAAGGTAATTAATAGTTTTATTTACTGAAACAAAGTAATAATGCGATAGTGTCAAGTTTAGCAAGCCAAGAGGAAAATTATCATGAACAATTTTGAATAAAAGTTTTATTATGCTGTTTCGTTTTTCATTTTTTTAAAACGGAGCATACATATAAAAACTTTTGCAAAAATTTACCTATTGTGTGGAATGTAAATATAGCACTATGATATTGTTAAACTTGGCAAGTAAAGAGAAAAAATTTGGGGTAAAATTTGGTGTAAAAGGTATATTTTGTAGTCCATTTAGTTTTCAAACGAAGTATTCAGTAAAAAAAAAATTATTCGGAAGTTTATGGATTACGTGGAACGCGTATGTATTCCTCTGAATATATTCCACATTATTTGAATATTGTTTAGAACAGGGATGGCGAATCTTTATGGATCCGCGTGCAATTTTTTTCAGAAGAAATGTTTAATGAGGTATAGCCGTGCCATCAAATAATTTTGAAGTGATTATTGGGAAAATAATAAAACTAAATACTAACAACTCAAAATTTTTTATTTACTACGAAAAAATACATTTTTGCCCTGTATTGTAGTAAATGTGTTCGTTTTATGGGTAATTCAAATTAAAGTAACATTAGTGTGTGATTTCTGATATTACAGATTAGATAATAACTCATACTGGGATTGTAAGGCAATAACAAACGAGTGTGATCCTCGCCTCCCCACGCACCGTGACCGATGACTCGTGTTTTTTCGAAATACTTCATCGTGAACTTTATTATTTTGAACTAAAATGCAAACCGTTTTGATCGGTGCGTGCCCTAAATATTGTGTCACGTGCCATCAATGGCACGCGTGCCCTTGGTCCGCCATCCCTGGTTTAGAAGAAGCAACGACCACTGTAAGAATTATCTATCGAGATTAAAATATGTATCCAAACACTCTCTCATAAGATTAGTATTCTATTTATAAAGAACTGATATCTACTGTCCTTTCCAGTCTTCAACTCTTTTCTAATTTTCTTATTTGAAAAAAGGATTTATTTTTGTTTCTAGAAATTTTTATTGTACTTAATATGTCGGCTAATAAAAATAAGGTAACGACAGCAAGTGATATAAGGATACTACACCAAAACGCGTATGAGCAGGGACGTCTTAAGAGTATTAGGCTCCTAAGTAGACCCTGGGCCCCTACACAAATGTAGGCCCCACTTATGACCCACAAAAGTAGATAGTGCATAACATACGTTGTCAAAAACTCGTACAAACCCAAAACAAATAGATGTGTGTGACACAACCGCCCAAATCGGCTCGATCGACTGCCGCCTTTTGACTGAATGAGTAATGGTGTATGGCGGTAGGCCTATATAGGGACGATTGTCATCACATCTAGCCAGTTGGCATTGTCCGAAATTCCTAGTTTTTCGGAGAATATAACCGAAAATAACATTTGACCGTTCAAATTATTCGAATCATGATCTTATTAAGGCTGAGTCAAGACGAGGTCTCCGTTGTGGCCGAGGCCGTGGACCCGAGCCAAGCTGGTCCCTGCTTTAAGACGTCCCGGTGTATGAGCATACATAGGTGTAGTACATTTTACTTTTAAGGTCGGTTATTGACACTGAGAGAGATCTAGGCAAATCACAAGGAATATAGGACTTTCCAAGAAGGAACCTCAATGTGTGTTCCCCCTCACAGAGTCCCGAATGAGTCGTAAATGTGTAGCATTGATAATTCCTTTAGATCTTCCTCCCTCTATTACAATTCATTTCCTTTTCTTACTTAAGTTGATCATTGAAATCTAGAGAGGTCTCTGGAATAGCTGAAAATCTTAGGTCCTTCGGTGGTTAATGTAAATGTAGACATCCTTTGAAATTTGTGAATGATGTACCTTATCTTGTTCGACTTATGAAAACTGATGTTGTTATATAAGAATATACACTATCGATCCAAAACAATATGAAAATTTCCACATTTTTCAATGAACTCATGTGGAGGACGTGAAGAGTGTGTTATTAAGTAGAAAAGTAGAAATGATGTTTAACTGCTTTTGGAGAAGGTAAGGAATCATTCTTGCACTTATTTTTGCGAGTGATGTGAAAGGCTGATGATTAAAGCGAATTTGATAGCGGGCAGATTGTAATGGTCCAAAGACCCGGAATGAGTTTCTCTGAAACTGCAAGACTGGAAGTTGTTTACCATTTGCCATTGTTAGTATTCACGCAAAGTTAATAGATGACGGTAAAATCAACTTTAGACACCAATCTGTTGTATGCCCCCGTGTCATCAAAGAAAAAGAACGTCAGAGGACTGTCTCATGTGGAAAATCAAAATTAGGTGAGAAACATTGTCTCAGTTGACTACCCGATTTAATGCAGATCCAAGAATACACAGTTCAGAGTGCACTATTGGATGTTGAACAGCACAGTCAACGTCTCACTCGTGCGCCTCTGTTGACAAAGCGTCATTGTCAATTACGTCTACAATGGGTTCAGAAAAATTTTGACTAGTTCATAGTCGCCTGGTCAGATTAAAAACGATTTCTCATTCCTCACGTCGATGATCGTGTCAGGATGTGCCGTTTTCACAGTAAATAGTTGCTCTTCTCCATCATACACAGGTTAGTGTTGGTGGTATTATGCATTGAGGTTCTCGTGGTCGGTTCTACTAACCTTAGATTTAGTACTAAATTAAATCAAGCTGTGGACTATTTAAACATAACTGCGGGTCAGTTGCCCCCTTACATGGCGTCTGTCTTCTCAATTGGAAAAGGAATCTTCTAGCAGGACAACACCTTATGTCCCAAGCCTAGAATTATGTTGAGATGGTTTGAGGAAACATAAAATGATAAATCTTCTAATTAATATCTAAGCCACCTAAGGCACCAGATTTTAATTCGATAGAGATAGTTTGTGCTTTTATAGAAAGGCAGCCCAGAGATCAAAAACCTTTATGTCGGAATATCTTAAATGTGCAGTGAATGGTGTATCCTGGTCCAGTCGTTGTGCAAGCATGGACCACATGTTTTTTATTGATGGCAGATTAGGAGAACAAGCAGGCCAAGGAAGAAATTCAAGGAAGCTGAAGGGTAAAGAAGAACTCTTGAACATCGTGTGCCACGTGTGGTCGCGTATTATCCTGTTGAAATATGGTTGGTGGCAAGCACTGAATGTATGGGAGGACGACCACTGGCTCCAACACCTCAAAGATGTAGTGCAGGCTGTTCAGTTTACCAGCAATGCGTATTAGAGGGGTGCGCGAGTAAAATCCAATACCACTCCAAGCCATAATACCGGATGCAGGACTAGTCTGCCGTTGCATAGCGCAACAGTTCAGCAGCCTCTCACCACGGTGTATACAAACTCGAATCCAGCCATCGTGATGTTGCAGGCAGAAGTGGGATTCGTCATTCAACACAATGTCGTTCCATTCTGTTGTTCAAGTACGCCACTCATCGCACCATTGGCCAGCGCAAACGCCTGTGGTTTTCAGTCAAGGGTAAACGAAATAATGGATGCTTTGCGGACATTCCACTCTGCTGCAAACGGCGTCGAATGGTATTAACGGACACTGAATGATGCGTAACAGACTGGATCTGTTGTGCTATGGTTCGTGATGTGGGTGCGAAATCCATGACTGCCATACGCACAATCCGTCTGTCATCACGGGCAGTGGTGCAACGAGGTGGGTGCGATCCGTAGTTTCCTCCTGCATCCAGTGATGACAGATCCGCATCAGAATTGCTTGGTTTCGTCGAACACGTTAACCGATTTCTCTGAAATATAATTCGCAATCCTTGTAGGCTACTGTTCTTCCTCGGTTGAATTTAGAAACTTGATCAGCAGATGCTCGATGTCTTTCACGAGGCATAGGTAAACAGCTAATGCAAAAATGGCCCGAAAAAACAATTGCCGTATTTCAGATCACCAATCTGTTCTCTTATATAGCTCTTGCGGGTGTCGATGATGGTGGCCCGTGATGTGTGTCTGCGCTGTAATGCTAATGAATTACATATTTCATCGCCCCCAACGCTTAAAGTAAATTTCACATGGTTTACATGGGCTTCCTTCAGGGTGTTGCATTTTATGTGGCTAGCAATTTAAATAAATACTTCAAGTTATTGCACAATATTTTCACAACACTAAATTCGAGAAAGATCCAACGAATTCCTTATCGGAATTTTCATACAAATACACAACTTTTACTAATAATAAAGATATTCTACATGATGCATGTGTAAGTTATACATACCTGTTTCAGCATTTCTAGGTCATTTACAACAATATAAGGTATTTCACCCAAGTAATATCCAAACACATTGCCGTATTTCTTTAACCAAGAAGTTATAATATCGTTGGGAGTAGGTTCACTTTTCAACTGATCCATATTTCCGGACAAGAAGGATGGTTCTGGTCCAGGAATTCCATAACGCTTGAGGATCTTGTGACGCTCACGTCTGTTGAAAACAAACCGTATGATGACGAAAAGAGTGCAACTGGTTAAAATCACCAGAAGAGTTGAAAGTACTTCCATTGCTGTAAAAAAGACAATTTAATTATTTTGAGATCTCATAGTATTCAAGGGAGTATAACAGAATATATATATTTCAAAACAATTGGATTAAAAATTTATTTTATAAGAACTGGTTAACAGAGTTCAATTTCTTTTAAAAAAATATATATAAAGACATTTTCGGGAATCATTTGGAGCACCTCATTTTGCAGTGGTTTTTAAAATCATATTCAAAAGGCACTTTAAAAGTGTCGAATTTAAAAGTTTCTCTTTTTATCATAAATGTTATTTTTTAAAAAGTTATTATAAAAATTTTATTGCAGATCCAGCAGTCTGCATTACCTTTTTCAAAATTGGTTTTTATTGAATTCAGGTACTATAGCGAAAAAAACTAAAACACACACACAAAGAATGTAATCTACGTTACTTCTAAAAAAATTAAGTCATTTATGTTTATAAAAATATAATTTAAATTAGTATCAACATTTTCCTTTTTAAAGAAAAACAATTAGCCCCACAATTGTTGGTTAGCCTTCCTTCGGTAGCCCTTTAATTTTGATGATAATAAAAACCATTAGGACAAATAAAGATTTCTTTTAATACTAGTTGACTAACTTTATTATATTTTTCATATTTTATTAACTTTTTAAAGAATATTTAGTATATACAGTGAAATATGTTTAACACAAATGGCTTAAGACAAAATACCGGTTAACACGAAATAATACAACTGTCCCGTCAAACTACTGTGTGTTTTCATGCATTTTTTTTTCTCTTAACACGAAACAAAAATCGCTTGTTACAAAAATATTTCTCTTCCGAGAATGAACAAAATAAGAAAAACAGCCACGCAAGTTTATCATCGGAAGAATTCGTTGCAGTACATAATGATAATGTATGTACAGCCCCAATTATGGCAGACAAAGACATTTTGGAGTTTGCTCAAAACTCAAAAAATATCATTGATGCAGGTTCCGACGACGAAAATGAGATGAATAATGCAGCTCCTGATCCCGCGTCGTCTGAAATGAGGAACATCATGAAAAGTATGCGCAATTATTTAGATGCACATTTCAATGGTTAAATAGATAACAAAATATACGAAATTGAACAATGAGTTAACAATATTATGCTATAAAAGTCAATTAAAGAAAAATATCAGATTATTTTTCAAAAACTCAAATGTTTTGTTTTACAAAATCTTATATTAAATTTCATTGTGAATGTTTTTGTTTCATTGATTTTTATTAAATACTTGCATATATATACTTATCTATTTAAATAAAAAAGTTTACTCTAATAAACTTAATTTTGTTGGATACATGATTTCTTTCCTGCAATACCCTTTAACACGAAAAAAACATTTAAGTCCTCTGACTTTCGTATTAAACAATTTTCACTGTATTTTTTTTTGGACCTCAGGGTGTCTCTGAATGCCATGTACAAACTTGGAGGGGTGGTAGAGAACATCCTGAGGAACCAAAATTACATAGGAAAGCATGGGAGGAAACGTAACCCTAACGAGATAAAGAGACGCAAAGACAGTAAGGCCACATTGCAAAATGTAGATTAAAGCACTTTATTACAAAACCAATAAAAATAATAATAAATAAATAAAAAGTATGACAGAAAAGCATCACAGAAGGTGTTTGACATTGCGGCCATTGGCATTATACACGCACGACACCGGTGCGACATGGAATGGCAGACATGTTTGAAAATACCGGGTGTTTCACGGATCGTAGCAGCAGCGATGGATATTCATGCCCCCATGTCCATTTCAGAATTGATGGGCGTGTCGTCAATCGTGACTCTGAAAGATCCATGTTCCGCCAGGTTCTGATGCACCCAAAGCGAACGTTTGATGATTTGTTTGCCGCCTCGTTAGATATGTTTCCTCATACAACCGAATAGCAACATGGCCATTTCCGTTGGCTAAGCCATAGATAAAGTGGATATCCGCCGATTCGGCGTTCGTACAACGATTTTTGTTAATCGCATGCTGTCCATGTCTGAAATGAGGAAGCTACATGTTCCTACCTTGCGAGAACACGTACAACGCCACCTATCGCTTTCTAATGTAATTACAGCTCCTCAGGATGTTCTCTACAACCCCTCCAAGTTTGTACACGGCATTCAGAGACACCCTGTATGTCTCTGTGATGGTATTCATTTGATAAAAATATAACGATGAAATTGTGGCAATCCAAAAGTCTGCTTTTTGTAAGCCAATGATCGTTTATTATTATCAGGAGAGTTACTTGAGCGTGCACTTAGATCAAGAACAAAAATAAAAGAGAGAGAGAGAGGGAACTATCCAAATAGCAGATTTAAATACTTCAGGGTAAACAGGGTAAAACGTAATACAAAAAAAACATAATCACGAGTTCAAATGAAGAGAATTATTAGTTATTTATAGAAATTACATCATGCTTAGGGAAAAGTTGAAACCATTTCGTAAGTCAATTATGATGTTCTTTTTCTTGGAATTGCCAATATGTTTATCAAAAATTCAAAGTCTAGTCTTTTTAACGAGGAATCACTAATAAATCTATCAAAATAATGTTTTTAATTATTTCGAAAAAGATGAAATGAGACGCGTTTCGAAACCGAATATTTGGATTTATGAATTAAATATTAAAAAAAATTCGAAAATTTCGAGTAAATATTAATTTATTTTTATTACAATTAATTTATTTTCGAGTAGATATTCATTTATTAATTAAATTTATTTATTTACTAATAAATCTATCAAAATAATATTTTAAATCATTTCGAAAAAGATGAAATGAGACGCATTTCGAAATAAGAGTATTTGGATTAATGAATTAAATATTAAAAAAAGAAGATTCGAATTTCGAGTAAATATTAATTTTTGTACATATATATGTATGTGGTGTGTGTTATATTCATTTAATAATAATACATTCAGAAATATAACAAAAAAATTAATCTTGATTGACAACACACTATTTTTCATTTAAGACAAAATTATAATAAATACATTTTTTAATTTCATTTTAAATATGATATCAATTTTTAAAGTAATTTATGTTTTAAGAGATAAATGAAGAAATCAGAAATTAAAGTAAAATTATCCTTAATTGTTTAAGCAATCCCATACTTTATCCTGTTCCCCTTAAAAAAGCGAAAGGAACAGAATTGGCCATTTTGTATGCGTGGTTCCGAATATAATAGTACATGTATGATCACCATCAAATTCCAAATGCTTATTATCAGGAGGAGTTGGCTATTCAAAAAGGTGTAGTTTTTATTGCCCCGCGCGGGGAGGCCAGGGAGGGGGGATCATATCCTCAAACAGTAGTGAACACCTTATACAGCCACCTACTTCACTTAGGTTTTTGCAAAATTAAATTTTCGCTTCACTTCATTATTCATAAAAATGAAAGAAGTGTATTCTTTGATGCAGACGATACATCATTTATCATGATTAGAAGAGAAAAATAATGCAATAAACTAACTTTTTTTTTTCCTTTTGTAAATTTAAAATAAAGGAGGGAATAAACATGGCTG
Organism: Trichonephila inaurata madagascariensis; assembly: GCA_019973955.1. Classification (NCBI taxonomy): domain Eukaryota; kingdom Metazoa; phylum Arthropoda; class Arachnida; order Araneae; family Nephilidae; genus Trichonephila; species Trichonephila inaurata. Next base: position 41,533 of record BMAV01002766.1, read on the forward strand.
AAAAAAAAATTTAAAAAAGCCTCAGCTCACCTCAAACTTTCTTAGTTTTTTCCCCCAACTATTGTATTTTTAAGTTGATTTAAATATATACATTGATTTGCCTAGTTACGTTGTGTATGTTGCATGTAAAATAATTCATATTACCAGGTATAATCTCGTAATTTTTGAGAAGTAAATTAAAATTATAGTTTTTTTTTTCTAATCATTTATAATTTTTGGGTGTTATATGAAATAAACATAAATTTTTATTATTATTGTATATAAAAGTTCTCATAAACCTGTTTTTTTTATAATTCAATAAAAATATAGAAAATTAAAAGGGAAGGAATTACCTTTAACAATTAATTTAATTTAAATTATACGACTTATCGTTAAAAATTATAAATCAGTGATCTCTAATAATATTACTGAACTTTAGCAATTAATTTTAGTTAGTTATAAAATCGTTAAACACTACAGTGAACCATTCGAAAAGGCTTCAAAACATGTAAATATCATCATTTTTGTATCATATAATTCTTCCACAATGTTTGTTAATTTATTTAAACTTGTGTCAGAAAAAAAGGATGGAAAACAACTTATCACGAAATAGTTAATTAAGTTTATTCAATGTATCAAGAACTAAAGAAATTGAAATTATTATTTTCACTATCTATATAATTTCAATTTAAGAATTATATACTGTTTTAAAATCACAACATAAAGTGGTGATTGTGGTATGAATCAGTGAGGGTGACCGACACTGATGACGGAAACAGTGGCGGAAATAACAACCATGTGATATAAATAATTTTACTATTACATAATCATTCTTAAAGTCTTAAAACAATTTTATACTTATGTTTGTATCATTTTTGTTTATAAAATAATTTATGACAAAATTGTTATTTAAAACAATGTTTTTGAACAGTGATACTAAGCAATAACTACCTTTGTTGTGAAATATAATATTTGATAAATTTTTTGAAGTGAGTCTGATAAAATATCAGAAACGTTTTATGAAAAAAAAATATCTTATATCAGTTTGCTAAATTTCTAAAATAGAAATGTTTCTAAAATGGATATTTCTACTTTTAAACTCCAGTTTGGAACTTTTTTCTGAATCACGAAAAAAATGAAAGGAAGATTATTGGATTAATTATATTTAAACTTTCTTTTTATATATTATGTATTAAACTTTGGTTATATTATTATTATTTTATTACTGAATGTTTATTTGACCGACAGACAGAGAGAGAAGGTGATCCAGATGTGACAGTCAAATTTAATATTTAAGAATTGAATAAGTTCAGCATGCTTTTTAGTGCCACTAGAAATAAAATAAATTTTATTCGGAAAAGAAAAACACCAAAAGACTACCTAAATTTACTGGATATTGCATAATATATGATGGAAGAAATGCCTTTCCTTCAGAGGGGAAATATATCCATCGAATTTTTTTCAAGATCAAACACTTTAAATAACAAATTTGAAGAAAATAGCATTTTATTTTACTCTTTGAAATTGTTCTAACAGAAACAAATATTTATGAACAAAATTTTCAATCAAAACTTCGGTCGTTAAAAATTTAAAAAACTCATTACAAAATATGCTTTATGAAAATATATTCATTCACTGTCATACTTTAAAATAATTCCTTTCATTACTCTCAATCTCACCAAATGTTATGAAGAAAAGCAACAATCACAACACGTGCGCACTTGAAGCTTATCATTATGTATATCCTTGAAACTTCCTGTAGCTCTTTAATGCAGAAAGTTTCGTTCATAATAAAAATGCTTAGAGAAATTTGCGGAGAATTATCAAGAATTGAAACTGAGTGCGCTAAAACGATAGGTTTACCATTCCATTTATTTCCCAATTAACAAAAGAACTACTAGAAAACTTTAATACATATTGCATCACACAGAAACCTTAAAATAATCGCTATTAAAAATCGTGGCGCCATCTTCAGGTTTATTAATTTATTGAAAATAACTAATCAAGTTTCGTTTTGTTTGCAAATATAAATATATTCATTAATAAAATTCTTCGCTTACCTTAAACTGTTTTTAACCAAGGTCCAGAAATGATAGTCAGAACCTCAATGAAACCTTACGCAATATCTCAGAGCTCAGTAGTCATTCTAAGATTACTTTTGGCGATTAACTAAGTCAAAATAAGCATCTTATTTTCGCCAAGCTGAGAGAAAAACTCGTCTGTCAATAAGTGTATCAACTTAATGAAGTACAGAAACATAAAAGATTTTTTTTTTATTCTGCTGTGTTTCACCAAGATAGTAAAGATGATATACGGTACTTATATTTTCAAAAAATCTACATGATTATCTACTAGCACTGGATACTTTTGCTGAAATTATAGACTGCTGCAGCTCATAGATTAAATTTTCCTCTGGTTATGTTAATATCTATGAGACTTAACTAACAAAAAAAGACTATTCCATAAATTTAATTTTGAATTTAATTAATCAAAACTGTCAAGTCAAATCTTATAAATCATATAATAAGAATAAAAATGTGAAATTATGTTGAAAATAGAGAAATAATCGATTGAATTGTTCATACATTATGAACAGTTATGAAATAACTTCTTTTTCTAAATTTTAAAAAGAGATATAAAATGATATCAGTACAAAATTACATTGCTTTATAAATGAAATGAGTTTAAATAGTTATATTAGTTTTTTTAAATTACATTTAAAATACCCTTTTTTATTTTGTAGCTTAAATGGGTGTGGAAACGAAGCAAATATCATGCTCATATTTACATTTTTCCTCGCTTTTTTTTTCTTATGAACAGCGATTTTTTTTTCATAAAATCAAATATTCAACAATGATTGAAAAACAAATTAGAAACTCTTTTGGCCTCTGATTGGTTCTGCTCGGGGTGAATTTTCAAAAATAAATATGTTAAGACTGATATTTTTTTTTTTCATTTCTGTACATTGATCGCAAAAACTTGATTTGTTTCCATCGTTTATCCGACTACCTTAAAATTGTGAATTTTGCCAAAAATTGACAAATTTTTCCTCGTGATTTTTTTATAGGTCATTATTAGCTTTATAAAAATACCATGTTTATTATTTTCCATTCACAAGAACAAAAACTACAAGTGATTTAGTAAAAGCAGATGCCACTTCTTTAAGCAAAATGTCATACTTTAAAATGCGTTTTGCTCGAAATGTATGTGTGTGTGTGTTTTTTTTAATGCTCAAACGGTAACAATTGCTCAAAAAGTTTTGAAAATTTTTTGTGTATGTTCTGTATGATAGTAGAAGTGTTTTAACTTTCAGTTTTATCAATTACTCTTTTATTACAAAATTTACAGTCCCTTATGTGAATAGAATCACTGTTTTTTTTAAGCAATTTCATATAATAACTAAGATAAAGTGCTCCAGTTTTTGTAAAAATTAAAATACCTCTCATCTTGAAAATCATTTCAAAAATGAAAAGCAAAGCAACACATCAAAATTGAAAATTTGCTCATAAACTTTTTGTACAGAATGGGCCTCGTTTATGTAATTTTTTGAGTAATGATAATTTTTTTTCTTCTTGATTTTAGCATATTTTTCTACAAATGTACTAAGTAAATCTAAAAACCACAAACAAAATCCCCATATCTCCATCTTTTTTTAAAAAAAGTTGTCGCATATAGTAGGATACCTTAAACGCAGTTTTGATTTAATTGCTTCTATTGTTTTGAGAACAATATGAGTATTTTTCAAAAAAAAAAAAAGGTATTTTTTCTTGAAAAAGTTGTAAATTTAATGTTATTATCTTTCTCATTTTTTAGAAATTTTAAGCCGTTTTTCATACTTAAGTAAAGTACTTTTTAAGGTGTGCTTTCGTTTACTTTTTGTAACTGCTGCATTACGTAAATATTAAATTACCGTGATACATGCTTTACCTGTTTGAGGCAACATTCAAATTTCTTTTTATATTCCTTGCAAAAAATGATGAAATTGGCATCGCCCCAATATCAGATCAACCAATCATCGATTACTTTATTCGGCGCATGCGTGTCTTACGGTTTGATTTTTTTTCTGGAGTAGTAGTTTCCTGTTCACTAATTCTTAAGTTTATTATGCAATAATTTTTCCCTTCTTCGCTATGTTGTAATATAAGAGCAGACACACTCTATTATTTTCAAAATTAATTAGCCCGTAGTATTTCTTTAAATTGGTGTGGAAGCATAGAGCAATCTGGTTTTAACAGTGTGTGCATATTTAAAGAATAATTTATATAAATAACTTTTAATTATGATAAATTCTGTATTATTTTCTACAACAATCTAAAAGTAGTAACCGAAGAAATCTAATGTAAGCAATATTTTAGAAACTGCGAAATCCATTTAATATTGTTAGTGTTTATAAGAAGTAACTCAAATTTTAGATTTCCCTGAACTTTAAGTATGGAAAGAAATAATAAACCATTATCCTAGTTTTAACTTAATTTGAATTTTCTCTTCACTTTTAAATATTACTCCACGAATTTTTTTTCTTACATATAATTTTTATTAAAAACTACTTTTCTAGTTATGTTATGATATTTATTCTCTTAAAATAAACTTAATAATCCTTCAGAAAGTTTCAGATTATTACTTTGTTTTTTATTTGTCTCGCTAAATTTTTAAGAGTAAGGCTTAGATATCCATTCCAAGCTTCTTCTAAAAACAAATTGCTTTCAACTTTAAAAGTGAAAAGCGTGGGACGAGTATATTTTTCAAAAAATTTGGAAGGGAAGCTTCTAAGCTTCTAAAATGGAAGGAAGCTTCTAAAATGGAGCTACCTTTATAGAAGGTCAGTTATAAATAAGCCTCGTTCTAAATTTTAGAGTTTTTCTTTTTGTAGAAAGATATCTTAATGGTAGATTAAATTTAAAACATCTATTCCTGATTTTCAATTAAAAGAAGGAATATATATGTATATAGAATCAGTATTAAAAGTCACATAATCTATACAATTATTTTCTTTAAAAAATAACAAATGCCTATAATTTTTTTATTAAAATACTATTTTAGGAATAAAATATTTTTTCAATCCGTTGAGTCTGTTTAATATGAATAACATACATTTTTAACATAAATATTTTACACACAAATGACTAAAAACATTTATTTAAACATTATTCAAACTTTTTCCATTATAATTATTGTTCATTTTTAAATTTACCTGTTTTTTTGCTATGGTAATGCAATAGAAACGATTAAATGAAATGAACTTTGTTTTAATCATTCACTTATGAAAATCACTTCAAACATATTCGTAAATCGATATTATTGAAATATCCTTATTAAAAATGCTGACTAATTAACCGCAATTATTTTTATCGTTATCGTCTGCAGTTTAAAACGTCACTATCGTCAGTCAAAAATAAAACATATTCCACTACTTGTTTTCTGGATCAAATAAACAATATCTGACAATCTATTCTTTTTTCACCTATTTTTTAATTATAAAGCCAGAGGCATGAAAGAAAAATAATTTTTGATTATTCACTCAAAATAATGCTTCTAGGAAGGCAGACTTCCTAATAAAGACTTTGGAAAGACATTTTTTAACTAAATATAGCTTATATTTCTAAATTTAATTAAAATATACTTCTTATTTCACTAAATGATTTTATAAGCTCTGAATTTGATAGGTAAAATAACAGTAAGCCTCATCGAGATATTGATAGAACCGTTTGACAAAAAAAAAAAAGAAAAAAAAAAAAAAAGAATGACATGCAAGTTATAACCAAGTAATTCGCAAGGCTAAACACTATCCTGTGTCTAAAATCTTTATTTTTCGGGTTTAAACAGCTTACAGCTACAATCGCCTTTGGCAACATCATATCGAAGAAACTGAAAATTCAAAGTACAGTCGGACCTCTGTATAAGGAAGTCTCTAAATCCCGAAAAACGTTCGTTATATGGAAAATTCGTTGTATAGAGGTTCATCTTTCAATTTTCTTTATAAACCACATAAAACAAATTTTAAATTCATAAACATTATATAGTAAAAACAAGTAATATAAAAAAAAATTTTTACAGTCAATTCCTACTTAGATCAACAAAGAAAAATTTTATTTCAGCTACTTTTTATGAAATAGTTACAATTAATATAAATATGTATATACATAGGACAGAATCCCAATATTAAGTGATAATTAATTTTTATTAATTAGCATTAAAGTATCGCATTGTCATCCAAAACAATCGTGTATATAAAATTTCAGTTCAACTGAATGCTTTAAAACATGAGAGAAAAACCTATTCAAGTTTTGACACAAGTCGCCAAAAATGATGCCAACGTGGCTGTATTTGTAATTCTTTAAATAATTAGTTTTAATCAATTAATTTTTATTAATTATAGTTAAATTATTGTATTGTCATCCAAAATAATCCTGTATATAAAATTTCAGCTCAATTGAGCGCTTTAAAATGTATTTTATTAACGATTGAAAATTCCACCAAGATAAATAAATAAATAAATATATAGAGATTGTGAGCTAATAGTAGGAATTGAATGAAAAAGTAATTATTCACACCTTTTTGTAAGTTATTATTGTAAGTATTTTGTAAGTAAGTAAGATATTTATGTTATATATCTTACCTATCAAAAAGAAAGAAAAGCTGCAAGGAAAATTTCTTGACGCTTATATCCACTTTCTGAAGAATTAATTTTTTTTTGATGCTCAAACACTTATGTTTTGACATATTCGAGCTACAAGAAATGAAGTTACCAGAACGACTGATCAGCACTACAAATGAACGGAGACTAGTTCAAGGACACGGGGACACGAGACGACTCTACTGAGGGTGAGAGGGGATATCGAAGATGTTTCTAGTGAACTGGACGATGGGGTTAAAGGTTGCACTTTTTGGCTGAAACGCCCAGAATTGTATTGCTCTCTGAGAGCTAGGTATCTAATAAAACCAGTTAAAGATTTATGACCACCATAAAATGAGTTAATAGAAAGAATACCTTGAAATGTCCAGAAATACTTTAAAAAAGGGAAGAAGAAAATTGAATCACAAGAGAAAAAGTTCGTTACATAGAAAATGCACTTCGCTATTGGGAGGTTATTTTACGAAGAAAATCTTGAAATGTTCTTAGTTCCAGGCAAAGGTTTGCTGTATAGAAAAATTCGCAATATAGAAATTCGTAATATGGAGTTTTGATTGTTTTTATATCTTCTCATTATTTCAAACTATTCTTTAATTCATTATACCTCTATTTCAACTGCAAACTGGATCCTGCTCATTTCAGTACTTCACATAATTACATAAACATTTTCGGAAAATATCCATAATCTGACCAGAAGAAATAAAATCAATGGAATAGATTAAATTCCTGTTTACCAAACGATGAAACGAAACAAAAAAAATGAGCATATCTCTCAGCATTATTGTTTGTAATTTATGAACAATAACTAGAAAAACACAAATTAAATACATTTTAAACTAAATGAAATATGATATTTCCTAATTATAATCTTAAGTTAAAAATAATAAACTTGCATGTAGTTCAAGCAGAAAATAAATAATTGTCGAATTTTGGAAGGTAACTTTACATATATAATTGGAATATATATATTTTTTCCTTATGTGTTTCTTGTATTTCTCATGCCTTTTTTATAATCACAAAATTAGTTTTTCGTTACCGGGCTATAATTTGCTCAATGAGTAAATTTTTTTTATCTATTTATTACTAAAATTTATTTCAGGGGAATTATGTTTCAAAGGCTGTAAGTTTTTAACTAAATCTACTCATCTTTCAATTCATATTCAAATGCATACAATGTTATAACTTAAACTGATTTCAAATTAAATTTTCTATTTTTAGACACTCCAAAAGTGTTCCAATATTGTATTATTTAATTATTATGTATTTTTTTTTATTTCAAAGCATATATGCATAAATTTGTCTTATCAGTTGTTAAACAAAAGGCTGTATTTCAAAATTAATATCAATTTATTTTTCCAAGAAAACTTTTTGGGCAACTTGTACTCTGCACACGCAAACAGTTCAAAAGTTATGATAAATAATCGAAAAACACCAAGCGGTGGAGTAACGGAAATAATTAGGGCCCCCCAGCAAAGTCAGGTTTTGGGTCCCAAGCCGGATCTTATAAAGGGTAAAACTTGGCTTTAGTTAAGATTTGGGACTGCCGCAAAGCAGGTGTTACACCACTGACACTAAGGTACTTGCTATATAACAGTGGTCTTTAAACTTTTTCAACTCACCAAACCCCCAGAATGAGAAGATGTTTTTGTGGAATCCCTAGAACTAGAAAATATTTTCGTGGAACCCTATTCCACATATACACACTAAGGGGAATTATCTTAAAATAATGTTTAACGTAGATCAACAATAGATTAATATAAAGGCAATTAAAAAAGTATTGCATTTATTATTAAAATTTTTTAATCTACTTCTAATATAATTTACTCATTAATAATATTAACCTGTGAACCAAGTGTCACCTACCCAAGCATTATGTTTAGTAACTGGGATATGTGCTTGCATTTTTTCACATAAACTGTCAAACTCTAGGTCTATTGAGAATAACTGCAATCGCATTACATATTCTGAGTTTCATTTAGAACTCAGGAATGTAAACAATAAAATATTCACAATCTAGTAAGTAACATTAAAGATAAAACCCTTAAATGATCTTAAAAGTTTAAAAAGTATTGCAAAATAAATTTATTATGTATGAATAAAATATCAGTTTCTTAATGACAGGGATGAACTTTATATAGATAAATTCGTGTGGGTATACAAACATTTTAGAGAACTTGAATCCATTTTGCAAATCCATTTTTCGATTCTTTTATTGCGACTTGTGAAACCCCTGAGTATGCCTCGTGGAACACAGTTTGAAGACCACTGCTATATAACTTCCTTTTATACAGAGTTTGATATGCCGTTTCTCCGTCCTGCATTGTTCTATCGCTTAAGTGATATCCACAATTGCATATCCCTATACACTTTTAGAAAAATTCTGCGTTCACCCATAAGAAATCATACAGTGTAGTTAAATTTAATAGAAATTTTTTTCAAACAAAATTTTATGAATTTGTTGACTATTATTTAAATATTGAGCATGCATGAATTCGTTAATTTTGAATTAAAACTACTTAAGATAACGAGAGTTTTGTAGCAAAGCACAAAAATAGTAGGCAGAAAAAGTCTGCGTTTACTATTTGAATATTCTTAATTCCTGGAATTTTTATCAACAGGCGTTATTGGTTAACACAGTTTTTGCATTCAGTTATCGAGTAAAATAGCTTCAGCAAATTGTGATGCAATAATTTTTACGTTTTTGTGAGATACGAAGCAATTCAAGGAACATGGAAAGTAAAAGGAAGGAAATTTGTATCAGTGAGCGTAAAATCCCTGTGAAAATGTGGAAAGATAAAAACAGTCATCGGGATATAGCCAGATCAGTCGGACAGCAGTATTCATCAATCCAGCGTGTTATTTGTAACTAAATCTACAGGAATTTATACATCCAAACCTCGTTTAGGTCGTCCATCTAAATTCACAATAAGATAAAAACGAAGTATGATATGAATGGTGAAGAAAAATCAGCGTTTGACTGCAATTTAAATAGCAACAGACATTCACGAGAAATTTAACAAAAACATTTGGGTGGTTACTGCAAGAAAAATCTTGGAAAAAGGCCGGATACCGTAGCCGAGTGGCTAGTAGAAAGCCTTATATTTCAATGACCAACCAGCTTAAACGGATAGCTTTTGTAAAAGAGCATATACATAAACCTCCTGTGTTCTGGAGGGCTATGATATTCTCTGATGAGAGCAAATTTTGCAACTTCGGCATAAAAGGTCGTAAATTGGTATGGAGAAAACCTTGCTCAGCGCTTCAAAAAAAGAGCATTTAGTACCAATGGTGAACCGCGGAGGTGGTGAAGTCAAGGTGTGCGGGTGCATGGCGAGCAATGGCGTTGGCAAGTTGGAGTATATCGAATCAATATGAAGAAATATGATTACCTTGATGTCCTAAAAAACAATTTAAAAAAATATGCCACCAAACTCGGCTTAGAATCATCTTTTCGTTTTCAACATGACAACGATCCTAAGCACACCGCTGAGATTATGAAGCTTTAGCTCTTGTATAATGTCCCAAATTAACTGCACAGGCCCCTCAGTCTGATATGAATCCGATAAAACACCTATGGGATTTTCTGGAGCGTAGGATTCGTCAACACAATATATCTAGCAAGGATATGCTGAAAAATGTTCTTAAGGACCAATGGGAGAAGATAAGCTCTGAAGAAACCACAAGATTTGTTAGTTCAATGCCGAAACGACTTCAGGAAGATCTCAAAAGACGAGGCTAACCAAACAGCTGCTAAATAGCTCGTTATCCCCTTTTAAGTAATTTTTATTGTTACTACTAAGACAGTGAACGCTGACTTTTTCTACTTAATTTTTGTTCGAATCGCAACTAAACCTGTCTTTATTTTAAAAACTATGAAAGCAAACCAAATTTACTTTTTTTGTTCTGAATACTTAAAATGAATTAAATAAAACATAGCTTTAAATTTTATTTCAAATTCCAGTTTTTAAATTTTTTTCCCGTTGTTCATGTAAGCATTAGTACGTGAACGCATACTTTTTCTTTTGTAAGTGTATTACTTTCCTTTCATGAGATGACGTTAATGTCATTCTTTCTTTATGGTGTTGCAATTTTAATGGCCAACTCTATAATTCTTCCTTTACAATTAATTCTCAAGGGTTTCTGTAGTTTTAATTTGGAATTTCTTTTATTGGTGTTTTTTTTATTTCCAGTTTGCATAAGATATTAAGAAATTTAAATGTGTTTTTTAAAAATATTGTTTGAACTTTAAATAGAAGATAACGGTAAATGAATGAATAACTTCTTACGTGATTTCGTAATTATAGTAATTTAGTTTATTAGATTTGAACAAGAAAAAATTATTTTGCAATTATTTAATGAAAAGAATATTTTTTATAATTCAGTAAATTTTTTGTTAAAAAAAATTTTTTTTTAATAATCTATGTATTTAAACTGTAAATTAAATATTAAATGATCTTTCATTTTTATTTTTCAAAAGGAAAATCTCAACTAAAAAGAATGTATTATTGCATTCTAAATAAGTAATTTATTTTTTTTCGATTATTAAGAAATTACTGTTCCCAAATTTGAAAAAAAAAATGTACTATAAAGAAATTTCTGATGAAATTTCATGAAACAGACTATTTTCCTAAGCTGTTTAAAGAACTAGTTATCACCAAAATGGCTTTTAGTATTTCTTTTTTTAAAAATGACACCATGCCATTAACGAAGGAAAGTAATTTTATCATCTGCCACCGTTGGTACGTGACACGAATACAGAAGCACAAAAGAGCGATATGTCGCCTCAATGAAAGCCCAGCTTCTAGGTTGCTAGAATCTAAAAAATAAATACTTCATCACTCGATCATCGCAGTAAAAACCGAAAGACTGCGCATGCGTGAATTGCTCGTCAGAGCAACGGGGAAAAAATCGAATTTGTTTTGTGATTTATTCAACTTTGTTTCGAAGAAATTCGGAAGCGTTATTTTTTTAAGTAAATTTAATTTATTGAAAAAGGAAAACTCTGTACTTTAATTAACTTAAACTAATGCTATCTTAAAACTATGGAATAAAATGTGAAGTTTGGTGAAATCATAATAAAAATGCACGAAGGAAAATCAAGTTACAAATAGATAAAGTAAATATTCGGTCGAATAGAGTTACTGGGCTTCCGCTTAGTCGACTTGTGCTTGCTAAAATACCCATGGAAACATCACGAACTCGGAAGGAATTTACGTGATCTGTGACTTAAAACATATTCGCATTGGGGAAAAGAAAACATCCAGAGCCCTTGTTAAAGAAAGAATAAACTTTTTTTTATTCTCTTTAAAAGTAAAAAGCTAGGAAGAATAAAATGATTCAAAAAGAAATTTGATTTATATATATATATAGGTAGGTTTTTACACATTTAATCCATTAATGGTATTTTCTTACATTTTTGGCAGTTTTGAGGAAAATTCTACAACAAAAATTACAGGGAACTCTAGATTGAAGCTGTATAAATTAAAATACTGTTGGACCTCTATATAACGAAGTCGCTAAATCCCGGAAAAAAGTTCGATGTATGGAAAATTTGTTATATAGAGGTTCATCTTTTAATATACTTTCAAAACTACATAAAACAAATTTTAAATTCATAAACACTATATATTAGAAAAAGTAATTATTCACACCTTTTTAAAAATTAATATATGTTTATTTTATATTTCTTACCCATCAAAAAAAAGAAAAGAAAGAAAGAAAGAAAAACTGCTTGGAAAACAAGAAAAAAGAATGTCGTAGAATACACTGAATTTTCAATATTAAAAAAATAATCTTATATAAAAATTAATGAATTTTAAGGACATTTTCTCTCTAATTTAAAGCATGCAAGTAATATTAAACATACATTATTTTATAACTGGAACATAGAGACAAAAGACAACTCCACTGAGTGTGAAAGGGGATATCGAAAAGATGTTTCTAGTGAACTGGGCAATGAGGGTTAAAGTTTGCACTTCTTGGATGAAACGTCCAGAACTCTATTGCTCTCGACGAGTTAGGATCTAGTTAAACCAGTTCAAGATTTATGACCGCCATAAAATGTGTTAAAGAGAGAATAACTTGAGATGTTCATAAATACTTTAAAAATAGGGAGAGAAAAAAATTGAGTCACAAAAGAAAAAGTTCGTTACATAGAAAATGCACTTCGCTATAGAGAGGTTATTTTACGAAAAAAATCGTTGAATGTTCAAGTTTCCAGGAAAAAGTTCACTATATAGAAAAATTTGCAATATAGAGGTTCGTTATATAGAGGTTCGACTGTATTTTAAAATAGCTGAAAGCTAGCTATTAATACGGATTTTTTGGAAAAATTGATCTTCATTAAAGCCTTATATAACTCTTTTTTTAAATCATAAATTTTACAATTTATTTTCAATTCGGATTTGAATGGTAATAGAAATCACATTGTGAAAAAATAGTAAAAATAATACATTATGAGTCAATAATGAGAAATTCGAGTTTTTAATTTGAAATAAATGGATTAGCCATCTGGAAGTCATAAACGTCAATCCTCATAAATTTGAGGATTACAAATGTTTGGATTGAATTCGTAAGGGACAGAGAGAGTGAAAGTGAATGAGAAAGAGATTGAAAGTGAAAGTTTTGATGTTTCAATTTAAAAAAAGGAAACGTACAGGCCTTGAACGCGAATCTAACAATAAGTTGCCCTTTTTTTCCCGATGTTATGACCTTTGAAAATCGGGTGCGGCTTAGAGTCAAAGGTGAAGAATTAGTTGGGTGAAATTGAGTATTATACTCAATGAACAATTGCATGTTCTCATGTATGCATTTAAAAATCTAAAATATAGGTAAAAGAAATTAATTACTCAATTCTTATTTTAATCCTCATTATATATTTTATTAATTTCGTAAATATCGGATATAATAAACCCTTTTACACTATTTATATTTTCACAAAATCGTGCTCAAAATTTGGGGTGGGGATTAGAATGGAGGGCGGCTTAGATTCGAAAAAAATACGGTAATTTAAAATCTTAGCATGCATGAAATGGTAGGAATTTTTAAAAACAGAAAGTGTTAAATAAAACTTCAAAATGTTCCCAAATGAAATGAAAGAACAAAAATGACAGTAATAATTTGATCTATTTATGAAATATTATTGCTATACATTTGTTTCCGTTTATTTTTTAAAACTGTTACATGTTTACTCTATATTGAGCTCGCTTTCGGCTTGCAAAAAGCAGTAGAACAAAAAGCAATCATCTCAGCAACAGTCCGTAACTCACAAAGTGCATCATTTATGGAGTCTACTAACGTCTTCGCGGAAATAATTGACTGAATACAGAGAAAACTACGAGAAGTCACGTTTATATTTAAAAGGAAAAAAAGAGAAAGAAGAAAGGATTAGAGTTTCCTCGCTAAAAAATTTATCTTCCTTTGAAACTAAAAGCAAATTTAATTTTAAAAGAACATAAAATGGCTGTACTGGTTAATGGAATAAGAAAAGCATCATTTATATTTAAAAAGTGTTTAAATTATTGAAAATTACTATTCTCTTTTAAATATTTACATTTTTACTTACTTGCTATTTATTGACCAACCCTTGTATGGTTAATTTACTGAGACTAAGTAACAGAGTTCATTAAGGATCAAGCGATATTCTTACTTAAGCGGTATTAAACGCAAAGAGTATAACTAGCACCGTTAGTGAACAAGATAACAAAGGAATGAGAAAAAAAATCTGTTAGCTTCAGTTTAAGTTACTAGAAATAATTTTGCTTTACAGCAATTTGATTTGGAAATATTTCCCTCGTTTAAGGTATCCGACTACGTTCAGAACCGTGATTTTGCAAAAGCGTGTAAATGGATAATCTTTATGATATTTAGTGTCACTTAGATTAGAATACATGCATAAAATTGTTTTAAGGACATTATGACAAAAAAAAAATTATTTAAATACAATATTTTGGCAAAAAATTAACTTAGAATAACCTTTTTTCCAAATGTTCTCCTTTTGTAAAAAATTCTTCTATTGTATTAATATGTTGCCTGTATTCAGCTAAGACCTCTGTACAGAGGCTCAACTAGAATTTTTGAAACGCATAACTCGGACGTCGGTTTATCCATGTTTTACGAAAACAGAAGGGAGAAATTTTAAGAAAATACGCCGATAATTATTTCAAATGGATGTAACTCTGAAAATAATTTGAATTTTTCAAAAATCATAGTTGAGCCTCTGTACAGAGGTCTGAGCTATAGACAGGCAAAATATTAATACAATAGAAGCATTTTTTACGAAAGGAGAACATTTGGATAAAAGGTTATTCTAAGTTAACTTTTTGCCAAAATATTGTATTTAAATAATTTTTTTTGTCATAATGTCCTTAAAACAATTTTATACATGCATTCTAATCTAAGTGACACTAAATATCATGAAAATTTTACATTTATGCGTTTTTTTAAAATCATGGTTCCGAATGTAGTCGGATACCTTAACAACATTTTCGCACTCGTGTGTGAAAATAACAGAATTTTTTCAATTTTTTTTCTTCGGTAGCATAGCTTGAGAAAATCGAATGGATTGCAAAGATGGAATCTGATTTAAAGTAATGCAAAGTAATATTTGCGTAAAATTCAAATAGATTATAAGGTCATCATATGATGTGATGAGAAAATTAGAAAAATATTATCCCTAGTATCATTCTTGTGACTAAGGTTCGAAATTAAAAAACTCGTCGCCAGCATTGATTTACTTATCGTTGCCTAACTCGACAAACAAGGTTATTTCGGTCGTGCAACTCATTGGCCAGTGGCGGATAGGAAAAGAAAAAAAAGAAAAAAGAAATATAATTAAAAAGTCAGATAGCTACTGATGGTTTCTTCGATCGGAAGATAGTACTAATTTGAGATGAATATTGTTCTCCCCATCTGACCACAATTGGTATTATCTGAGTATATGATATATATTGCTCTCCATTTAATTCTCGTAAATAGATAGAGATCCTTCTGCCTTGGAGCCACATCAGACTTTGAAAATTTCATGAATGAACTCATGTCGTATTAAATATATACGTGCTATTTTTATTAATATATTTCGTTCATTTGTGTTTAAGATGAAAAAGTGTGTTACTGGTATTCATCGGAATTAAGGTATAGCATATTTATAAGGTGTATCTATTTTGACGTTGCCCAACTCGACAATTGTCATTTTTACCATATGAAAGCTACGATAGCAGAATTTTTACAATCGGTAAGATTCTGAGTTTTACAGTAAAAAAAAAAATTACAGATATATATTTTTTAAACAAGTAATATTAAAAAACAAGTAAATTCCTACTTAGGTCAACAAAGAAAATTTTTAGCTTAGTTACTTTTTATTAAATAATTACAAAAAAAAAAATGAATATACGAATGACACAATCACAATATTAAGGCTGTTTTCGCCGTATGCAGAAGAAAATGAACTTAACACGGAGCACATTTTCTGACCGAAAAAATGCCTAAATTTTTATAAAAATTTGTGACATTGTAACTCACGGATTTGTTTAAAATTTGAAAATATTTCATAAATAATTCGTTTTTCTTTTTAACATGTAAAGGGATAGCTCATTTAGCATTTCGGTATGGGGAAAAATGCGAAACACATTTTATAAATGAAAAAATGTTTCAAAACTCGGATAAAAATGAATTGTATGATAAAATATGTGATTCTCTACCGCATAGTGAGGCCAGAATATAATATTCATGTCCGAGTACTTTTATAACTGAAAAAATAGTCCGAATTTGAGTCCTATTTAACATTAGCCGAAAACAGCCTTAAGAAGCAAAATAGAAAGCGAATTTCGTTCCATACCTAATAGTTGGATACCTGGTAGATGGTTAATCAATGTATACTGTCGCCATCTATTACCTTCATTTGGAACAAATTTAATTTTTTTCTCCCATGTAAGGCTAAAATTAATTAATTTAATTTAATTAATTAATTAATATTTGAAAAAATTGTATTAGCATCAAGTGTCATCCTCCACAAGTTTTAAAAAATGTATTTTAACTTTAGTGGATGAATAAAAAGTATTTTATTAACGATTGAAAATTTGAACAAGATATATAAATAAATATATATAGAGAGAGAGAGGACGAACTAACAGTAGGAATTTAAAAATAATAGTGAGATTTAATGGCAAAGGGATTTAGTGAACCCTTGTAAGATACTGAACTTTGTAGACTTTGAGAAAAAAAATCTTCTGAGCATTAAAAATTGTGGTTTCACCTTAATTAAAATATTATGCGGTACGAACAATAATGTTGGCTAACATGCTTGCTTGCTATTTTCCTCAAAACTACAATTGAATGGTTTCGGTGCGACATAGCCATCGTTCGATAGCCATGTCGTGGGGTTTCCGCGTAAGTTAGAGGTGTGGGATTCTCTCTCGGAATGATGAGACATTCTATAATTCTTAATATGACTTTTATTAAGAATTTAACTTAAATTACTTAGATATCGAACAAACTTATATTAGGTGAGAATAAATCAAAATACGCAGTTTTAACTAACTCAGATCGCGCAATTAGATCACTTATCAATATAAATATATTATATTTGCCTAATATCGTCTCAATAATATACTAGAGTTCAGAATATAATCTTCCTACCTTGGTTGAATACTCAATGGTTCAATCACTTTCAGGTAGGCTGTTGGGCTCGCGTGCAATAGTATGCACCTTGTAGTAACGGCTTGATATCCGTGATGCTTTGGTAGGCCGTCAAATTACACTTCTACCTTTTCCAAACAGAGCTTTCTCTAAATTGCCATCTTTGCTCACTAAACTTTCTATCCTTTTAAAGGTTATCTTATTTGCATCTATGCTTCGTTTCACTTCTTGGATTTGGGTTGGAAAAGTTTTGCCATTAATCGTGGCCGTCAAAGAACATAGAGGTTATGTTAGAAGAAGAACGCGAGAGATGTCACATCGGTAGTTAAACTACACCTGTACTACACACCTTATTACAATATTTTCGCAATAAAAAACATCATTTTACATACGCCTGTTTAAATTTTTTTTAAAGTTTTTAAAAGTAAAGCTCAAAAATACAAAGGAGAAACACCGAAAATTATTTAATGCTTAAAAATAATTATGTGCACAAACATTGATACTTCTTGTGAGAGATGTTCGTTTTTATTTTTATTCATACTTTTAGTATTTTTCTGTATCGATTCTACTTGTTCTAATAAGTCCATATTTATTGACTGCGGTAGCCATCCCATTGGCCGCGGTAGTCTAGTGGTCATGATCACGAACTCGTGGCAGGCGTTGTCGAGTCTCAGGTTCAATCCATGATGTCACTGATGACCCACCGTGTAGAAGAGCTGATGCACATTAAATCTGTCGTGGCTCAAAGTTTTCAGGTTGGAGGGGTATGGAAGTTAGAAGAATGTGGTTCCTTCTCGGGTGTCATCCTCTTCACTTGATCGAGGGCTCTAAATTATGAGATCTGTCGAGAGTAGCCCCCGTTTTGTTTTAAGGACGACGGTAATAAGCACTCACTCATCTGTTTTGAGTAAGTAGCAACCACAACGCTGGTCTTTACACTACCTCATTCTACACTTGCGACAGCTCGACTTCAAATTTCCAAAAGATTTGTTTTTTTCATTCAACTTCAATAGCTAATTATTTGAACTATTTGGTTTCGAATCTCCTCGAATGTTGAAAATAACATTGTTGTGTGGGGACAAACTAAGGATTTGCATAAATTAGCTCATGTGATAAAAAAAAGAAAAAAAAAATTACAAAGCAAGTATAAAGGGTAAAAATTACGAAATACGGTATAAATTTACAAAGCATTCCCTTTAAATGCAAGCCCCATACGCACGTATGCGCTTGCGTAATCGACAGTAAAAATTAGCACTCTTGTTTGGAAACGTTAAATGCAAATGCAAATAATACTACGTGCAAATTCTCTTCTTTCTGAATACCAGTATACATTAACATGCTTATTTAAGAAAGAAATTCTGTAAATATGGATTAATTATACTTCGTCATAAGAACAACCTTAAGATTTTATTTGTAATCACACATTTAGAACCTTATAATCATTTCTAATGTATGAAACGTTCGCATTAAACTTCTCCGTATTTATAGAGTTAAGTTATTAGTGAGGATGTATTAAAATACAAACACACACATATATATTACAATCTTTTATACCTCAGTCTAATGTTTTAATTTTTACAAGGAACAAATTTGTATTAACTGCATTCACAGAAACAATTTTCCGAAATATATTAATAAAATAAAAATAGGGCATGAATGATTTAGAATAGCTTCCTAGAAAAAAAATACTTTTCATTTATACTTGAATTTTGAAGTAAAAAATACAAGATAAAAGTTATTTAGAACGAAAATTTTAAACAATATATTACTAACCTTCCTACGTGTTGAATTCCTCCAAAAATTGTTAGATTCGTGTCATAACTAAAACATTTTAAACCAGAGAACAGCAAAGAGAACTCAAGTTCCTCAGTACTCGGCTATTATCGTAAAAAATTGTGTATTATCATATTAATATATCTGATTAGTTATCTAATTTCTTTTTGTCTTCATAGAAACAATTGTTCGCTTAGAAAATTTAAAAATAAATAAAAAAAATTTTAAAATTTAAAAGCATCAAACACTGTCCAATAGAAGCGATATTTGTTTTTAAGACACAGTAAAGACAAATAAAAGATCACTTTTGCAATAAAAAAATCATAAATTTACACTGATTTTTATTTGTGTGAGATATATAAATTGCGGTCTTATCTAATTTGTATTAAAATCATCAAATTTTTGTTTAAACTTTTTTCGCAGTGATGCGAGTTTTTATTTTATTTAGTTAATAAAATTTTTTGTTTAATCATTTGATAATATTTTTCCATTTCCTTTAAAAATGATTTGAAGAAATATCGCATCGTAATTTCCAGCTAAAGTTTTATGCATTGACGAACACACTTTTAATATTTTCTGAAATATGTAGTGACGGAAACACTTTTTTACTTCACACTGAAGCTTCTTTTTTAAGACTCATCACACAGTACTTAAAATTATTGATTCTCTTTCCGAAACATTATACTTGACAGATAATTAGCATCGAACGCTAACTTACATAGCGGGGAATTTTTAAAACTTCTTTGTTTATGGAGTAAGAGGATTCGACTTTTAAAAGAATTTGAGCTTCTCTCTCTTTATTGAATAATAAGCGAATGGCTAATTAGCTTTCAGAAATGCTAATTCAATTTCTAGTAAACAGTATAATCGTTCTATATTAGCTCTCTCAACCCTTAAAATTGGGAATTCAAATTTTCATATCACTTTTAAATCACTCCACAAATCTGCTTTCATTACATTTTTGCTACTCTTTTTCAATTCCTACTATTAGATCGCACTGTCTCTATATATTTATTCATTTATATATTTGTATATTTATTTATTTATCTTGGTGGAATTTTCAATCGTAAATAAAATACATTTTAAAGCGCTGAATTGAGCTGAAATTTTATATACAGGATCATTTTGGATGACAATACAATAATTTAATTATAATTAATAAAAATTAATTGAGTAAAACTCATTATTTAAAGAATTACAAATACAACCACGTTGGCGACTTAGCGACCCTTTTGGCGACTTGTGTCAAAACTTGAAAAGGTTTTTTTTCTCACGTGTTAAAGCATTCAGTTGGACTGAAATTAAAAGGACAATACGATACTTTAATGATAATTAAAAAAAAACTAATTACCACTTAATGTTGTGATTCTGTCCTATGTATATACATATTTATATTAATTGTAACTATTTATAATAAAAAGTAGCTAAAATAAAATTTTTCGTTGTTGGTCTAAGTAGGAATTGACTTAAAAACCATTTTTTTATATTATTATTAAAGAAATACACAGCCTCTTCTTGATACTTCTAAGTATGTAAAGGGTGTGTTTAGATTAAATTTCATTTATAGACAGAAAAATTTAATTCTAAATGAAGAAGTGATTTATAGAGTAGCTTTCTCTCCTGTCGCACATAGGATGAAACAAAATTCTCTTGCCCTGATTTTAAAACAATCATTACGGAATAAACATTTAATATTCTGAGCCCAAAGGAAAGTTCTGTCGTTTTTGAACACGTGCACTTTAAGGCTGTTTCCGCCATATGTACCAGAGTTTGAACCAAACACTAGCACATTTAGCACATTTTCTGACTGAAAAATGTCTCTATTTTCATGAAAATTTGTAACATTGCAACTCATACATTTGTTTATAATATAGCGTTTTTAAAATTTCAAAATATTTCATAAGTAATTAATTTTTTCTTTTGACATGTTAAAGGATAGCTCATTTAGCAATACGGTATAGGAGAATTGCGAAACAGATTTTATAAAAGAAAAAACGTGTCAACTCGGATAAAAATGAGTAATATGATAAAATAAGTTATTTTCTATAGGATAGGGGAAACAGAATATAATACTTTGAATACTTTTATATCTGAAAAAATATTCTGGATTCGGGTCCTATTCTTTAACATTAACCGAAGACAGATCTTTAGCAAGAACTTGGATCCGACTGAAACTGGTTTAAGCAGATTGATGATTTATACCCATTTTTTCACATTTTGGTTAGTTTTTTAAACTTGTAAAACTGTCAATTTGAGTGAGATAAAAGTGCACTTAAAGTATCCGACTACGTTCGAAAATACTATACGATTTGGAAAAAGCATATAAATGGGTAATATTTATGATATTTAGTGTCATTAATTTATAAAATGTATATAAAATTGTTGTAAGAATAGTGTTACAGTAAAAAATTATTTAAGTACAATAGTTTGACTAAAAATGAACATAGAATGACCCATTTTCAAAATATTCTCCTTTTGTGAAAAATGCTTCTATTATAATAATATTTCGCCTGTATATATCTCAGACCTCTGTACAGAGGCTCAACTAGAATTTTTGAAATATATAACTTAGAAGTGGGTTTATCCATGTTTTACGACAATAGAGGGGAGAAGTTTTAAGAAAAAAACGCCGATAATTATTTCAATGGGTTGTAACTCTAAAAATAATGTGAATTTTTCAAAAATCCTAGTTGAGCCTCTGTACAGAGGTCTGAGCTATATACAGACAAAATATTATAACAATAGAAGCATTTTTCACAAAAGGAAAACATTTTGAAAAAAGGTTATTCTAAGTTAACTTTTTGCCGAAATATTGTATTCAAATATTTTTTTTTGTCAAAATGTCCTTAAAACAATTTTATACATGTATTCTAATCTAAGTGACACTAAATATCATGAAAATTATCCATTTATGCGCTTTTTTAAAAATCACGGTTTCCAACGTAGGCGGATACCTTAAAACCAGGAGAGTAGCTACCGCTGTATCAACCGTGTCAATGATACAGGGCTCCTTATTCTTAGGGCCCCAAAACGTATAAGCAAAGATTGTTCATCCGCGGTCACTCGCGCCTGTTTTTGCTACCATTGTTACTCGTGGGGTGTAGAGAACACCCCAAATTTTTAACACGTGTACTTAATTATATAAAAAAAATTAAGTCAATTATGATACATATTTATAAAGTACAAGATTTTTTTTGTATCATACAAATAAAATTATTAAACTTATCGCATACAATGAGACTAACATTAGTTTAAATCGTGGTTTTTCACATTCTTTTTGGAATACTGGGAGGTTTTTCTTGTTGTTGGGGTGTACAAAACAGCCCACGCGAGTGATCGCGAGTAAAAAGGCCTCAAAAAAGGGCCCTCAAGGCATTTAGATACACTCTGCCTACTCAGGATTTACACCAGTGCTCAAGACATTGTATGTTTGAGTTTCAAAGAGGGAATAACGTGGGGGAGGCAAAAGGAAACTTGTATGACATGTTTGGAGAGGAAGCAGTAACAGCTCGAACATGCCAAAGATGGCTTGTGAAATTTTGCTTGTGTGGTGGCAAGATGAACTCAGATCGGATAGGTCATCAGATGTCACGGATGAAGTGCTGCGCAGTAATCAGTATAAATTCCACAGAAATGAGATTCAAATTTGGAATTCAGGAGATAATTGCTTTGGATTATATTAAAAATCTTGGTTTCGTATCCAAACTCTCTGTTAGGGGGCCACACGAATGAAGCGAAAAAAATTTAACTGACAGAATTTCGAAATATTCTTCAAATCTTGCTCGTCACAAAAAAGAACCATTTTAGGACGACTTAGTGACTGGAGGTGGAAAGTGGATAGTGTACAAACACGTGGTTAGGGGAAAAAAATATGTTTACAAAGGGAAAACACCATCATCGACATCCAAATCTAACTTGGAAAAAAAAAAAAAGGTTATGTAGTGTTGTTGGAGAGATAGCAAGGATATAAGGCACTATGAGTTGCTGAAATAAAATGAAACGGACGTTACTGTTAGCAAATTTGTGACAAGCTCACGCGTTTTTTCATTAACATGTCCTTTTGATTTCTTTGGGGCCAGAATAAGTGGCATTCTTTTCCAACCAACCCGAGAAGTAAAATGTGAAAGAAAAATACAAATTAGGAAGCTTTTAAATAACACAAGTTTAGAGTAAGCGAGGTGGCATTTGGGGAGTGTTATGTTAGTTCGTGTGGCAAGTGTGAAGAGTATTTCAAGGAGTTAAGTGACAGTCAAGAGAAGTTACCCGTGACAGAGAGCCCTTAGTCAAGGTCAGTGATTCTCAAACTTTCAATACTGGCGCCCCCCCTTTCAATCACAATTTTTTTCGCGCCCCCCTTATACATTAATAAATTACTGAATGCAATAATAATGCATTTTGACGCTAAAGCTACAATACGCGATCTTAATTATAAACCGTACAAATTAATAACATAAGTATTAAATTTTGTATATGTTACTTTTAAGCAAAAAATAAATGAATAAATAAGTAATAGGATAATTATTATGTTATTTTTCCTTTCTCTAATTTTTAAATTGGAACATATTGCAAAATGCGGTGGCTGCTTAAAAGACAAAATATAGATATCAGATAAATATAGAAAAAAAACTCAGAGGGTCAATTTCTAAAAAACTTTGCTCTGCAAGACAAGCCCATGGAAGTCGCTAATACTTATTAAACTTGTTCTTAATTCAGTATTAATTAATTAGTTATAAAATACTCTGTGCAGCACACACACACTGAAACATTAAAAGTATACCGGCTGAAGTACCCGCTCTTTGCACGAGTTCATTTATAAGAAAATGAAACATTATTTCAGTGCTTCTCACACTTTCAATACTGGCGACCCAATTAATAATAATAATATATTGAATGCAATAAAAATGTACTTTGACGCTAAAGCTTTAATATGATCTTAATCATAAACCGTACAAATTAATAAGATAAGTATTAAATTTTTTTATATTTGTTACTCTTAATAATATATATTTTAAGTAAATTACTTTTAAGTAATAGGTTAATTATGTTACTTTTCTTTCTCTAATTTTTAAACTGAAACAGATTGAGAAATAATATTTAATTAAAGATTTATTTCCTTCA
>BMAV01002766.1:79768-97398 GCA_019973955.1 Trichonephila inaurata madagascariensis
GCAGCCGACGACTGAAATATCTGAATAAAAACAGATTTATTAATGGACAATGACGAACAGACGGCTACTGGAAAACAAATCAACGTATATACACAAAGAAATGTTATAACAGATCATTTACAACAGTGCAAAACGTACTCGTTGTAATAAAGCTTTACAACATACCATGAATGGCTCACTTGAACAGTATCTCTAGCAGAAACTCAGACAGACATAGTCTCTCTCTCCCTCTTATCGCAGTGAAGGCATAAGAAGATTCTGATTTTGACTGAGCTCTCTTCTGAACTCCACCGATCTTTGTATATCCTCATGGAAATTTTTTAAAGAATCAGTTCTACAGCCTTCCCGATGATTCCTTGACGATATCATATTTTGCACCAATTTGGTAACCCTTGTCACATCTTCTGCGTTGCCCCATCTTATTTTTCAACTTCGCGCTGGGAAACGAACTTCGACTGGGATACTTAAATTGCCCACAAATAGGGTGTTGTGGCCTATAAAATAACATACGCGTGCAATAATTAAACCAATACAGATATAGATTAATATTTTGTAACAAAACTTCATTTGCACTCTGACCTCAACTTTAGGAATCATTTTTTATGAATCCTTGCAGGATGTACATATTGGTAATAAATGGAATTCTAAACAATAATTTTTTAATGAATATGTAATATGCTTTTTTCAGTGAGCTTAATATTTTTAAAAAGGGGAAATGTATTTGTTTTTACCCAAATAAATTCATTCGATAAATGTTCTTTTAACTCAATGGTTAAAATAACGAAAGTTCTTTCCATCTTTTCATTAAATCACTAATCGCATTTAGGAATATTTTCATCATTAGATGAAACGGCAAACAATACAAATTACAATGAAAGTGCTTTTTTTTTCTCTACTTGTTAATTAAATCCTTTATTGTAACCAAACAAATCTCGAGCACTGTGTGACAATAATTGGAAGACTTTCTTCGCTATGTGTCGGAAACAAACTTTCCCCTGCTCCACTCGAGAGACAATTAGTGCTTAAAACAGGATGCACCACCCCGCTTTCGAACGTTAATGCAACGGGGGAACTAATGATGCACCTACTCAATTAAGCTGCTCAACTTCATGCGTGGGATGCTCCAGAGATGAGATATATAATTTGATGTTGCGGAAAAGACTGTTAAGTTCCAATTTCTCTTTTATGAGTGCCGAACAAATTTTTAGCAGTAGCAAATCGGGGAACATAATAACGCCAACGCAAAGTATTGGGGGACATTAATTAGTTTGAATAATGGAGAAGTTAATACATTTATGATGATTATTATAATGATCTGTTCCAAAAATACTCATCACACATTCTTTTATAAATATATTTTTTCATTTTCCTTTCTTTTTTATTATCAATCTTGTTCCTATTTTAGCTATCGTATAAGACTTATATGTATTTTTAATAGATTTGTTTGATTAATTTTGTAGCTATTTTGACAACTCTGTGCCTTGAGTGTTATTTTATATCTATATTTAACTTTCAAGAGTGTTTTTTATCTCCTATTTTTGTTAATTGAATGAATTAGGTATTATGGTGGATTGAAAAAAAATATCGATTTTCACTTTTTTACATTCTGTAAAAGTTCAAATACTTCTGTTTAAAATGATGTATGGAAATACAATAATTTGAAGTATTTTTATTTAATTTTTAAAAGGAAGCTACTCTTTGATGCTCAAGGTCAAAACTAAGTTTAAAAAGGCAGAAGCACTATGATCATAAAACCCATACACACGTGCAATACCCCATAATGAATGAAAAGAAGCCAATTTTTGGAGATCTAGTTGATCTTATTTTATTAAAATGTCTACATGGAAAGACTCAGAGTTCCAATATATACAATTCAAAAATATACATTTGTGGAACTAAAAACTATAAAACTAGGCGTAAATATGGCTAATGCACAATTCAATATGGTTTATGTAGCAAAACTAATTGACTTAAAACATTGGAGCATTGAATAAAGGTTATAATTGTGTGTCATGCTTCAAAAAATTAGATTCAAGTAGAATTCGTGTTAATTAATTTACTCTGGAATGAGTTAAGACAAAATACTTTCAGACATAATAAAGAAATGCACTCACTATGGTATGGAGATTAAAGAACAAATAATTAAAAAATTATAATTTCAAATTTTTTAATATTGCACAAAAGGCTTGAGTTTTACAAAAACTGAAAAAAACTTAATTTTGCTTAGATAATCTTGGACTCAAAAAAAAAAAAAAAATAATAAATAAATAAATAAATATTTTTCCACAGTGTAAATAATTATTGAACAATGGTTATTGATAAATGAGTTCTAAGTAGTACAAAGAGACATTAGTTTCAACATTTCATAACCCAGCTCTCTTACTCCTCATTGCCCAATCAGTACGATCTAAGCTTTTTTCCGTTTCTGTTTTATCTGCTCTGAAACGTCCTCCCGTTGGTGTGGTGTGGCAGTTAGGAGAGGGGGGGGGGTGCCAGCCCAGGTATCGTCTACGTCACTTGACCATGGTTCAAAATTACGTGGTCCATCGCCAAAAGCCCTCGTGTAGCTGAACAGTGCGACGTTAATATTCTCTCACTCTCTCACTCACTCGACAATAGGGTTGTGAGCAACTCGCACCTGAAGTTTCTCTCTCACTGTCTTGCCTACCTAAGGGTGTGGGAGGAATGAAAGCAAAACCTGAGAATTCCATAATCACATTTATTTAGTCAAACAAACTAACCAACAATAGTCTATTCTCAAAATGAATGTCAAATGAGTAGCACGGAGAAAGCACTGATTATTAAGCAAATATGCGGAATCAATTTATTTAACTCAACCTAATCTATCGTTGATTACTAACCTCAAATCTACTAATTCAACACAGTGTTAAAACACCACTCTTAATCTTTACATGCGAAAGTAAACCAATCTTACCTGCGTAGTGAATATAGCTGCTCTTCCTACCTCCTTCTCTAGATTACAAAATTCTGACTTTATATAGTCGAATTAATCTGAATATTACGGTTTCTTCTTGAGAGGGATGACTGTGAATTAAACGCGAATGCTAGCCCAAAGATTCCCCAAGAGGATTAGTGTGAAGGTCACGTGAAGATCCGCCACAGGGTGTTTTCTTAAAATTTAACATTAAAAAAAGGTGTTAAAAGTATTTAATGTTTTTTTTTTCTTGTAACTCTTTAGTAGGTGTCTACTCGTCGCAATAAATGTTTGAAAGTACTAAGTCGCAAAGTCGAAAGTAAAGTCGTAATTCTTTAATAAGAATTAAGATTTTTTAACATAAAAAAAGCTCAAATATCTCTTAACTCCATCCCTCTTGTAGCATTAACTTTCAGTACTTAACACAAAAATTAATTTTTATAATTTATTTTTTCCTTTTATCTGTATATCAGAAAACCTCTTTTGCGCATAAGTAGGTTTTGAAATTCTGAAATTTTTTTTTTTCGATCCAGCCTATTGAATATCTCGGGATTTATAAATTTCATTTTTTATTTAAAAATTGAATTAAATATAGATCTGTATTTCTTTGTTACAAAATAAAGCACAATTAATTACTTTTCATTGCATCTTTTTTCCGTGGTAAATGATGAAAGCATTATCTTTCAGAGTTTTATCTCGGCAGCGAAAGTCTGTTCAAAAAATGACTCTGCAAATTTATTTAAAGAGATAATTGAATCTTCAAATTTTTCTACGAATCATCTCATAGAATACAGTTGATAAGATTATTATTATACTAGCATAAAATCTACTCTTTTGTAATTACTCGCTGCTTTAAGTAATCGAATAAATACCTTTTCTACTCATTCATTGGTTATAAAAAATTAATGAATTTTTTTATATTTACTTGTTAATCTATTCATAATCTAATTAACATTCAATATTTAGGAACCGACAAAGAAATTCTAGAAAAATTGGTATGGAAAGATTTTGCTTGTGGACTATTGTTACTTGCAATTAATAGAATAATTTCACAGGAGATTTATTAAATAATGAAATAATGCTTTGTTTACTTTTATAAAGTCTATGAAAATCCCCTGATGGTAGCCGAGAGATTTTCAAATGTTTTTTAAACAACAACAAAAAATTGATTGTATATTTACTCGAGAGTAAAATATTTTGTTGAAATTTAAAAATTTTGACTAAGTTATGACAGACTGTTAAATATAGCTAAAATGTGTTTTGTTTTAAATCATATTTAATTTGGCCTAGTTATTATGTTGCGCTATAGTTGCAGAAAATAAGCCTACGGGAAGTCCTTAGTGTATTAAATTTTAAACAACTTCAGAAAAATATTCCTTATGTATTGTAAAATATATTCTAATTAAAGTAAAATATATGTAGTATTTTAATAAATTTTTTTAACATTCGTTTTTCATGGAATAAAAACTGATTGTGGTATTAAAAGGAAATTATATGTAACTTCACTTAATATAAGGTAATAAAACAGAACATGTAAATAAAGTATTCAGACTTTATACGAAAGAGTTTTCATTTGCATTTCTTTGGTGAAAACGCAAGATAAATGAGAAAGATTAAATATTATTACGTTCTTTTTCAAAATTAGCTAAAGGTATTTGTTTTGCTGCGTGACGTTGAAAATCCTAAATGTCTAAGGCTGTAATAAATAGAATGTAATTTTCAAAGCAACGAAACTATAAGGTACAGCTTTATAAAATTTCGAATTTAATTTAATTTAATTAAGAAGCAGTGAAAGGTAAATTTTTCAGAAAGAGAATTGAAATAAAATGATTAATCTGATAATAAGTAAACAAAAAATTATGTTCAATATTATAAAACATAAAAAAGTTTGTAAGTCGAATAATTATTTTTTCGAATAATTGAACAGTTTTATGACAGACGATACACTAAAAATTTAGGAAGATCTCAATGAACTTAATTATATTTTCTTAAAGTGACCAAACTGTATACTTTTTATAGGAAGTGATGACTTCTGAAATTTTCTTTATGTCAACTGATTAGTTACAAAATAGAAGAAAATTTATCTGGCAGAGAGAGGTTTTAGTTTCTCTTTCATTATTAAAACGGTTCATAGGAACTGAATTCATTCTATTTAAATATATTTTTTAACAAAATACTTCGTAAAAAACTGTTTTCTTACTGAACTAAACACGTAAAATTGTCCATAAAATATTTAAAAAGATCATTATTCTTAATATTAAATAGAAATAAAATTACTAATAATTATTATCATTACTGATTTTATTATTAATAACTATAATGTTATTTATTTTTCTTTTCAAACGATAAAAGTCACTGAAGTATTAAATTAAATTCAGGGAACCCATCTTCGGAATAGATTTTTATCTCTTTATGTTATAAGAAAAAACCACTTTTAGTAGATTAATTTTTATGTTGTGTAAATAAAAAATGACTTACAAAAATTACTTCAATAAATAAACCTTACTTAACGTACCACGTAAATAAAAGTAATCCTTTTAATGTACTATATTTTCCCTTTGGGAGAGTTTTAAGTAATATTGTAGTTAATCTTTAAAATGGTTTTTCAGAATTATCCTTAATGCAGATCTAATAAAATTCATTTTAGAGAAGAAATTATTTATAAGATTATTATACAACCATCACACACAGAGATTCATAAGCAAAATTTTTCTTTCTTGTACTTTAATTACTCCCAAAAAATATTGATGGCGAATTATTATCGAAATGAAAAGTTTCCCAAACAAATATACTCAGAATTTCATTATAAAAGAATATTATTAATTACAACAAAAAGTGAGTTCATATAATCAAAATATTTCTTTTTCTCAGAACTCGCGAATCTTGTCTATTTCCTACAAGAAATACATTTTGGATTGATTCATTTTCAATAATAGTTCGGCTCCGCATAGATGCAATAACATAAAGGAATAGAAGTGAAAGATAAAAGTGAAGAAATATAAAATTATGAATTTTAACGTCACACTAGAAAAACATAAGAACTATGGGCGACATAGTTTTGGTCCAGAGTCAAGTGAAGAGGTCAATACTTCTATTTTAACTTCCACATCACATTGCCGTATTGGGAGCAATGCACGTTAAATCTGTCGAGATCTTAAACGTCCTCCCGTTTGTGTGGTGTGGTAGTTAGGAGAGGGGAGTGCCAGCTCAGGTGTCGTCCACGTCACTTGACCATGGTTCAAAATTACGTGGTCCGTCGCCAAAAGCCCTCGTGTAGCTGAACAGTGCGACGTTAATATTCTCTCACTCCACATCACATCAGATAAAAAATTTGGCACTCATTTATATTTCTTTTGCAGTTGCCGTTATTATTTTGCACGATTAATCTTCAGGGGAAATCGGACTCGAATTTACGGACTCGGATCAGCGTAAACATCGCCCAAATGGAAAGATAATTTAGACTAGTGATACTCTACATGCGGCCCGTCGGCCTTTACTAATTGATACGATCATGACCCATTGCATTAAGAAATTCAATTATTTATGAACAATTTACTTAAAAATTCAACTTCTAATTCTACCAATCAAGCAATCACATATATTAATTTTGCTATTAATATGCTTTTTATAATAAAATTTGAATAAGAGGTTTTGTTAGAGATGGAAGGAAATCGAAATTATGATAAAAATCAGTAAAAATCGCACAAAAGCAAATCTTTGTGTGTGTGTGTGTGTTTGACTGAAAAATTAATATAATATTAAAATAAAAGCCAAAAAAAAAAAAAAAGAATTTTATATTTTCATCAATTTAACTGTTTCCAATGTCCATTATCCTCACGTTGCGGACCGCGTGAAATACCTGCCATCAGTATGTGGTCTAGTGGCAATAAAGGTTGAGTATCTCTGATTTAAACAAATTTCTTGATTGCTTGTTAAAAAGGAACAATTCCAACTGTTTACGTGAATCAATTTGATTTGGTTTTAATTTATGTATCACTTTGAAGCAACACAAGGCTATTGGCGAAGGACATCGTAAATTGGAACCTAATCAAGTGATAAGGATGATGCCTGAGCCGAAACTTTCCTTTCTAAACACCCGCGCCAGATTTGACGTGCATCAGATCCTCTACACGTCAGGTCTTCAATAATGCTAAGGTCTGAACCCGCAATTGGACAACACTCACCTTAAGTTTTCGAATATGACCTAATTTGAAACAATGCATAAAACGTGAACCAGGAATTTGGGAAATAGTGAGAAGTATTAAAACATACGAGGTAGAATTCAAAAGTTCCCGCGGACTGAGCATATAACGTGAATAATTTTTGCAGTTGAGTGACTACGATAACGTTTCTGTGTTACTACGTCCTTCCCCTTTCAAAAAGTGGTTTTTCTCAAATCAGGTGGTCGGTGGCTCCCCGCAGCGTCGTATTTTATTGGTGGATGCATTTAGTAACCGGAGATTGAAAGAAATGGGGTTTGTTGAGCAGAAAACGGATACCAAATATTGTGCTCGTTTGGAAAAGAATGATAAGGAGACTTACGAAATGTTGAAGGATTTGTACGGCAGTGATACATTATCCTGAACGCAAGCTTTTGAATGGCATCGTTGTTCATAGAGTGAGTGAATATTAACGTAGCACTGCTCTGCTACACGAGGGCTTTTGGCGACGAACCTCGCAATTTTGAACCATGATTAAGTGACGAGGATGACACCTGAGCTGGCACCTCCCTCTCCTAACTATCACACCACAACAACAGGAAGACGTTTGATCTCTCGACAGATTTAAAGTGCATCGCTCCCCTTCCCCTACTCGGCGGGTCTTTAGTGGTATTGGGCTCGAACTCGTGACATGCCAGCCACGATCTGATACCTTGACCACTAGACTACCATGGCCATCGTTGTTCATAGAAGGAAGGGAACGTGTCGAAGACGACGTATGCTCTGGACGTCCGCAGACTTCCCATACCGCTAAAGATATCGATAAGGTTTCTGCGGCGGTACTTAAAAGCAGGATTCAAAGAATAGCGCAAATAGCAGAGTCAGTTGGAATATGTGGTTATCACCGGTTAGGATACATCATGCATCGTTTGCGTGAGTCGATTCGAAAGAAGAGACCGAAATTATGAACTGAGCAATGATGGGCTTGGCAACGCTGTAGCGCATCATCTCTGGCTTTCTTGCCAAAAACAAGAAACAACTATTTTGCCACATCCTCCTTATTCTTCTGATCTTGTCTCCTGCGACTTCATCCTATTTCCTAAACTGGCACGTCGCTTGGAGGATCGTCGATTTCTATCTGCAGATGAAGTTAAAAATGCATCGCAGACTGAATTAAAGTACCTGGCTAAAAATGGATTTGAAATGTTTCGATGACCTTTACAAGCTATGGAAAAAATGTGTTGTTGCTCCAGGGTCTTATTTCGAAGGAGGATGTGTTTCAGTAATTTATTTAGCAATATTTTTTTAAATTATAGGCTCAGTCTGAGAACTTTTGAATCCTACCTCGTATATAGTATAAAATTTTTAAGATAGATGTTTGTGTTTAAAAGCATTGCTGTTTACAGGACATTAACATTCCCTTACTTTAGAAAATTTTTCTGAAAGAAAGATAACTTGTTGGAGTCTAGCCATAATGGACAAAATTATATGACTTTATATAAAAATTGAATAAAAAATCTTTGAGGAAACTATATGCTACTTAATAAAACTCAATACAAATCAATATTAAAGAGCATTTTAAATCTAACGGGAAAAATAACATAAAACCTGGGAGAGTTTTGTTTACAATTTCATAAATTTATTTTCGCATGTATCAAATTCAAAATTGTATTCATTTGTTTTTTTTCCTTTGCTAAAAAAACAAATTTATTTAATTTTTAATATTAGCAGAGGCTACCTATATTTAAGCATTACTTATATTCAGGTGTCTCCAAAATGACCAATGATTTGAAAAATCAGTTTAAAAAAACGGAAGTACGATAAAAATTGCTCGGTTGGTAATGAGGGAATTTGTTCTTATCAACTTTCAAAGTTAGTAACAGAGTTCGTCAAAAGATTGCGCTTCTGAATGGACAAAATTGTGAAAAAGTCAGTTCTGTCAGTTTTCTGGCGTATATTTCGAAAATGGTTTACTCGTTAGAGCACGCCTAAAGGCTGACGTGTCTGACAAAATAGAACTAAAACATTTTTTTTTTTTGCTTAACTTTTCTCAGTCAGAAGCGCCATCTGATGACAACTTTGTAACTTTGAATTTTGCAACTAATTTTTTTTTCTGGCGTGTTCTAACGAGTAAAACATTTTCGAAATGCATGCCAGAAGCCTGACGTGTTTGGCAAAACGCATATAAAACATTGTTTTTATAATTTTCTCAGTCAGAAGCGCCATCTATTAGCGAGCTCTGTAACTAATTTTGACACCATCTGTTAGCGAGCTCTGTAACTAATTTTGACGCCATCTGTTAGTGAGCTCTGTAACTAACTTTGAATTTTGATGAGAATAAATTCCCTGGTTACCAATGCACAATGCAGCTACTTCTATTCTTTTATTGATTTTTCAAATAGTCGGTCATTTTTTGGGACACCTACTTTGAAAGTATATGAATCTCATTTTGGATCCTCTAAAATAAAATTTAAAAAATCTTCTTTAGTATTTTATGGCACAAGTGTGTAATTATAATACTTTGATCTAGTTTCAAAATTTATTTGACTAAGTACATTAAATAAACAGATAGATTCGAATGTTTTTAGCAATTTCTGGTTTTACTCCAACATAATTATACCAGCACGTACCTCTTTTACGTCGATTTCTGAGAATAGATCATTAACCCTATGATCCAGAAAATTAGACTGTCTCCTTTTCCCCGTAAAATGGTTACACTAATTCGACTAATTCTGTATTTGTTTTATGTATTTTCGCAAATCGATTAGACCCACTTTCGAATTTTCTCCTTAAAAGTGCTCAGCGAAAGCGTTACGGTTTCGTTCTTTGAATTTATTTACGATGTCTTCAAAATTCACAATACAATAAGTTCAATAGACTGCTGAAGTGTTAATACTATGCCACTTGTTAAAATTTTTTATGTTATTAATAAAGAAGATAAAATGCAAATATGAAAATTCGATGAATAATGTTGTATTTTGATTTAACAATACTCAATTTAATTTTAAAATAGCACATTGCGCACGCTCAAAGAGGCTAAATTTTCATTAATCTATATAGCTGTCTCTTTTCTCTTTATTAAGATGTGTGACTTATATAAAAAGTTCATAAGCTTATATATGTTCAATGAAATAACTTTTTATTGAACCATGTAATAATTTATACTCGTGATTTTATTAATATACAAAGTGGTGGAAGTTTAATAAAAATTTTAAATTCAAAGCAACTTAAGTTATTTCAGATGAACAAAACAAAATATAGAAAACAAATTGAATGCCAAATAAATCGAGTAATTATTTTGATTTTTAAAGAAAAAAAAAATCTTGTATTCTCCCTATTGAGTATATGTATGCTATTCATTACCCTTCCAATTCATGAGGTATTTCATGATATTTTGCTACAAAAAATTGTTTGTTTTTTTTCAGTTATTGATATGTAAGTCCTATAGTTGTAAGCTGTCGATTTATTGAAAAGCCTTCCAATATCCTTAGATTCTTCAATTAAAAAGTATAGAACGTGAATTTTATTTAAAAGATGTACATTAAACTTTTATGCCTTCACAACCAATAAATTCTGAATCGATTTTCGCAAAACCCATTCTTAGCGGATCTTTACTCAACAAAAGAAACATGCTTGACAAAATTCTAGTTTGTCGATCTAATATTTCAAAAGCTCGATTTTTTATCTCTAACGCCTCCCACAATCTCTCTTGGGTGTCGATTTTCGCAAAAATTATTTTTAGAGGATCTTTACTCAACAAAAGAAACATGTTTGCCAGATATCTAGTGAGTAGGTATACTATTTCAAAAACTCGTTTTTTTTATCTGTAACGCTTTCGTAGCTCCCGCATCTTTTTTTGGTAGTCAATTTTTGCAAAATTTATGTTTAGTGGATCTCCCCTCAACAAAAGAAACATGTTTACCGAATCTCTCTAGTAAGCAGGACTAATAGTTCCAGAGATCTCGTGATGACTGTGTGAGTGAGTCGTTTTTCTCCTACCTATATATCAATTATCCACCTATAATGTAAGAACAGACTTGGAGCTTCATTAAGAGGTCTCAGGGGTTGTTAACTTTC
The DNA here is from genome assembly GCA_019973955.1 of Trichonephila inaurata madagascariensis. Classification (NCBI taxonomy): domain Eukaryota; kingdom Metazoa; phylum Arthropoda; class Arachnida; order Araneae; family Nephilidae; genus Trichonephila; species Trichonephila inaurata. Next base: position 90,941 of record BMAV01002766.1, read on the forward strand.
TCTCTAGAGGGCTAAAAATATAAACAACATTCAAATATATATAGCTCTTAGAAATTAAAATTAAATAATTCAAATCTTTTACACATTATTTATAAAGGAATGGGGCTTTAGAAAAGTATAAAATGTTTAAAATATAATCATAATTTTAAAAATGGTGAGCATATGAAAATAAGAAACATTTCTATAAGAAATATTAATTAAGTTTTACGTTGCGCATGCTATTTTCTAAAATAATAGCTTTAATTACTAGCTATAAGTTGATTTATAAAGTTAAATGTATCCCCTTATTACACTGTAGTAATTTTATACGTGTAGAATAATAAATTATATTTTTTAAAAAATAAAAGTTACATTTTCAAAAATTTTTCTTAAAAATTTCAATATTTTGAAATACATACAAATGATATATTATTCTTAAATGATATAGGGTTTAAAGAGTATGATACATTTTATAATTCTATAAAGTTTAAAACATCAGAGTCTACTATTTTAGAAAATAGCGTGTGCAACGCAAAACTTATTTAATATTTATTACATATTTTCATATGCTTAAAATTTTTAAAATTATGACTATATTTAAAACATTTTGTACTTTTTTTGAAGCTATAATCCTTTGCAAATAATGTATAAAAGATTCTAATTACTTAATTTAAATTTAAAAGAGTTATACCTGTTTGAAAATTGTTTATATTTTCACCCCTCAAGACAAAGTTAACACCTCTCAGACCCCTTAAAACTTTTCTGAAAATTTCCCATATTTAAAAAAAATAATTTCAAACCTTTCCATTTTAAAGTGAGTTTGAAATAAATTCAGGAGAATTTAAGAGACAAAAAATGGCCGTAAGTAAAATAATGGTTGCTGTGTTATTGAGCCACTAGAAGACCCCGTACATCAAAGAAAGACCTCAGTGGGTGCATTCCTGATTTTCTTTCACAAAAGAATTTCTATTTCTATTCAGTATCATTCACTCTGCAGGACTTCTTTCAGCGAGCCTAAACTTTCTGTTTGCTTATGGAGGAAGCAGGATACACTGCGTCGCCGGTTACGTCCGGTGTTTCCATGCCGTTGTTTGAAGAATACGTGAACTGTGTTCTAACAGATCTATAAATCTCATTTTCTCTTTCCCTCGCAAACCCCATAGACTTGTATTTCTGACTTTTATTTGTTTCTCCCCCTCATGCCCTCATACAACCTCAGAGGTTTGTAGCTTTCTGAATAAATTCAGATTTTTCTTCAAAAGAACTTATTTTAAAAATAGAATAAAGGATTCAGGCCACTGAAATCTCCTTTTAAGTTTTTTTTTTTAAATACGAAATTGTAACAACCCACTTGGAGTTATTGGTGTTTGGGGATTCAAGCAAAGATTAGCCATAGCAAGTTTTATACACAATTTTATTTATCTCTTTTATTTAATCAACACAAATAAAGGTAAGAAATACCCCTAGTAAATAACCTGACGAGGAACACAGCATAGGCTTAAGGCTACCAACATATAATTAAAATTTTCTTAGCTGAGTTCTGGAACACTCTTGACTCCTACGCTTCAATTCTCTGTAAATATCTTGCTTAAGGTATCCGACTACGTTCGGAACCGTGATTTTGCAAAAGCGTATAAATGGATAATATTTATGATATTTAGTGTCACCTAGATTAGAAAATGTATATAAAATTGTTTAAAGAATAGTATTACAATAAAAAATTATTTAAGTACACTATTTTGACAAAAAATGAACATAGAATGACCCATTTTCAAAATATTCTCCTTTTGTGAAAAATACCTCTATTATAATAATATTTTGCCTGTATATAGCTGAGACCTCTGTACAGAGGCTCAACTAGAATCTTTGAAATGTATAACTTAGAAGTGGATTTATCCATGTTTTACGATAATAGAGGGGAGAAGTTTTAAGAAAAAAACGCCGTAATTATATTTCAATGGGTTGTAACTGTGAAAATAATGCGAATTTTTCAAAAATCATAGTTGAGCCTCTGTACAGAGGTCTGAGCCATATACAGGCAAAATATTATTATAATAAAAGCATTTTTCATAAAAGGAGAACATTTTGAAAAAAGGTTATTCTAAGTTAATTTTTTGCCGAAATGGTGTATTTAAATAAATTTTTTTGTCAAAACAATTTTATACATGTATTCTAATCCAAGTGACACTAAATATCATGAAAATTAACCATTTATGCGCTTTTTTAAAATCACGGTTCCGAACGTAGTCGGATTCCTTAACTATACGACCTCCGGTAGTAAATCTTGTTCAAAATTTAATTACTTTTAATCTTCAACTATCAACTATCGACCATCATTCGCGTACCTAAATGCCAACGCTTAAATAGAGGAACTCCTTTAACTAAATCTCATCTTCTTCGAGGAACGTTTTCAACCGAATTTAAAGTTAAAAAGAAAATTTTACCCAAAAGGATTAGTTGAAGATTCACGGATAGACCCGTTACAAAGTTCATAGCGGTTGTTAAAACAAATACCGTAATAATAAATCCAATAACATTAAATAACAATTCATATAACATAAGTTTAAATTATAATAGGCCCAGTTCGATATATTAATAAGAAATATCCAGAATAAAAGTAAAGCATTAATTACCAAGGAAGTGCTTGTGTTCGTGAAGGTTAAAACTTTAAATAATAAGAATTAAAAATTAGTAAATGATTTACTTAAGCTTCCTTTGGTATTCAAATAAAAAATATTTACCTTTTCATTTGAAAATAAGAGCATATATTGTAAAAAAGTATATTTTCCAAATCTTCTACACTATAGTTATAACTATATAATGTTAATGAAGTAGAATTGTAATTTTGAATCTTTTAATGATGTTTATAAATGTTTTTTTTATTTCCCACGTATACATAGCAATATCAATATGCCGGGTGAACAAGTCAGAGTTGACAAAGCATTGGTCAAATTTTAATACCGTTCAAGTCAAAATTAAATTTAAAGAGCGCCACATCTATATTTAAATATTCGAACCGAATATTCGTGGTGCTTTTAATTAATTCAGAAGGAAAAATTCACATTTTTCAAATTCATGAATGTTCTCTCTCACCAGTAAGTCAATTAATTGTTAATTTACTTCAACCAGGTAGTTGTGGAATATTTTTACATCAAGATTTTAATTTATTCCTGGTTAATTTTTATTAATTCTAATCCCCCTCCCCTTCCAGAACTATGCTAGGATGACCACTAAAAACTAACCATTAATTTCATGTTTTTAAACTAACATAATAATATGATCTTTTCCCAGTTGTTATTGTTTTGCTACTCCCCTCCCAAATGAGAATACATAAACTAATAGGTGAATAAAACAGTTTGTAACGGATCTATATCCGAGTCCTTCCATTAAATAATCCTCTTGAAGAATCTTTGGTCTATCAATTCGATTTTATTCATAATAACCCTCTGAAGAAGAAACCTTGATTGTTTAAATTGGTCGGCTTTATATAGTTTAGGTTTTCAAGCTAGACGGAAGAAAGTGAGGAGATAGGATAGATTGCTACTGATCAGGTATTATTTTATTTTATAGTATATTTCAGACATTGGAGAAGTGTAAAAATTAAAGTGACTATTGGTCACCACAGTTTAATTAGTGATTGAATAATCTGGAAAGTAGATTTGATCTAGAATTAAGTAGGTAGGTATTTAAGGTCTTCTCACACTTGGAATATCTCGTTATTAATCCGCATACTGCTTAGATTGAGAGCATCTCTTCTTTTTGAAATCACTTCAATTGTGTTGCTATTTGTGTGATCAATAAATTGATTGTTTTTGGATATGGCTAGTCTTCCTTCCCTTCCTCTCACATCTTTAGGCGGGAATGAGAGAACATCTCATTTCCTTGCTTTGCTTTGTCGGAAATGGCAGTTGTATCCGTCAGGGACGTTTCAAGGCTTCGCCAACTGGGTTGGGGTTCAAAGCCTCAACCTAGGGGGAAGGCTTCGTCTTGTTCTTGATTTGGCCTCGCTAAAATCATGATCTAAATCGTTTTAACACAGTCAAATGTTTATCCTGGACATATTTTTTGAAAAACTTGGAATTTCGAACAATGTACCAAGTGGTAACAATGGCAAACTGTATTACTATGTCATGTTCCTCGTCCGTGTTTTGGTCTGTTATCATACACCATCATTTATTCGGTTTGTTCCTTTCATGAGAGTGTGAGTTACACACATTTGTTTGTGACGGGTTACCTTTTGTACGAGTATTGTTTCTAATGGGGCTGCGGATTGGTCTTTGCCATTGCAGACCTAGTACATTCACCGGATGCTGGTAGCTCTTTATAGGGCGGTACCATATAGGTGAAACACAAATCACCACAAATAATTTTGACGCCAAGCTTCCTCACCGTAGGGAGGCCCCTGAGCGCTGACGATGCTAAACCGTATTTAGGAATTTAATTTTGCCCCAAGCTATATATAAACAGAATCTCAAGGTGATCTTCTGCATACCACATAATCATATGACACATGGACGCTGTCAATTTTCTGTACGATGAAAATTCATCAACTTTGGTCGGAGTCTAATCCGCAACCTTATGCGTGCAAAGTCAGCGATAAACCAACTACGCCACTCAGTCGGCATTTGTGTGAGTATTTGATAACGTATGCTATATAACAAAAGTATTAAGTCGATCGCGATCGTCCTGTGGATCTTTAAGACATTTTAAGGTGACCACCTGAAGAACAGCAGTATGCAATTATATACCGAAATATTCAAGAATGGTTGACAGTATGCAGACTATCTCTTCTACTAAATCTGAGAATTAACTTTAGATAAAAATGTTTTATTTTTTACTGTATTTTGAATTGTTTGATAGTAAATGCATCTTTTTTGATATTATTACATTTATGGCTATTATTATTATGATTGTATATGTTGCGTTTTACTCTAAACGCTGTCTTAAAAATGTAATTTTTTTTATAGTCGCTGTGTAAGTACATATTCCGTATTTATTATTAAGTTATAATAAATATTGTAGACCTTTTATTAGTTCACCACACCTACGCCATTGAATGGACCACACACATCTTGAAAAAATTGAAATTAGCCCGTAACCTGGAAAAAAGCTTACTCACCCCTGCTATATACTCTCTACTTAAAAGGGTCGCAGGGGTGGGGGCTAGTTTTACATGGGTACCCAGGGCCTCTAGAAATATTAAAACATCATTGATCACAGCAATATTACTGACAGATCAACATTTACAAGATAAACAAATTTTTTGATGGCATGACTGGAGGAAATGAAATTTGTCTTCAAGATTTTCATACATTAAATATACAGTGAAATGGGCTTAACACGAAAACGCGTAAGACGAAATATATCGCTTAACACGAAATAATACAACGGTCCCGACAAACTACAATGTATTTTCATGCATTTGTTCTCTAAACACCAAATGAAAACTGTTTAACACGAAAAGTTTTCCCTTCTGGGAATGAACAAAATACCGAAAATAGCAGCCCGCGGGCGAGATTTAAGAGGGATGTGGAATGAAAGAGTTTCACATTTTTCATAGAAAGGAGGCTTTGAAATACCCTCAGAATACCCTGTGACACGAGTTAATTTTGTTTATCTAAGCTATTTTCACCCTCCACCCCTACAAACGCTACAAAAAAAATCTCATCTCTCATTAGTTGGTTTTGGAATTCGAGGACTAGCACATCACCGGGAGAGTAAAAATCAGTGAGCTTGGTTCACGGTTTCTCCCTTCCCTTTATTTTAGAAGAATTTTTTTATAAGCGCAATGACAAAAGCTCAGAGAGAAAGTAAACTGTTATTTCGCTTAAAATGAAGATGGAGCTTCATAAGGCTGTTGATCGAAAACAGAAAACGGAAATCTATAAAGATTTTGGTTTTGCTAACTACATCATCAACAATAATTAGACAAAGAGAGCAAATTCTGGAATTATTTGAACAGAATAAGTCTGAGCCAGAGAGAAAATGGACGAGAACGGCCAAGCAGAAGGATTTAGACACGGCTTTATTGGTTTGGGTAAAACAAGGGATATCTCAGCAAGCTCCCATATCAGGACTTTTAAGGCTAGAAAGAAGCAATGAGCTTGCTAAGAAAATAGATATGACACTTTCTGCAAATTCAGGATGGTTGGAACTTTTGAAGAAAAGAAACGACATAGTACTAAAAAAATTTTGCGGTGAAGCTAATCAAGCATCAAGCATGACAGCAAATTGGTATCAGTCTACGTGGTCTTCAATACTTGTAGAATATGAAGCGAAATATGTCTTCAACGCGGACGAAACTGGGTTGTTTTACCGCTGATTACCCAATAAAACTTTATCCCTTAACGACTGAAAACAAATTACATTTTTGATGAAACGAAATTTAACTTAACAATCGCAATGGCTACAAGCAACTGTTAGTGTGACTTGAAGAAAGAATCGAAAGAATACTTAAGTTACAACCTTTAGTCATGATG
>BMAV01002767.1:0-28603 GCA_019973955.1 Trichonephila inaurata madagascariensis
ATCGGGGAAAAAAGTCTGTATTTTGCACTGAAAATGCTCAATATTCTCTCTGAAACTTACATCAGTATTAGACGTACCCAATTTGAATCGAAGAGTTTGGGAAAAATTTTTTAAACTGATCTGTGAAGAAATTATCAGCTGTTTTGGTCAAATGAAGCAAGTAATGGTTCCACAGATCTAGAAAAAGGGAAATTTTAAAAAAAAAACCAGACTTTATATTTAAGTTTAGCGTTAGAACATAATTTTTGTTTCACATGCACGAGTTTTTTCTTTCTTTTTTTTTTCCATTTTCAAAAAAAAAAAATTAACAATTGTTTATATTATTTTTAAAGAAATTGCTCACGCACCTCCCCCTTTTTTCACATAAGGAACTCATTTGGGTTGTAACATAATTTTTCAGTCGCCAAAACTGAAAACGGTATACAGAATTAGTCACCAAATCTGGAAATTTTTAAACCTGATGATCTGATCAGGACAAGGGAAAAAAAAAATTCTAAATTATTATATTGGCATCGGTCTGACAAGTGTGCAGAATTTCAAATAAATCCCCCTTTTTTAAAAGTAAGTAAAAACAAAAAAAGATTCCGTTCCATCGATAGCTTAAAAAAGCGTGTTAAAATACGAAACCCATAAAAGTAATATGAAAGGCTTATAATAAAATTAAAATCTGTTGGTCTATGGAAGCCATAAGCCATTTATGCTAAATGAATGAGGTTAAAATTCTTTTGTCTCATATATTGTTTTCATTGAGTTTTTCTTTTAAAAAAATGTTCTATGTTTGCCCCGGACCTGGAATACTTAGGAAGATTGTTGTAGTGGCCACATCCCATTCTCATGATTTTAAATGAGTAAAGGTTAATTTTCTTTATAATTGACCCTTTACAGTTGATCACAACTAATAAATTTTTTAATTGTTAAAAAAATACTTTTGCAATATATTTTGTCTATATGGGTTGTTAGATGACTTCTGTACCTTCTCGCATCTAAAAACCCTCAAAAATCTTCAGCGTCGAAGTGTGGTATATAATGCAGATATTGTACTTTTAAGTTTTTTTTTTTTTAAAGTAAATTAAATAAAAAAAGAGTTTAAACTGAACTCAATAAAGGCACCTGGCATCATCAAGATTTTTTAGTAAAACTATAATCTTAATTTTTTTTTTTGACTTTAAATTTCTACATCAAAAAAAAAATTCAAAATTTTATTTTATAAAAAATGTAAAAAATAATCAAAAATTACAACGGCTGTGGAATTCAACTTTTTTTATCGTTTCTAAATTCAAAATCTAATTCGTTATTTTTAAAATCAAAACTAAAATCCCTTCAAAATAATCACATTACAATTTTATCAAAACAGTTAATAGTATAGAAATAACGAAGATTTGCGAGAGCGACATTGGCATCTGCTTTTTTTTACCGAGCTGGCGAACTAACTGGTTAGGTAAATATCTTCTCGCGAAAAAAATGCGTACTATTGTCCATCTTTTACCATTCATGTTACACCCCCCTCTGGTTCCAAAGCATCGTCCTCGATAAGGAACCAGAGAATTGCACCTGGGTCTTCCCTTTTCCTGGGAAAAAAGTATGTTACAGTCTTCTTTTACTTGTTCTGACGTGGGTCTAGACCAGTTTCAAAGTTTCAATATTCGTGACCCAATATTCAATCATGATTTTTTATCACGGCCCCCCCTACAAAACAATGTATTGAATTTAATAATACTATAATTCGCCTAAAACTACGATACTCCTTAACCTTTGGTACCGGCGTATATAAACGTTAGCTCACTCGAAGAGTTAATTTCCCCGACGTTTTTATACGTCTTTCGAAATACGATCTTTTCCCCCGGCTGCTACCCCCAAAAATTTTTCCCGAACTTTGGAATGCTATAAAAAGACCTTGACAATATTTGAAAATTTCTTTTTTCAGAATATTTGTGCTTTTTATTCCTCCCCCTTTAAACATCACTACATCCACCTACGAGGTAAATGGTTGGCATTGGGGGAAAGGGAAGCCTACTTTTTAAACGGCAGTTAAGGGATCATTTATAAACCTTACAAATTATAAAGAAAGTTTAATTTTTTTTTTTTTTTGTATGACAATTCTAGGGGGCACTGGTAATTTTTAAACGTGTTCTTAACTTTTTATTGTTAATCTAATTATAAAATGCATTATGTAGCACTGATACATTTATAAGTATAATATATTAGTGTAAATGTGTATTTTATCTTTTATTATGTCAGAATGTATTTTGTTTGTTTACTTTCAGTAAATTAATAATTTTTTAAAGTAATTTTTTGATTTTGACTTTTCAATATGCTCGCGCCCCTCTCGTACAGTCGTCACGCCCCTTAAGGCGGGCGCGCCCCCCCAGTTTGAGAAACACCGCGTTAAATCAAACCAGGCTCAATGTCCTTCTTCTGGTGTGGTTTGGTAGTTAGGCGAAACATGTGCCATCCTCATCGTTTGAACGAGGTACAAAATTACCTGGTGATTTGCCAATAATCCTAGTGATGCTTTAAAGTGCAACTAATACTTATTTTATGGTGTACCAGACTTAAGAAACAGGTGTTTTTTCTGCCATTACTACAAGAGAGGAATCATTTGAGAGACAGGGAATTCAGAAACGAGAGACAACATTTTGTACTTCAACGATGACGAAAGTATAGTTGCGTAAAAACAAATACAGTGCGTATAGTATAGAATTGCACATACATAATATCGTTACACATGAATGTCTATCTAAGAAGACGAACAACAAGTGTTTGTTCTTCAGTATGGGATTTACCTTCCCCTTGCTGCAATGGTTGCTTTGCGCCGTCTCTCTATACTCATCACTAGATCGTTCTACAGTTGTGGAGGTAAGAAGTTATTCATCAATCAGCATTTTTTCGTTTTTGAGTGTTCCCTGAAGGATGTAATCGTGGCGTAAGGCGTTTCCCCATAGCAACACACACATGTTACATGGGATTTAAATCAGGGGATAATGCTGGCTAATACATTCGAGTGTTATATTTACTTTCCAGTAAATGCTGAACATTAGCAGTCCAGTTTGATCGCACCTTCTCATCCATAAACGCAAAGCCTGTTACAATGCCATTTCGGATCAGGAGAAGGGGAAGAGTCTCAAGAGGAAGGACCACCTCCTTACAATAGCGATTTCCAATTACAGAACCTGTGTCAAATATGTTAAGCTCAGTCCCCCGTTCAGCATGTCTCCTCAGACAACTCTAGGACCACCGTAATGGTATTTTCGATGTTGCTGGAATAAAAATACGTCCCGACCTCTTTCCAAATCGATGGGCTTTGGGAATCGATTGTGGCACTGTGAAACGATTCTCAATCGCAAAGAGAGCACGACTCTTTTAACGAGGTGTCCAATTTTTTGTGGTTTAAACGGTTCCCATGATGATCAACCTTCAAAGGTATGCAGTGTTTCAAATGTATGAAAAATAAGTCACATTTGGGAAAAATGTTTAACTACAGAACACTGCGACAATTATCGCTCTGTTGCTGTACACAGTGGCTGAACAATGACGCTTGCTGTCTGATATAAAGCTATTTCCTTTTAAGACGATATTTTGGTCATCCAGTACTGTTATCTTCCTGGGCCGGCCACCAATCTTTCTCACAGCTGTACCTGTGGTTTGGAAGGTTTTTATGCACACGAAATAGCACTTTGGTTGATCCCCAACTCTTTAACAACACTTGTCAAACTGTACCCCTTCTCTAGCTTTCCAATCATTCTTCCACGTGTGATTGTATTCATTGTATTCATTGTATTCTAGAGCAGCACGCGCCAAATATACTCATTTTGCTTACATTCACATCGCCTATGACGTTATGTTCCTGGCATTTACAAACACACCATATTTCTACTAAAATGCATGTTCATTGCACTGATCGCAATAACCCCTTTTTTGCAACTTCATGGTTATCTGCTTAAATTTTCCTTTGCTGCTTAAGTTTTGCACTCCAGTGTAGTGAGTGAGTGAGTGAGTGTAGGGTTTTATGGCGCAAGAGCCAATTTTGGCTATGCTGCGCCAAACATTCGTTAAAATAAAACAATTTTAAAAATATACATGAAATATATTGTATAAAAAATATATATTGCATGCTAGCATGCACATACATAAAAAAAAAGTTAAAATAATTAAAGGAAATTTTTTGTTAAATTAAATATAAAAATCCCTTTTTAAAAGAAAGGGAAATAGATTTTGGGGGGGAGATTCTTCCACCAAGTCGAAAGGTTAAATTAGATGTTGAAAAAAAGGTGATGCGATGATTTTTAAAAAATTTGGGACATTAAATTAAAATGTGACGCACAGTGTACAAGACCTTGCATGAAGGACATTCGGGGCGTTTTCCCCCAAATAATAAATCCTGTGTGTGAAGGAGTATGATCAATGCGAAGACGATAATCTGACATAAAGTTTTTTGCATTGGCATCACAGGCATCCCCTTGACAGGTTTCAAGAGTGCAGTTTGTTATCTAACGTCCCATGATTCCCCCATTTTGTTAAAATTGATGCAGGATGATTTTCTTCATGTTTAAAAGCGGTCCCGTTAGCGGTATATGGGTCGTTGCCGACCGAGCCATGCTATCCGCTTGCTCGTTTCCAAAAATCCTACGTGGTTTGGGTCCCAGAAAAATGTATATCGAACCCTTGTTTAAAAATCGTCGTTATGTTGAGTATATTACATACCACTGATGACACCGATTTTTAGTTTTCGCGCCAAACCCATGCTGTCAGTATGGATGCGTATTTGGGGGTATATTGGAGTCGTTTAATTGAAGTGCTCGGAAAATGGCGAAAGCTTCTGCAGAAAAAACACTGCAAGAAGAGTCGAGCCTATAACCGTGCGTAGTATCTTCTCACGCTCCACACCCCTTGTACGTTTCGAACCATCAGAAAAAACTGGCAAAAAATTTCTATACTGACTGCGATGGTAACAAAATGCGTTGCGATGGGTTCCCTTGGATTTACTTACGAGGAAAAAGGGTTGATATAGTGGAAATGGGGCGTTTTCCCAAACTTTGGGAATTGTAAAATGTTTCTTTGCTGGATACCCCGTTAGATAGGTCGAGTTCGAAACAAGAAGCATCCATCCATAAATGGTGGATGTTGGGGGGATAAAAAGTCCTTCATGCTGGTATTCATATACAATTTTGCAGGGGGTGTGATGGCACGGACAAGTTTTTTTAATAATACGAAAGGTTTCCTTTTAAGATCTAGAAAGGGGTTGGAAATGAGACTCTGCACTGGTGATGTGCGAAACGCGCCAGACAGATTCTAAAACCCATATTGGACAGGGTAAAATTTTTTTCAGAGTAGAGTTGCATGCTGACCCGTATACAACACATCCGTGTCAATGCGAGGGGTACGTTCCCCGATACACTCTGAGTAATGATGTTCGACCGCCCCGGAGGTGTTAGACAACCCCTTTCAAGGGGTTTTAAAAGTTTTTTTCATCTCTTCCGTTGTAAAATATGCGGAAGGAAAGTGAGCCGGCGGTCAAAATTACCCGAGGAATCTTATTTTTGGGAACTACAGGAATTTGTCATCAGGGATATATTTGGGGGGTGGGGATGATCCCCCGTTTGCGGAAAAAGTCCCAGCAGCCTCGCTGGCCCGAAATATTTGACCGTTGGTGTCGCACCTTTTAAAAAATTTTTTGGGCAGTTTGTAACGTCGTTCAATCATCGCATATGGGGCCCTTTACAACGATCTGCAAGTCATCGACAAAAAAAGGCCTGTATAGAAGGCGATAAAATATTTAAGAGGGGGAAATATGACAGAAAAAAGGGTACCAGAATGCTTCCCTGAGGACCCCTCAGTTTGTAAAAAGAAGTAAAAAGAGTGTTACCCAAACGAACTTTAAAAAGTACGTAAATTAAAAAATTTTGAAAAAAAATTGGTAAATTTCCACAAGACCAAAGTTAAAAGAGGGGAGTATTCCTTTCCCAAAGTACGGTCGTTTTCATATCAAAGAAAATAAAAACAAGATGTTTCCCTCCGGACAAATGCATTTCTAATTTTGTTTTAAGTATACAGTTGTCGAGATGATTTTCCCTTACGGAAGCCACTTGAAACAGAGGGGAATGCATCTGTTTTTTTCCAGCTGATAAACGAAACGGGCATTGACCATACGTTCAGTGTCTACAAAGGCAGCTCGTGAGTGCTATCGGTCGATACTTAGAGGGTTTTTTTGGATTTTTTCCCAGGTTTTAGGAGGGGGATAAATATGGTTTTGCCATTGGTGGGATACACCGCCCCCTCCATATTCGGTTGAATGGTAAAGGAGTCTTATTGCCCATTCAAATGGCGAAGCAATTCATAGGATATTCCATCGGGACCTGACTAGTTTTTGGGCTGATGAAAAGGGGCCTTACCCACATGTCAAAGTCACTGTTGTAGGGAAAAGGTTGTCGGCATGAATTTTTGGTGTCCGTCAAACGATTTTTATCACCTGAAATGCAGGGCTATATGGGACTGGACACACTAAAAACGGCCAATCGTTGGCCAATCGACAGGTGACGAATACAAAGCAGTCGATGTTTCCAATATCGGAATGGTAAAGTCCCGATAAAGGCCATTCGCGCTTTGCCCTTTTTCTCCATAACTGTTGGCTGGTAATTGACGATGTGATTGAAGATCATACTTGATCCAAGATTCTTCGGGCATTGACGACGTATTCTCGAGCTAACGCTTTTTCCCTTTGAACCGCGAGATCCCGTGGTGGGGTTCTCCGAAAAACCCCCGCCTCCCCTTTTTTCCCTTTTCTTTTGGCAGGAAGAGTTCCACCGGTCTGCACAGCTCCGATTAAAAAAGATGTTTTGGAATTGCTGCATCCGTTCCCAATAGCTTCAGTGACATTTTAAAAGCACATTCTGCCCGTTCGAACCATTGTGTCGGTGATAACGCAACCGTGGATTATCCCATCTGCGCGATGTAAAGTGGGGGGGGAACTGTCCCCGCACCTTCATGGGGACAGGAGAGGGAAATGGGCACTGTTGTGCAGATCTTTTTCAACCTCAAATTCAAATCGGTAGCAGAACTGGCGAACAGATGGCTAGATCGAGGGGGGAAATGTCCTCGTGGGTGCATGGAAATATGTTTTCTCGTCGTTGTTGAGGAGACGAGCAGTGACGAGATCAACTGTTGATCGTCGTCCACGGGGTTGGTATCATCATGCCCCCCCAAAGGGGTGTGTCCGTTAAAGTCACCGGTAAAATAAAAAAGGGGCTGGCAATTGACTGAGTAATTGATTCAAATCCATTTTTGGCACAACATCGTTGGGGGGAAAAAAACACAGCAGACGTGACTGAAGAATGGATATGAATCCGTACAGCCACAGCCTGTAATGATTGGAGTGTGACAATTCTGGGGTAATGATGGGACTGAAAAGGCATACACCTCCGTTGGAGATTTATCACCATCTAACCCCTTTTAAAATTTAATTTTAACCACGCACACGATTTTCATAGTCCTTCAGAAATGTTCCTGAAGAGCAACGCATGGGTTTGGGCGTGGAAATGATGGATTTGAAATCATCAAGTCGGTTCTTGACCACGGGAGTTCCAAAAAACAAAGGACATTGTTTCGCTTTGGCTCCTCGGAGCAGCAGACGAAGGTCTTGGCGACTGATCTTCCATAAGACTTTCGTCGCGTGATCATGGATTTCCCCAAATCGTCTCCCATATTATGTGGTTTTTTAAAAGGTTTGACCCTTTTTTTTTTTTTGCCGCACCCAGAATCTTTATGCGTTTTTCGATTTTTTTAGTATTGAAAGGGGGATACAGCTTGCATGCATCCACGTAATGGTCTTGGAATTTTCGATTCTGTTTTTCAGATTCGGTTTTTTTTAATTTGGGGGCGTAGTTTTTTCGGGTTGAATGGCTATTGAAATATATTTTTTTGCTGGTTGCAGATGAATTTTCCGGAAACGGCGGCGTGATGATACAACCCTCCCGCCTCCCGGGTAGAAAATTTTTTTTATTTTGACTGCCGTTACTCCCCCTTTTCTAATATCCATGTTGGACAAGATCGGGAAAAAGATGAATGGGCCCTTTACAGTTAACAATCGTTCCCTTTTTTTTTTCGTCTGCGCTATCATGGCCCACCTCTGCAATCTAAAAAGGTTGGCTGGGGGCAGACTGTTTTTGAACCATATTTTTTAATTGAAAAAAGTAGCGGATTTGGAATGTATGGTCGTACAGGGGGAATGGAGAATCGGCCTTTCACGTGGGGGTTCAGGCGTAGAAAAGGGTCAGGGGTGAGGGTTAGTGTTAACACCCGCCCATCCCCCGCATCGTAATTCGCCGAACATTACAGACCTTTTTATTCTGCATGTTCTCCTGTATTTTTTCGGTTGATAATTCAACAAACCCGGGGGGATGACCCTCGTGAATAGTTGAGGTTTGTGAGGAACGACAGTAACATCAAAGTGGGCCATTTTTTTTAGATTCTTGGGCGGCGGACTGTTTTGCTGATGTTACTTCAAATAAGTCCCCGGGGCGCATCTACGAATAGTCTTTTAAACCCGCCCCATATTTCTGTGATCGCTTTTCGTCAAAAGGGGAAAACGTTTGAAAAAGGGATTTGAGTTTTAATAATAAAGAATCTGAGAATCCCTAAATTTTGTTTGTGCATGAGAGCTAGATTTAATTTTTGTCAAGACAATTTTTTCCCACACGGGAGAAGTTGAATTCTGGCCTCCGTCGGGGCAAGAGAACCCTGGGCCCGTGACGGGGTCGAGCAACCCGGTCAGCCCGGAAAAGTATTTTATGGGACTAGAGGGACGTAGTTCCAAGGGGAAACCCCAAAACGTTTTCTCTTTTTTTGCTATTTTGTTTGGCAGTACGGATTCCTTCCAGTTCCATCAGGGCCCCCTGTAATTCCACACTTTCTAACGTGCCCAAATGTAACCGCCGGAGGATTTTTCAAAGCCAGACGACGGGGAAAATTTCCCTAACGTGCTGCCGGGGACGGTCCCAAAGGGCCCAAGTCAAGGAGGATTTCGATAGAAGGAGTCCCCGTCGCCCGCCATCCGCAACCAAATTCCCCGTCCCGTACCCTTTAGGCTGAGCGTTCCCTTTGAGCCCTCATGGTGACGCAGCCTTTTTGCTGCATACCCCCCCCCAAACCTTTCCCCTGCCCAAATAGTATCCCCCGCGGGAGGCTAGGGGTGGGACGAAACCCCTAGAGCTAAAGGTTAGGTATGCAGCAGATCGGCATTGATACGCCGTCGACCTGTTATTATGTTAATGAAAAATATGATTTTTTTTAAAAACATCTTATGATTTTTTTTTTTGGGGTTTTTTTATTTTGTAAAAAAAAGTTATAAAACTAAAAAAAAAAACTATAATTGGGGGGGTTATTTAAAGGGAACAGTGATATCTTATCACAAAAATCATAAACAAAATATCTCCAAAACATACAAATGTCCAAAAAAAAAAAAGGGGGGGAGGGGAGAGGAAAAATACGGGGTCGGGGGCGTGAAACCCGTACTCACCCAAAAAAAGGTGAGCCCTGAGGGGTGCACTCCAGTGTAACTAACACTCATTTCAGATGCTTTAATTAAGGTATCCGACTACGTTCGGAACCGTTATTTTTCAAAAGCGTATAAAAGGATAATACTTAGGATATTTAGTATCCATTAGATTAGAAAATGTATACAAAATTGTTTTAAGAATAGTATTACAATAAAAAACTATTTAAGTACAATATTTTGACAAAAAATGAACATGGAATGATCCATTTTCAAAATATTCTCCTTTTGTGAAAAATTCTTCTATTATAACAATATTTTGCCTGTATATAGCTCAGACCTCTGTACAGAGTCTCAACTAGAATTTTTGAAATATATAACTTAAAAGTGGGTTTATCCATATTTTACGACAACAGAGGGAAACAATTTTAAGAAAAAAAACGCCAATAATTATTTAAATTGGTGGTAACTCTGAAAATAAGGTAAAGTTTTCAGAAATAATAGTTGAGCTTCTGTACAGAGGTTTGAGCTACATACAGGCAAAATATTATTGTAATAGATGCATTTTTGACAAAAGGAGTACGTTTTGAAAAAAGGTTATTCTAAGTTAATTTTTTGCTGAAATGTATTTAAATAAATGTTTTGACAAAATATCCTTAAAACAATTTTATACATGTATTCTTATCTAAGTGACACTAATTATTATGAAAATTATCCATTTATGCGTTTTTTAAATCACGGTTCCGAACGTAGTCGGATACCTTAAACAATTTTCGGTACATTTTAATATCCATAATTATAATTGTCAGCGAATATTCATAAAAAGGTTTCAGCAATTATTAGTCGTAATAGCTAATAATAATTATAAAAACACCTAGAATTCCGAAGGAATATTTTATTCTATAATTATTGAATAAATTATTAGTTTTAAAATAATCAAGTTATTTCTTTTATAATGACTAGTTTTATTAACCAAGTAATTTGCATTAAATTAATAAGACAATTGCCTTCCTGCATATTTTGTGGGAAACTGATTTTGATAGTATTGATTATTCAATAAGTAACAATATTTTTGAAACACGTAATGAATGAATACTTATAACTACAAAAAATCCTGAGAATGCTAAATATATTTATATATATATATATATATAACTATGTTATAAAAACTCAAACTCATACATTCAAATATTCCTACTACATGCAACACATCTATATTTTATCTAAGTTTATTTCAGAATTTGGTTTTATCTGACATTTTTATCTTCGTGAACTTGCATAATTTAACATAAAGTTAAAAAGTTAGCACAGGAATACAATAATTTGAAGATGGATAGGTGCAGATATCCTAAGGAAAAAATAGGTCATTTTCTATTACAGGTTAAATTTTTTTAGATGAAAAATAAACTGTAAAAAATGCAACACCATGAAGTACTCATCAGAATAAAATGAAATTTGATGCACAAACGATTTGTATTAGTACAAATAAATGACCAAATTTTCAAACCAAAAAAATAATATTAAGTGTCCAAAATCAGTATTTGGTGTAGCCACCACGCGCTGCAATAAATGCTGCTATACGACGTGGCATGGAGTCAGACAGATTTTAAATGTCTGCTTGTGGAAGAGATTTCCAAATTGATTGTATGCACAGAAATATTTCGTCTTTTAAAGCTGCAGGATGCGGATCGCGAGTGAGATGCCAACCAATCAAATACCACACGTTCTCAATAGGCGACATATCCGGTGAATAAGCAGGTCAAGGAAGAAGTTGCATGTGCTGGCCTGAACAAAAGTCTCGAACAGTCCTAGCAACATGTGAAAGTGCTTTATAATGTTGAAAGATAGCTCCAGGGATGTCTTGAAAGAAGGTAATGACTTAGGGCTGCTGCACTTCATTGACGTACATGTTGCTATTGAGATTACCCTCAATTTGTAGCAAATTGGATCGTCTATGATTGAAAACGCACCCCAAACAATAACTATAGGTGCTAGGCCAATATTTGGTTCGATTACGCCCTCTGCAAGGCAACGTTCACCGGCATAGCCTCTAACACGAATGCAGCCATCATGGTCCCACAAAGTGAAGCGTGATTCACCGGAAAAGATCACTCGGTGCAAATCAGAATGCCAGTATCTGTGCTCCTGAGCCCATTACCGAAGCAGCCATCGATTGGTTGCTGGGGGGATCCTGTATACAGGAACTTTTGCCCGCAATCCATGGTGCATCAGACGTCGATGAATTGACGAAGCCTACATTAGTAAACCTCTAGCCGTAGAACAACGTTCTACCAACTGCCTGGAAGAAGCTCTACGATCGTTCACCCCGATGCGGAGCAGATGTTGATCGCCCTTCCGTCGTCCACTGCCAGTATTTTGAGTAGATCGATGTTCATCCGTTCACTGCTTCCAAACTCGCATCAATGTGGAACCGTTCAGCTGCACACGAGCTCCTATAGCAAGGTAAAAAAATTCTCCTTCTTGAAGGCTGATAATTCTGCATCATTCAAATTCCGTAAGTTGTCGGAATTTCTCCTTATTTCGTCGTGTAGACATACTTAGTTCTAACTAAACGTTTGCCACTAACAAATAGTTGTTAACTATTTTCAACGTCCCTTTACAGTCCTCTATTTATACGCTTCAGCATCAGTTCAGAGGGCGCTGCGCACTCCACGCATGTGCGGTGGCTCTGACACTTAACTATTTTACGTAACATCCTATAATTGGTATTTTTTGCAAAGTTAATTGAATTCTGATGATTCATTCATGATGTTGCATCTTTTACAAACATCAGTGCATTAATGTTACACAGATTGTCCAGAAATTAGTTTGACAATTTCATATGTTAAGAAAATTCAAAATTAATTGAAATATCAAAAAGTTTTAAATCCGACTAGTAGTAATATATCCTAAGTTTATTCATAGAGGGCTTTAGGTGTTACAATGTGGGGGTCAGGAAACCCATATGTTATCCTACAACGTGAAATGGTTAGTCCTAAGGTAAACGTGTTTTCTGCATCGAATGTTTTCAAATTATTTTTCCTCCTTGAAAAGACTCCTAAAGGATTTATTTACCTAGATATACTAGATATCTTCATTATGCCAATCATTAAAGAAAAATCCCTGGAGTTTACATTTTTCAACTGGGTGCGTCTCAATACTACCACAGCGACATTGCATTTTACTTCAGTGTTGAGGTATCGATTTTTATTGGTCATGAAGGTGTGGTTTAGGGGTTATCACGATTACCACTGGATTTAAGTGTGTGGGGTTTTGTATAGATCCAACTCTCCGTCGTTTCCTACATCTAATCCTGAAGTAAAATCAAAAATATACACCGCAATTAAACTTTATCGATTGAAACATGCTGGCAACTCTGTGGCAAGAACTTATTTATAGATGCGGCATTTTCATAGCAATGAATGGAACCCACTTAGATTATTTGTGATAATGTTAAACTTGGACTATTTCTCTGTCTTTCAACAATATGTACTTTAATTTTTTCCTGTCAATTGCATGCAATGTATCATTTTTTGCCTAACTAATTTGTGAATAACCTGTATATATATCGCAGAGAAATGACGAAATTAGGAATTTGATCAGATCCCTGATGGATATGAAAAATTGACGGGAGATGTTAAACGAAAGTTCCTTCAAGGCCATTTCCCTGATGAAAGTAAGTGATTTTATCGAATCCCTGAATTATTTCAGTGAAGTGATGAAATGAACTAGTCAAGATTTGCATTGGCAAAATGCTGTTCAGCCAGTGAGTCACCTGGAGGGGGGTGTCGAGTCCTTGTACTTTTTAAGCAAACAAGCATTACTATTGATCTTCAAAATATCCATTCCATATCTTTAAAAAATGGCACCATAGGAGTAACATGGGGTTTAATATTTTAGTGTGTAAGCCCACCCCTGCCCCAAGCAGGTCATCATTAGTAAAGAAACTATGAAAGGAGGGAGGGCAGGCGACGTTGATCGATGCCACCGCACGCAATTCCCCGGTTTCCTGTTGCGCATTTCCGTCCCTTTTCACTAAATCACTCGCACAAATATCCAGAAACCGAGAGAGGAAAGATGTTACACATAAAAAAATAACAGCCTCACTTTTTAATTATTTGTTAATTAGTTTCGAATAAATAATTTGTATTTCATTGACTGTTATTGTATTACTTCTATGCTTAATAATGCACCATATTTGTTAAATAAACACTTTCAAACTCTTGGCAATATTATTTCATCATTTTACTGAAACATATCAGAGATTTGTTCAAATCTCCTTACTTTCATCAGGAAATGACCTTGAAGAGAAGTTATTTTAACACCTTCTGTGTCAATTGATCATATCCTTAGGAATATGATTAAATTACTAATTCCATGGTTTCCATGCGACATATATAAATATGCATTTGTTTGTGCTCACATATTTAATTCTTTGCTATTATCCTCTACAATAATTCTCGACGAATATAATTTTCCTCTTAACTACTGCTTTCAAGAGCTTTACTTTGTTGCAAATAGTCTTATCTCGTTTACTAAAATACTATTAACACGTTTCCTTCTCCTCTAGTTATATATTTTGCTCTGATCATTTAGGTTCTTGGGGGATCTGAACGTAGTTGGGGTTAAGTCATTTAATGGAACTTGAAAGGTAAACGCACTATTCACAATAAATCCATTTTTACATGTCAAGAAACACCACATCAAAAAATGCTGAGTTGGGTTGAGAAATCATACCTCAGTCAGCATATACCACTCATATTGTACCATCTGAATATCATTTGTTCAGGACACTTTCTTCATGTAAATAAAAATATAAATTATGAGGGTGTCAAAAGGGCAGTGGGAGAATACTTTGTCTCCAAATCAGGGGATTCTTTTCCAGGGGGATAAGTAAACCGACAGTTATAACTAACAACGAACATTATAATTGAAAAAAAATTTATTTATTTCTGAAAAAAGCAAAAAATATATTTCTCTAACACCCAATATATAGAGAGAGAGGATCTAAGCAAAAGGCTTTTCATTGTTAAAATAAATCTTGTGTTTTAATAACTTTCCCCAAAAATTTATGCATTCTGTTTCAGTAAAGCAACACTTATAGTGAACAATAACAGTGCAACAATTAAGATATGTAACGTTGTTCAGTTTAAGATATTTTTTTGTGTGAATAACGTAGCATTTTACATCTTGAGGGACTTTTAAGAAATCTTCAAGATTTTTCCGATATCTGTAGCTAAATAAAAACCATGCATACTCTCATATTAGAGGTAAGCTTGTTCTTACTATCTTGTGGTTTAATTATGTTTATGAAATTAACTATTAATGAGTTTGTGGAACGCATAGCAAATAAAATAGCTTCCATTCAACAGATAACAAGGAAATCTGTCCGATTACCCGTGCCGTTTATCATTAAGAAAAATGTGAATTAGCTCTCTGAGAAATACACTGAGAAAAATTACAATAGGATCTGGTGAAATAGTCTTTAAGATCTTCCCATGTGGCTAAAACGTCAAGCAGTTGCCGAGTCTCGTCTGACCACTGTTTATGACTGTCTCCTGAGCATCTACAGATAATTCTTGTTGCACATGCCCCTTTCTGCATTGTCTGCAATTTTCTGGAGGACATGGATCTGACCACATTCGCCGCTCCCCAGCCCTAAAGGGCTCCTCTTTGTGCGATATCTACTGGCAAGCAAGGGATTTATTGGGTTCATAGACTTTTCTCGCTATTTTTTTTCTTTACTTTGTTTATTTTGTCTTTTTTTATTTTTGTTTCTACACCCCTTGTGGTGTAGTGGTCTTCTGTAAACCTGGCCTTTGGGAAAAATACTTATGCAAAGCGAATAACTTTTTTTCGTACGGATAATCTTTTGCGCTGTAATTATTGTGCTCGTTAAATTTATTTCGCACGAAAAGTGGCTCAAAGGAAGCAATCACCAAATGGAAATCAGATTTTTGATGAGAAAGAATCGAATGATAACAAATAAAATCCCGATCGTGAAGTTTGTGGAGATATACAAGATGTGCTTAGCATTAGGTTGGAATGTTCAATTGGTTCCAGTTAAGGAAAGAAAAGTTTGGATATCGAAACATAAACATCAGAAATATAATGAAATATAGCGCTAAAACATGAAACCTGTGTTAGGATCTGAAACATTGTATAGAAGGTGTCTTAAATAGTTACTTTAGCCATTTGGATGATCGAAAGTCGAATGATAACATGAATAAAAACTCAATCGTGAGGTCTGTGCATATATACAAGATGTGCTTAGCATTAGGTTTAAATGTTCAATTGTCTGAAGTTAAGGAAAGAAAAGTTTGGATATCGAAACATAAACATCAGAAATATAATGAAATAAAGCGCTAAAGAAGTATTCCTATGTTAGGATCCCAAAAATTGTATAAATGGTGTTTCAAATAGTTCCTTTAACCATTTGAATGATAAAGAATCGAATGATAACATGAAATAAATCCCGATCGTTGAAGTCTGTGGAGATATACAAGATGTGCTTAGCATCAGATTTAAATGTTCAATTGGTTCCAGTTAAGAAAATAAGAGTTTGGATATTAAAATGTAAAAATCAGAAATATAATGAAATAAAGAGCTAAAGCATGTGATTCCTGTATTAGGATCCGAAAAAGTGTATAAACGGTGTCTCAAATAGTTACATTAATCATTTGGATGAATAAAGTATCGAATGATAACATAAATGAAATCACAATGGGTCTTGTATACATCTTGTATAACTCCACGGAAACGTAGAATTTTACAAAATGTGATTAGCATCAGGTTTAAATGTTCAATTGGTTCCAGTTAAGGAAAGAAAAGTTTGGATATCGAAATTCAAAAATCAGAAATATAATGAAATAAAGTGCTAAAACATGATTCCTGTTTTAGGACCCGAAAAAGTGTATAAATGGTGTCTCAAATAGTTACATTAACCATTTGGATGAATAAGGAATCAAATTACAATATAAATAAAATCACGATCATGAAGTCCATGAAGCTATACAAGATGTAATTAGCATCAGGATTAAATGTTCGGTTGGTTCCATTTAAGGAAATAAGAGTTTGGATATCAAAATACAAACATTATAAATATAATGAAATGAAGCGCTAAAACATTATTCATTCCATGAAACATGTCAGTGCCCAGCGTATCATTAGGAAAAAGGTGAATTATCTCTCTTCAACGCAATACACTGAGAGAAATTCTAATAGGATCTGTTGGAACAATCTTAAAGATCTCCCCATGTGGCTAAGACGTAAAGCGAATATCGAGTTTTTTCAGACCCCTGGACACGACTGTCTGCTGACCATATACATAGAATTCCTGTTGCAAGCTCTTTTCTGCATTCTCTGAGAATTTCGGGAGGACATGAATGCTGAGACCACATTCGCCGCTGCCCAGATCTAAAAGACTCCACTTTTGTGCGATATACTATTGGCAAGCTAAGGTCTTATTGAGTTCAAAGACCTTTCTCGCCGTTTTCCCTTACTTTGCTTATTTTATCTGCTTTTGTTCCTACCCCTCTTGTGATGTAGTGGTCTTCTGTAAACCTGGCCATTGGGAAAAAATATTTATTCAAAGCAAAGAACATTCTCTCCTACGGATAATGTTTTGCGCTGTAATAATTGTGCTCGTTAAAAGTTTTTTCACACGAAAAATTGTTCAAAGCAAGCAATCACAAAATGGAAATAAGATTTTTAAAGATAAAGAATCGAATGATAACATAAATAAAATCTCGATCATGAAGTTTGTGGAGTTGTTTTAATAACTTTCCTCAACAATTTATGCATTTTCTTTCAGAAAAGCAATACTTAGAGAGCAATAACCGTGTAACAATTAAAGATATGTAACGTTGTTCAGTTCAAGATATATTTTTTTGTGAATAAAGTGGCATTTTAGTTCTTGTGCCTCTTTTAAGAATTCTTCAAGATTTTTCCGATATCAGTGGCTAAAGATAAAACATGCATACTCTCACATTAGAGGTAAGCTTGTTCTTACTATCTTGCGGTTTAACTATGTTTATACAAAGAACTGGTTATGAGTTTGTGTACTACCTAGCAAAGAAGGTAGCATCCATTCAACTGATAACAAGGTAAGCTGTCACTTTTGTCAGTGCGAAGTGTATCATTAAGAAAAATGTGAATTAGCTTCTCTTCAACGCAATACGCTGAGAGAAATCCCAATAGGATCTGGTGGAATAATCTTGAAGATTTTCCCATGTGGCTAAAACGTTAAGTAGTTGCCGAGTTTCGTCAGAACTCTGGACACGACTGTCTCCTGAACATCTACATAGATTTCCTGTACCAGAGGCTCCTTTCTGCATGCTCTGTGATTTTCGGGAAGACATGGATGCTGACCACATTCAACGCCTCCTTCCCTAAAGGCTCCTATTTGTGTGATATCTACTGGCAAGCTAGGGACTTATTGTGTTCATAGA
The DNA here is from genome assembly GCA_019973955.1 of Trichonephila inaurata madagascariensis. Lineage (NCBI taxonomy): Eukaryota > Metazoa > Arthropoda > Arachnida > Araneae > Nephilidae > Trichonephila > Trichonephila inaurata. The sequence goes on from BMAV01002767.1 coordinate 17,938, forward strand.
CTTTTCTCGCAGTTATTTTTCCTCTTACTTTGTATGTTTTGTCTGTTTTTGTTTCTGTCTGTCTGTTTGTGGTGTAGTGGTCTTCAGTAAACATGGACATTGGAAAAAAAATATTTATTCAAAGCAAAGAACATTTTCTGTAGATAATATTTTACGCAGTAATAATTGTTATAGTTAAAATAGTTTTCGCTCAAAAAATGGATCAAAGCAAGCAATCACCAAATGGAAATCAGATTTTGGATAATAAATAATCAATTGATAACATAAATAAAATCCCGATCGTGAAGTCTGTGGAGATGTTTTAATAACTTTACCCACACCAATTTATGCGTTTTCTTTTAGAAAAGCAATACTTAGAGAACAATAACCGCGTAACAATTAAAATATGTAACTTTGTTCAGTTCAAGATATTTTGTGTTTGAATAAAGTGGCATTTTAATGTGCGACTTTTAAGAAATCTTCAAGATTTTTCCGATATCTGTGGCTAAAGATAAAACACGTATACTCTCATATTAGAGGTAAGCTTGTTTTACTATCTTGTGATTTATTATGTTTATGCAATAAAATGGTAATGAGTTTGCGGACCACCTAGCAAAGAAGCTAGTTTCCATTCAACAGATAACAAGGAAGAGCTGTCCCTTTTCCCTGTACCAAGCGTATCATTACGTAAAGGTGAATAATCTCCTTTAAAACAATACGCTGAGAAAAATTGCAATAGGATTTGGGGGAGTAATCTTAAAGATCATTCCATGTGGTTAAGACCTAAAGCAGTTGCCGAGTTTCGTCTTACCGCTGGACACGACTGTCTCCTGAACATCTGCTTAGAATTCTTGTTGCACCGGCCCTTTTCTGCATTATCTGCGATTTTGGGGAGGACATGAATGCTTATCACAATTGCCACTGCCAGCCCGAAAGGACTCCTCTTTGTGTGGTATATATTGGCAAGCTAGGGATTTATTGGTTTCATAAACTTTTCTCTTCGTTTTTTTTCCCTGACTTTTGTTTATTTTTGTGTTTTGTATTTTTTCATAACCCCTCGAGGTGTAGTGGCTTTCTGTAACCCTGGCCATTGGAAAAAATATATTTATGCAAATCTGAAGACTTTTCTTTTCTTCGTATAATCGTTTGCGCTGTAATTATTGGGCTCGTTTATAGTTTTTTCGCAAGAAAAATGATTCAAAGCATGAAATCACCAAATTGAAATCAAATTTTGAATGACAAAGAATCGAATGATAACATGAATAAAATTCAGATCGTGAAGACTGTGGAGACATTTAAGATATGTTAAGTTGGTTCCAGTTGAGGAAAGAAAAGTTCGGAAATCAAAATACAAAAATCAGAAATATAATGAAATAAAGAGCAAAAACAGGATTCTTGTGTTGGGGTCGTTCAATGTGTATAATAGTTGTCTCAAATAGTTGCTTTAACCATTTGTCTGGATAAAAATTAATGAAGTTAGAAAATTGCTGAATCAAATCATGTATCTTAAATCCTTCATAAACATGGGAAAGTTAACTTAAAAGTCTTCATTACACGATGAAAGTTGTGATTCACTACATTTGTCCCAGTAAATATATTTTCCATATGGTCTATATTCCTGAAATTTATATGAACTTAATGAATGTGAAACATACTATGTTGTCTAATTGCTTAAAAATGAGAATTTACAAATGAACTTTCTGTTCATGTATAGGTACTCGAACAAAAGTAAGGAGCTTTATCATCAGTGAAATGGAAAGTGATTATTTTTAAAACTTCACATGCAGATTATACATCCTGTAATTTATAAGATGGTATTTATATAACAAGATTAATACTAAAAATTTGAGAAAATCAAATAATTTTCAATTTTATTTGTCACTGGATTCATTTACACCTGTTATGTAAGTGACTAATTTTCTATCACTATTGACGTCTGCTCAGAAGAAGAACTTGGAAAAACATACAAATCTAAGACAAAAAATGAGGTAATGTCATTAGATGCACATAATTTTATAAGAAAAGATTGATTGGATTTTAAATTTTTGAATGTTTTTTTCTTATTGTTAGAAAGTCTTCAAAGAAGCATTATTAGTGTAAGCTATTGGATATAATTTCAACAGAATAAAGAAGATAAAGGATTCATATCTGCAATATGTATTTCCTACCTCGTAAAGGAAATTTCAAAAAGAGAAAAAAACACCCTATATAAGTGAAAAAAAGTTAACTCTCCTAGTATAACTGAGTTTTTCAGCTAATAAGTGTATAAAAAAGTTCATCAGATGAGTAAAGTAATAATTAACGAAATACGATACATTTATATTAAATCATACAACGGTATTCTATTTTATACTACATTGTGCTTAAAATATTATGTAACTCTAAAACCATGATTCTGAATTTCTACATGGAATAATTTACAAAAAAACTATCGTTTTTTATTCAGGAAATTTGGAATAATAACAAAAATACGCCTTCAATATAGAACATATGAAAAATTTAAGGTCTCCAATTTACAAACAATTCATGCAGTGCAGAAAAAAAAAATTTCGAAAAACTTCGCAATGTGAGAAAAATATTTTATTTAAAAGAACCACTAATTTTTTAAGCAAAAGATAACATCATGATCTGATGTGTTCTAAGCTTTATAGTCTAAAACGTGAGTTGTGGATTTGGGTGTTATTAAAAATTATGTTAGAAATGTCCATAAAATTTTCCATTTTACTTTTTAAGGGATTTAATTATTCTTAATGATCGTTCTCTGAGCAATGTATTGGATCTGATTAAAAACATCTGCTTAGAGCAACATTCACTAAACACTAATCTATACAAATTTTAAAAAATTTAAATGTCTGTTTGTAATTTGAAAATAACAGTTTCTTACTAAATGCATTTAAAAGTATACACGGTACTTATATAAAAAATCATTTTTTTTTTTCAATTTTTGTCTGTCTCTCTGTTTCGGTTTCGCAGAACCCCACTTTCTTCCTTACGGGACACCACATATGGCAAACATGTGAGTTTGCAAGCCAACAACAGGCAAATAAACAGCATTAATTTTAGTGAAAAATGAAGGAGGGAGAAAGGAAAAAAATGGAGGGGGAAAAGGGGGTTAAAGAAGGGAGAGGAAAGATCACTGGGGCATCTAGGGCACATTGATATATACAGAATCCTATTTGCGACTCCATTTTAGGCATAGAACCGGAGTCTTTCAACCATGCTCAGTTTTGCTCCCTATATATTCTCAATCTCTTAGTTCAAAACCACCTTGTGACCTCAAAAGAGTAGTTTTGGAAGAAAATAGTTTAGATCTTCGTGACAATTCAAACTAGCAACAACATTATGACCATAAAAACTTCGTTTTACTATCTACTTAAATTCGGAATGAAACTCTTACAAGCTTCATTATGATATTCTATAACTGAAGCAAATATAAAAGGACTACTATTAGCTCCAAACACAACTTTAAGCATGGTGAAGCACTTCTAATTTCTTTTCTTTCATGTTTTTTCACCAAAGACATTTATGCAATCTCTGTTTTTTTTTTGGAAACATTTATTTGCAAAAATGTCTTTCTAATATCTGCAAAGATACCAAATTTCTTCGTCCTCAATCGTGTCCTCGCTGTAAACATTGGTTTAAAGGAGTGCCTTGCGTGAGTGAATATTAACGTCGCAATATTTAGCTACACGAGGGCTTTTGGAGACGGACCTCGTAATTTTGAACCATGATCAAATGACGAAGACGACATCTGAGCTTGCAGCCCCCTCTCCTAAACCAAAGGAAGGACGTTTGATTTCTCGATAGATTTAACGTGCGTTGCGCCCCTACACGGCGGGTCTTTAGTGGCACTTAGCTCGTACTGAGGACAAGCCTGTCATGATCCGTTACCTTGATCACTGGGCTACCGCAGCCCAAAGATTGCCTTGAAACTTCAAGCCTTGTCATGGCGACTTTGAAATTTTCAGGTAATAAATAACTATCATCCACAAATGACAAACTAACTTTATAATGTGATTACCTTGATTTATATCACTGTTTCATTAAAATGTTCTTTAACCTTCAGGTCTATTTTATGCTTAGATATTTTCTCCATTTTGATATTTGATTCCAATAACATCTAGTCGTCAAAGATCAGAAATGTCAGCTTCCTTTATAAACAATGATGTTACAGTCATAGCTAAGTTAACCCTTTCAGAATTTACTTGTGGAACCATTCCCATTTATTGCAATCCAAGTTGGGAATTGACTGTAAATAAAATGAAGTCATTTCTTTTTTTTTTTCGTGTCAGAAGCTTATCCATAAGTGCATTCAGTGCTTATCAGTATGTGTATAGGGTTACGAGAGATGGTGGTGTCAGTTATAAAACAACACTCAAGACTTTCATGTCTTCCAACTAAGGGCCTCCATTCACAGGAAACTCTCAATTTTACAAATAATAGCTTGATTTAAACATTAAAATTACACTGGTGAATTATCTTATCTTATTTTATACCAAGTAATATTTACATTCCTTAGTACAAATACATCCAAACAATGAATGTTTTATGATGTCTGGGTGACTAACGGAATATTTCATTTCTTCTGCAATACTTTTTGCTATGTGTAATATTTGTGAGTCGGTATCGCACAACACACGGACTGTTTTCTCTTCATAACCGAAAAGAAGCTTGGCTTTAAAGGTTTGAAGAAACATCTTTGGAATTGGGTTTACATTTGACAAATTCACATCATTCCCTGATGAATTTTTTCCTGTCCTTTTTTCTGATTTGTAATCTCGAAAGACTCATGAGGATCACATATCAAATTTACATGCCCTTTACAACAAACCGGGCATTTTAAAAACTTTTGACATTTTCTGGCAGAATGCCCAAGCAAAGGCATGCAAAGCAGCAGTTAATGTGTCTTATTCTCTTTTGTTGTTCTTTTAGAGTCAGTTTTTGAGCATTAAAACAATCAGAACCGCCATGCTTGCAGAAACAAAGTATACATTTTGGCTTCTTTATTTCAGATGCTTTCGATGATGCAAGTAACATGGATGCAGTTGGAGTTTTGCCTCTGAATTTCTTGAATATATTTCTTTTTGTTTGGCAACTTAATTCCCCCTTTTCTAACAACATAACCGGACGTCACCTAGGATTTTCTTTCCTGTCCTTCTACTTCTCCGTTCGAAATATCATCAAATTCTCCAACTATGCATTTGCATCGTATGCAGATTTAGAGGCAGGACTACTCTTCTAGGCTCTTACAAATTCCTCCTCAAAGCACTATTTAACCATAGGGTAGTGAATCCCTGCGCATCTATCTGTTGTAACTCCCAGAGTTTCGAGAGCTCACAGAAATAAGACTCTATTTTACCATGTTTTTATTAACTCAATATGTTGTCTTTCCAGGTGGAATTTTGTTATTGATTTTAAACAAACTTCCCGATAAGTTAAATACTTGAAATTTGGACCATAGTTCAGAAGTGTATGGCAAAGCATAAAGATGTGAAAAAAGGAAGAAAATGAAAAGAAAGAGAGAAAGATGAAGGAAACGAAAAAAATGAAAACAAAAATTATGCTTTTTAGTCCCTTATTAAACATGGTACGTTAAAACTTTTTTAGATAATATACTTGTTATCACAAAGAAATGTTGGTGATAATTTTTGAACTCCCTAACATAAACTTCCACCAAAAGATCTTCTCTCCCTAAATGAGCCTTTAAACTGTCAACAGCCTTGGCATAATTTTCGCCTGTTGGTGGGAAACTAACCCCAATTTTTTTTGCTCTTGAACCAACAATAGTGGCTGGCATTGGTTTTCAGGAGCATTATATTGATATTTATCAATATGCTCAAATTGGATCGAAAATGGTATATAACCAGTGCTTTAAATAATCTCTCAACTGTCGGAATTGAAGTTTAGGAAGAGTAAATTTTGTTTTCTTCATACTAATTTTTCAGGAATTAGTTCTTCATTTTCTTCGAAAACTTTTTCATAAATATTACTTTGATTTTGATCTTGTGTTTGCAATCACACCAATTCTACTTTAATTTTAATTTTAAATTTTTCTAACTGAAATTCTTGCTTTTTCAGCTTGGGTTTTTTCAATTCCATACCTTGTTTTATTTTCTTGCTGTATGCCTGTCACAGAACCTTCTCAAAAGTCCCTTAACAAAATCTGGATCGCTTTTATACTCATTACTGTTTAGAATTATTGATTTTGGATTGCAGATTCTTGCCATTGCTGACACGTCGTCGATAATTTCTTTAGCCACGTAAGCTAAATTTTCTCTTTTACAGGATAAAAACATGCGTATAGTTCAAAAAGTCTTGTCACGGATGCCAAACGTTAGGGCAAACCAATATTTCAACGAAATCTATGTCAAATTGAAAAAGAGTTTACTTTATAGAAAGTACATTAAAAAATCCTTCTTGTCAATAACATACTTCTAAGTAGCAAAATCAACAAAAATTCGTTTAAATTATGAAAATAACTCTTTTCATTAAATTAGAAAAATTAACGTTTATTTACAAAAACATCATCCGTGAATTTTAACATTAGGAATAACTTTTTTATGGAAAACACCACAATCAACTCATAAAATAAAACTATTAATTCAGTAATGTGTGCTTTTATCAGTGCTGTTTTTTATGTAAACCTAACAACATTTATATACATTATAAAGAAATTCACACAATATTTAAATATAAATTTAAAGTAATATAAAAAAACAAATTAAGTCAATTCCTATTTGGATCACCAAAGAAAAATTTTATTTTAGCTACTTTTATTAAATAGTTACAATTAATTAAAATATGTATATACATAGGACAGAATCAGAACATTAAGTGTGGTAATTATTTTTTATTAATTATCATTAAAGTACGGTATTGTCATCCAAAACAATCGTGTGTATAAAATTTAAGTTTAACTGAATGCTTTATAACGTGAAAAAAAAAGAACATTTTTCAAGTTTTGACACAAATTGCCAAAATGGTCGCTTAGTCACAAAAAATGATACCAACGTAGCTGTATTTCTAATTATTTAAATAATTAGTTTTAATCAATTAATTTTAATTAATTATAATTAAATTACTGTATTGTCATCCAAAATAATTATGTATATAAAATTTCAGCTCAACTGAGTGTTTTAAAATGTACTTTATTATACCGATTGGAAATTCCACGAAGATAAATAAATATATAGAGAGTGTAAGCTAGTAGCAGAAATTGAATAAAACAAGCACAATATACAAAAAAAAATCAATTCCTACTTAGATAAGCAAAGAAAAACTTTATTTTAGCTAATTTTATTAATAGTTACAATTAATATAAATATGTATTTACATATGACAGAATCACAACATTAAGTGGTAATTAGTTTTTATTAATTCTCATTAAAGTATCGTATTGTCATCCAAAACAATCGTGTCTATAAAATTTCAGTTCAACTGAATGCTTTAAAACGTGAGAAAAAAATTCCAAGTTTTGACCCAAACCACTAAAAATGAAACCAAGGTGGCTGTATCTGTAATTCTTTAAATAATTAGTTTCTGTCAGTTAATTTTAATTAATTATAATTAAATTATCATAATTTTACCCAAAACATCAGTGTATAGAAAATTTCAGCTCAAATCACTGTTTTAAAATGTGAGAAAAAAACCTTTTCAAGCTTTAACACAAATCGCCAAAATGGTCGCTATGTCGCCCAAATGATGCCAACTTGTCTGTATTTGTAATTATTTAAATAATTAGTTTCAATCAATTAACTTTTATTAATTACAATTAAATTACCGTATTGTCATCGAAAAAAATCGTGTATACAAAATTTAGTTTATCTTAAGCACTTTAAAATGTATTTTATAAACGACTGAAAATTCCACGAAGTTAAAAATAAATAAATAAATAGAGAGTGTGAGCTAATAGTAGGAATTGAAAAATACTCACACAACAGCACATAAATTCAAAATACATAATCAAATACAAATATAAATTACAGCACTAAAAAACTATGAAGTTAGTAGAGAAATAATTTACAATATTTAAAAAATTATTAGTATATTTTGTCTGAAATGAATCTTAAGCATCTTAATCATGTTGAACAAGAGAAGAGCTATCCTATTGTAATGTAATACCTTCAATTTTGAGTGGAGTGATTTCTGTATCAGTACCACACTAAGTCATTCAGTGATTTTAGGACAGGACGGTATAAGGATCTTCCCAGTTGTTCTCAAGTTTTGGAGAGAGTCCTTTGCGACTTTTCGTGTTCCAACCACACTCTGTCACCTTTGTAAAAGTCGTGTGTCTTTGCTTTTGTGCTGTCTCTTATCTTCTTCTTCTCTAAAGCCCTGTCAATTCTATCCCTGGAAATACGATGCATATCCTCCATCCGTGATTTTAGTTTCTCAAAGTACACCTCAAACGCAAGAGGAGCATCTGATGACCAACTGAACATGAGATCTGTAGGAAGACGAAGATCATCAACGAAGAGCATTTGGGAAGGGGAATAGCCGGTGGTCTCGGGAATGGCACTCCTGTAGGAAAGCAGGAAAAGAGAGAGTTTCGTGTCTCATTCCTGTTGTTTACTCGATACCAGGAGAAATATGCCTTTGACGATAGTCCAATTGAACTACTTTACTATGCTATTAGACCGAGAATGTAAAGTTGGTATCAGTGTTTTGTCAATGACGAGTATCACATACAGTGTCTTGCAAATTGCAGAATCGAAATTTGTCTTTATCGAAGTACAGTAGTAGTGGAACTCCGTATTTTGAGATCCAGTGCTACTCAAAAACCTCTGTAATATTCGGGGCTTCATGTTTGGAAATAGGATAGGCTTCATGCCAATTAGTGAAGTAATGTATGAGAACCAGAAAGTTGTGGTTGCCATCTGATGATCTCAGAAATGGATATAGGTTGTCATACGCTATTCGTTCGAAAAGCGTTCCCACATTATACTGCAGCAGTCTTCCTCTAGTGAGTTTTCTCGGTCACTTACGTACAGAACAGGGATCACTTGTGTGACACAACTCTTCTTCATTTCCCACATTGTTCCAGAAGCTCTCCAGGACTTTTTTCTTTTAGGGTCTTCATAAAACTAAAATAATCTCGAATTAGACTGCCATGGAATTCTCTAAGAACTGCCTATTTTCTTGTATTTGGGAGTATTAATTACCACCTAAATGTTTTCCTTCATCAGGCTCCCATTTACGATATAAGACACCATTTCACAGATGCAGAGGATCCCAAAGAATCCACTAAAACTCCATTGCAGGATGGAAGAGGCGATGCCTTACGAGATGAGTTTTTTGACAGAACTTTCTTTAAAACTCTATAATAGTGTTTTCCTGATTCTCCAGCTAAGCCTTCCGGATGATCTCGTCAATTAACGAGTTTGATCCTAATGGCGTTGTAATTTGATGGACTACTCGATCCATCATGCCAAACATCCTTTCGATCTGGGAGCAATATTTAATGTTCTCTGGACGGGTCTTCTCGAAGGAGTTTCTATCTTGCCATCTTCTGATCATTTTATGGGGCGGCAGACTTAATTAGACTCGATAGCACTCCCACGGTGGTTACCTTCCTTAATTGCTCCAGGGCAGTTACTTCTGAGGTTTTCTGTACCACCACACCCGAGCAGTTGAATCCGTGATTTTCTTTAGTAGTTCTGTGGCAGTTACTCCTAAAACGCCCTATTCCACAACACCCAAAGCTTGATGCTGCGTCTCCTATGGTTTTGACGTTGAGCTTTTGAATCTTTGATTTCTTTATCTCATTAGTATACATGGAGCATCTACAATCACTCTAGCTCCTTGGGTAGAAGGGTGGTTTTTGCAATTGACTTGATTGTTGGACTCCAATTTTAGGACATAAAGTAGAGCAGAGAATTTAGTTCATGGACATCAGTCATTCTTAAAGCTCTCTGGATTCTTCCATCTTTCAATCGATCCATGAAATATAGTAGAGAAATCATTTCTCACTAATTGGCTGTGTAGTTTTTGAAGGCTAAGCTTATAAGCCTTTCTTCTCCGGAGGCATACTCCTGTAAAGCTTCTCCTCTAAGGGATGCTGCTGTTTGACATGGTTGGAACCCTTCAGTCCATCCACTGACTGCTGAAGTTATAGAAAATTGCGTCTTGCAATCCTTCCTGTTGGGTTTTCAATCATAGGTGGACAGTTTCACTGGCATTGGGGAGGCATGCACAGGCATTGGAGAAGAAGACACACAAACTGGAGAAGCAGGCACAGGCATTGGAAAAGAAGATAAATGCACTGGAGATGCAGACACAAGTACGGGAGGAGTAGTGACAGGCACAATCTTGTTTTCATTTTTATTTCCCCTATGTAGAAGATTTTTTTTTTTCAGATCTATTCGTTGTGACACAAGGTAAAAATTCCAGCCACTTCCTATTTAATCCATTCTTTTTTTTCCCTCTACTCTCTTCTCCAACTACTAATTAACTACTCAGATCATTTCTTCCATTTTTCAATTCCTAATATTAGTTCACAATCTTCGTATATATCTAGTACAAATTTCTGATCGTTTATAAAATACATTTTAAAGTGTTTAATCGAAATTAAATTTTATATACACGATTACTTTCGATGACAATATGGTAATTTAATTATAATTAAAAATTACAATTAAAATTAATTATTTAAAAAAAATTTCAAAAGCAGCCACGTTTTATATTTTAA
>BMAV01002769.1:0-66332 GCA_019973955.1 Trichonephila inaurata madagascariensis
ATTATTAGATTCCCATTCATTGGTTGATTTTTGTTTTTTTAAAAAAAGGTATAAATTGTGTTCCATAAAAATCAATGTAAATATAAGTTATGTAAAATAATGACAAATTTATTCAATTTATTTATACTGTGCTAATTTCACATCTGTAGTTGCTAGTACATTTACTTAAGAATTAGTTTAATGAGACAGTTTGCCCTAGATCACACTTTTCTAATATTCTTTTGAAATCGGGAGGGAGATGGCTTGTTGAAATTCTTCTCATCACAGCCTCCAAGTTAATTAAACCCAAATTTTGGGATCTACAGGGGGGGAAATTTTCCCCTTTCCAGAGGTCCCTGGAGGCTGTTCTAGTGGTTCAAAGAAAAAAAAATTTTGGACGACACTTTGTGGTATCCCCTTCGTTGGGGATACCCTCTCTTCGCTATTCACGTGACCTATTTAAGAAAGAAAGAAGAACCATTTTCTCCCATCCATAAATTCCCTGCCGTTTTAAATTTTTTAATCTTAGTTTATATCCCAAATGTCTCATAGGAGGAAAATTAAATCACGAGTGAGTAGCCCGCTAAACGTTTTACTGATAATTGGGCTAAATTAACAACTGAATCTATTTTTTATACATTAATTTCCCGGGAACAATAGTATCCACACTACCCTTTTGTTTATATGAATTGGCTTACCGCTATTTTTGGGTAAACAGCTCCCGCCCATAAAACGCCGTTTTCCCCAGCCAATCTGGTTGGCTCGGGCTTAGGTAAGCTCCGCTGGTCTCGGGCCACTTTTGACTTTTTTTACCCGACACTGTTGGGCCCAACCCCCCGGGAATTTAAAGACCCCCTCTTCGGGACTTTATTTTTCATTTCCCCCTTTAGCGATCCCTTCAGCATTATTCCACTTGGCGACCCTTTGGAATCCCTTTTTTAAATATATTTTTTTTTTGGGGCTTAAACGCGTTTCTCTTTTGGGTTTTTTGGGAAAAGAGTTGCCTTTCCCGGGCCCCCAAAAAGCCCCCAAAAAGGACAATTTTTTGGAAGTCGCGAAAAAGGCCCCGTCCCAACCAGCTGATGCGCTGGGAGGTTTCTGAAATAATAAAAAAAAAATTTTTAAAAAAATTCCCAAAGTTTGGTCCCCTTGGGTCAGCACTTTTCCAAAAAAAAAATTGTAAATATCCCCAAAACAAAAAAAGGGAAAGATTTTGTTCTTGCCACAATCAGATAAGCATTGCAGGGAAAGCCGTCAGCCTGATAGTGCACTTAAAGTGAAGCTATATTTATAACCCCAAAAAGGGGAATGTTAAAGCTTTTCAAAATACGTTTAAGGGGAATGCATGGGGCAGGTTCACTGCTTTCCCTTCATTTCGGGCCCCATTTTTTTTAACGAGCGACCCCCCAAATGACTTATCCACCTGTTCTGGTTTCGGGGAAAGGTATCGTGAGATTTTGCAGACCCCACGTAATTCCTACTTAAGCAAAGGTTCTGCCTACAAGAAACCATATTCATGTACGTGGGGCCCCACCACACAACCGGGGTCAGTACAACAATTGTTAAAACAGGAACTGACACGTACGTGTGAACTGCCATTTTTTCCAAAAAATTTTGGCCTCTGCGATCACCCGGGTCCCCACCCCCTTTTCGACTTCTGGCTACTGGGCCTTTTTTAAAAATAACTTTACAGGGCCTTTTCAAGGGTTTGGGTTTGAAGATTAGATTTCCCCTAAGGCCATCTAGTGGCTTTTCCCCCAACTTTTTTTTTACATAAACCTCAGGGGCATCGTCCGAAATCCTTTTGCCTAAATATTTTCTCTCCAGGCTAGTAGGGAAAGGGCCCCCCGGGGGTCTCTGGGTAGCGGTTTTTAAAATCCCAACCCTGTATATTTAGTCTTGTTGATCTTTACAAAAAACTGTTTTTACAAATATATGTTAAAATAAAAGGGGGAAATTTTTTTTTCTATTCTTTTCACCTTTTTGGGGGTCCGCAATAAACTGTAAAACTTTCCCCCATGGCCCGTGGCCTTTTGCCCCCCTTTTGGCCCCCCAAAAAAGGGGGGAACCCAAAGCATTTAAAAGGTAAAAAGGGTTGGGGTTTTTTTAGAAACGCCGCTTATCCCGCCAAGCGTTTTTTCCCAAAAAGGATACATGCGCCATATCTGGTTTAAACCCCGAATTTCGCCCCGGCGTCGCGTGTTGTGGTAGGGGGTTTCTTCTCCCAAAAAAACAAAAAAGCGCCTTTGGCGATTTTTTTTGGCGGGGGCGGGGATTCGACAATTTCACCCCAAAAGGGAATCTTAAAAAAAATTTTGGCCCCTGTTTGGATATTTCATATTGCTTTTAATTTCCAAAATTTTCCCCCTAATTTTTTTATTACTTTTAAAATTTTTTTTCTCAAATCAGAGGAGATTAGTAAACATTATTTGAAAAAATACCCATATTGTTTTGATAAGAAAACTGAATACTCTACTGTCAGCTTAATAAATATTAAAACCCCCCTATTTGTTTTCCCCGCAAGATTCTCCTTGCAGGAAAATTGAGTTTTACAGGCAAAGTTCGCTTTCCAGGATGAACTTGAAAAATATGATCATGGCAACCCTAGAAGATGTGAGCAGGGTAATTAGATCTACTTTATCACCCTAGAAAAGGTCTGCTTGTGTTTATATATTACAATACATATAAGTTATACCATTTATATAAATGGCATTGAAACCTATTAAAAGACAGTTTAAGAATTTTTTAAAAATAATATATATGAATGAAAAACTTTATTATTCGTAATTAGTTGAATTTATGGACATAAAATATTTCAGCTATAAAATGTCATTTAAATCTGAGATTTTTAGAAAGTGTGTCGAAAAATACACATTTCTCTAGATAGATTAATAGAAATACCTCCACATGTTAAAATAAGCCTTTATTAATTACTTGAAATTTATGTTATTTGTATGAAATATTATGGAAAAATTATTAAAAGACCCCTTTTATGTGTTCAAAAGTGATAAAAAATTTGGGGGTATATAAGAAATGAATTCTGTTATAAAATGGAATTAATTCTAAAAAGTATAATCGGAGGTTAAATGTTATCTACAATAAAAACGTTTGCAAAATTAATTTTTAAAAAATTTTTAAAAGTATTGGGAAAAAATTAAATCTGCTTATAATAAATAATATAACCTGACAAGTTTTTTTTAGTTTATCATGCCCCTCTGAAAACAATTTAAAAAAAACATCTTCAAAAATGTTTAAATTTTTAAATTGACAAAAAAGAAAGTGATCACCAGTGACAAAAGTCCCCACTTCAAAAAAAAAATGTTTTAAAAAAAATATACACAAAAAAGTATTTTTTGGTTTTAAAAACTTTTTTCCTTGAAAATACTTGAGATAAATGTTCATTTCAATACACATTTTGTAGCAGCATAGAACACAAATATGATAAATTAATATATGATATTTTAAAACGCATATTAATATTTAGTACTAATTGTTTAGTATTAATTATATGCTTCAGATTAATAATTGTATATACAGTGTGTCCCAAAATTCAACGTCAAGCGGGCATGGGGTAAAATAGGGGTCATATCAGTTGTGGGGAAAATAAAAATTTCAAACACTTTGTTAAGCGATATGACTAGCATATTTTTGAAAATGTGGAAAAACCTTTATTCTAACAAATTAAAACAGGATATCCAATATATTTTGACTGGTTTTAAATTTATATCAACAATTTTTTTTATATTGATTATAAATACATCTGTCTGTATTGTAAATACATTTTATTTATCACTATAGGCAAGAGTTGAAGATCCTTGCTACTCATTCACTGTGTGATTACTCTAAAAGACATTCTCTGCTTTTTCGTGTCCACGTAACCGTAGCTGAACGATTCCAAGAACTGCTTCTCAAGCTCCTTTGCGTTTTCTAAGAGGTTGATCATGGCGGATTTCCTTATGTTTCCGCGTACTCCTCCGAAAGGATTTGTGGAGAAATAAATCCGTGCAAGCTCTTCCAGTCATCGTTGGGGTGAAAGGAAATCTAAAAAGAAATTATTTTTCTGATTAGTTTATATTCAACGCAATCTGGTGACTTTTCTATACCAGCGTTTCTCAAACTGTGGGATGCGCCCCTAGGGGCATGAACGCTCTACAAGTGGGGCGCGAGCATATTAAAAAGTCGAAAACTGATGATTTTTTAAAAAAATTATTAATTTACTGAAAGTAAACAAAGAAAATACGTTCTGACAAATAAAAAATAAAATTAACATTGACACTGATATAATACACTTATAAATGTATCAGTACTGCAAAATGTATTTTATATTTAATTTAACAGTACTAAAAATAAAACAAGTTAAATAAATACTAGTGACACCATGGGCTTGCCATGTATAAAATTATGAACAAAAATTAAGAGAGCAGAGACGTTTTAACCCTTGAAAAAATCGATTTCAATTTTCATCTTAAAAAAAAGTAGATTTAATGCTGATTCCAAAAATGTATAACATGTATAGGTTTAAAGCTTAATATCCGAGTAATGGCGGTTTTAAAATGTAAGCAACAGCTGCCACGCCTGTTGTTTACGTTATCGCACGTCAACTGCCACGCCCATTTTACAGTTGACCGAAGCATGCTTTTATGTAGATTGGTGTTTTTATATCACTTAATCTGATTTATTTATTTTATTCTTGTGTTTTGAGAAGGACTATAACTACTCAACTCAATCTTGTTTATTCCCAAGCTGTGTTGTGGGAATTTTAAACTTTTGTTTCTCGTGCGATTACAAACACGTGAGTTACGAATTTATTTTGACTGCTAATTTACTTTTTTGTTTACATTTACTTTGTTTGCAGTTTGCGAGTTTTAAATATCTGTAATGCCTCGAACAAAAAAGGTTGGGCAAGTCAAATGTCGTTTAATTCGTAAAAACACTTCAGTAAATGCTGAGAGTGAACGAGTTGATGCTCAAAGATATTTTCAACAATATTGCAAAGTGCAGATATTGCGATAGATCTTTCTGCTTTGATGTTGCTGAAAATAAAAGTAGTCGCAAAGGCCTTGCTACCAGTGTGTCAGCAACTTGCAATATTTGGTTCTGGTCATTCTTCAATGACTTCAAAATACCGTGTCAGATGGATATGAAGCAAATTTTTGTGGTTTGTTTGTGGCGGGGGAAATTTGGGAAAGTGCAGCTCAGATATTTTGTGACTGATAAACCCTTCCTCCTCCCAGCTAAATTTGAAAGAATGTATACGCCAATTTTTAAAGCGTTGGAAACTGTTTCATCTCGTTCAATGGTTAACAGCGTTAATGAAGCTGTCATTGAAATGAACACAGTAAGAACATAGCATACTCTTGAGGGGACCTGGCAGAAAAGAGGACACTCTTCGAAGAATGGCGTTGTAACAGCAACTTCTCTCGATAATGGAAAAGTTATTGATTTTAAGTTCCTATCAAAATATCGCTTTGAATGCAAAAATACGAACAAAACCTGTGATAATTGCCAGGTAAACTACGGATTTAGTGCGGGAATGGAGAGTGAAGGAACATTGCGGATTTTCAGTCGCCTTACCAAATTACAATGTTCGGTATTTTTCAGTACCTTGGAGATGGAGATTCGAAAGGGGTTTCTAAAAGTTCAGGAATCAAACATATACGGTGATGAATTTCCTGTTGAAAAACTAGAGTGCATGGGCCCACGCCCAAAAGAGGATGGGAGCAAGACTGAGAGTCCTAAGAACAATTTAAAAAACCACCAAGCTGTCAGACAACAAACCAATATCTGGACGAGAAGGCTGACAGATGCAGAAATTCTTCTGCTGCAAAATATTATGGCCTAGCCATAAGAAGAAATGTTGAAAAATCAGCGCAGATATGTCCAAATCCATCTGGGCAATATATTTCCATAAACTGTCGACAGATGAAAATCCGCAACATGCTTTGTGCCTATGGGAGAAGAAAGTTGGTGCGGGTACAATAAAAAACATTGTATCAGGTGAAAAAACCAAAACAATTTTTCCCCCCAGAAGCAGTTCTTTTTAAAATTGAAAAAATTTTTTTGAGACTTAACTTTGCAAAAGAACTGTTATTAAAATGTTTTTCATGGCCAAATTCAGAACCCCAACGAAAGCTTTAATAACTGTGTGTGGAATCGTGTGCCCAAAACACATTTGTGAGCAAAGAACTTTGCAAATGGGTGTTATGGACACAGTTACATGCTTCAATGAAGGTGCATCACAAGGGCAGAAGTATTAAAGCTTAAAATCATCAGGCATCAACACTTGTGAAGGCCTTCGCAAAATGAACTACGTCAAATTTGTGAAGCTGAGATGGCTGTTCTAAACTACCAAAGCCAAAACAACAAAAAGGCAAATTAAAGGAAGCAGGATGCTTTAGAACAGTCAATGCAAGATGAGTACAGTGCTGGAAATTTTTAAAATACAAATCTTAGGTAAGTCATCATTTTATTTAGTTTTTCAATTTTCTCAAAATGTGTTTTTCAGTTTTTAGGTACATTTTTAGAAAAATCTATTTTTTATATTTTAATGAAACTTGGTATGAGCTTTTGTGTCATGATAAAAGTATTTAATGCTACTAATTTTATTTCTGAAATGTTAATATTTTACTTTTTTTTGCTCAATTTCTAAAAAAATGCCATTTTATCAAAATTTTAAAAAGTTAAAATTCAAATTTTTTTTAAAAAAATTCTGTGGAAGGAAATATAAAAATAACTATTACATTTAAATAAAGGTACAATTTTATAACTAAAACAGCATGTTTTGTGGTGTTATATGTTATAAAAGGAAAGATACATGTACCTAAAGAGCACCATGTATTCGAAAACTTTTTTTGGTGTGTACTTTTTCGTATCCTTATATTTATTAAAATATTTTATATATTTAATAATTTTATGTTGTAGTATATTAAGAAAAATATACAGATTGTATGACACAAATTTTTTATTTATGGATTCTTTCTGTTTTTGAAAATAATGTTCTTTCGAAAAGCGAAATTTTGCTCATTTTGTGTCATCGAGAACGTCCCGGTTCCCTTAACACTTATCTTGATAATTTGTAAGGTTTATAAATAATCCCTTAATGCTGATTAAAAATTACGTTATTTGCTCCCCAATGCCTCTGTTTTCCACGTAAGTGTGCGTATGTCGTGTACGGGGGGGAGAAAAGGAATAAATAAGGAAAAACCCTCTGATATAATAAATCCTTCGTTAACACTGTCAAAGTCCTCTTATTGTATTCCAAAGCCTTTGGAATAATTTTATAGATAACAGTGCACAGAAAATATCGTACTTCGGAAAGATGTACATATACATCCGGGGCATTTAACGCACCGGTTGAGCGAAACTTATATATAAGCCGTTGGCACTTAGGAGGTTAAAGTCGTATTGTAGCTTTAGCGTCAAAGTATAGCATTATTGAATTCAAGGCATTCTTATTTGTATGGAGGGAAAGCGTAAAAAATTATCAGAATATTGGTTGCAAATCTTGAAAGTTTGTGAAGCACTGTTCTATACTGTTACATGTTCAATAGTAAGTGCATAACTTCGATAGTAAGTACAAGAAACTCAAGCAGAAGACGAGGATTTTTCAAATGGTGGACTATCATGTTCCTTTATAATAAATTTAAATGAGCCTAAAATGTATATTTTTTAAAAGCAAAAGTTACGCGCATGTATACAGGATGCCCCAAAATAGTGCCTAAACTCTGTACATCTAAATTCCTTGTTGGCAGTACATAAAAAAAAAATTACGCAAAGAATTATACCTATACGATCTATAGTTTACGAGAAACATACGACAAACAAACTTTGATGTCAAAGCTGGGGTAAGGAAAAAACATCGAATTGACCGCATCAACAGCAGGACAGTAAGACCCCACTTAACGTGGGGGAGCGTCCATCAAAGTAAAGCGTAATGCGAAACAGCGCTAAACGAGGCTATCTTAACATGTAAATAATGGAGTTAGGGGAAGATGGATAGAAATTTGGTTAGGTATTAAATTTAACAATTATGTTTGTTTTTAATAAAAATAAAACCAAACATTTCTTACAAAAATAAAAACAATATAAACGAATATACATATAAAACAAATAAAATTCTAAAGTCAGTCAGATCATTCAGTCTGATCTGTGTTTCCAATTTTCTCCCTTTTTTGTCCAAGAAGGCATCTTGTTGAAGTGCCAAATTCAATCAGCACTAATTTGAGATGGACGTTCACAGAATCTAATTTTCTAATCACTTGCATTTTAGTTTCCAGTGAAATTTGATTGGGGTTGTTTCTTTATTGTTTTTCATTATCACCCTGATAAAAACTAAAGATCATAATATTTGTCACTGTATTAATCATTTATAGTATTATATAAATTTATACTTAATAATGTCAACAAATATATTTTCAAATGATAAAAAGGCGTCCGTACAGCGCCGCACCAAACAAGAACACAACTACACTGTTTCCGATATTTATGTACTATTTTGAAACCTACAATTTCGGGAATCCCAGAGTGCTGCGACAATTTCGGGGAATCCCGTTGAAATAAAAGAGTGCTAAACGAAACAGCGTTAAGCGGGGGTTTTTCATATTTTGCAAATATTTAAAAGCGTCCGCCGGGATATCGAGGCTGGCTTGAGCGTTCCGGGGTCCACCGAAGTATAAACAGCAGGCAGACAGTGACTAAGTTCGTTTGTGCAGTCACTACGTCTCAATAAACAGTTCCTGAAATTGCCCCAACGGGAAAAAACCCAACACAGAGTGAGATCTGGTGCTCATAGGGGCCATAGAACCTACCCACATGTCCAATCCAGCAACTGAAGTATGCCACATCCAGCCAGTCATGTACGGAGAAAGAAATGGGCCCACCCCATCATCATCATTTATTCATTCATCATTCCCCCATATTTTACTCATAAACTATGGATCACACAGGTACAGTTCTTTTGACATTTTTTATGTACTTCCAAAGAAGAATCTGGCTGTATCCAGTTTGGGCGCTGTTTTCGGACACCATATGAATACACTACTGGCCATTAAAGTTGAAACACCCTGATACAAGTATCAAATTCTGACGAAAGGAAGTAGATGCTGGAATAAGCAAATGAATGGCATAGCGCAATGGAACGACGCAAGAGAGAGGAACGGCATCGTTATGAAAAAGGAAGGTTACGCTGCGGGTTTCTCATTCAGAAATATTTAAATGTCGGTTAGTTGTGAAAAGATCGTGTTATGCTTCGTGTGAGAATGGAAAACGGCTACCATCACGTTTTAGAATTGGATAGCGATAGGATCATGGTCTTTTAAGAGTGCGGCTTATCTTTCCACAATATTGTTACCAGCAATTTAGATTAGATGATCGAAATTTGGAATAGATGGACTTATAGAGGATCCTACTGAACGCCATGTAGGATCTCAACGGCCTCCCGTCTCTAACGCAAAAGAAGACAGACATGTTGTTAAGTTGGCTTTGAAGTAGCATTTCTCAAACTGTGGGGCGTGCCCCCTTGGGGGTGTGTGTGATAACTCTACGAGGGAGGGGTGAGCATATTGAGAAGTCGAAAACAAAAGTGTATTTAAATGCTTATGTACGCACGTAAGAAGTTATACTTCTTTGGCGTAACAAGATGAAAATCTTTCCAAAATTCTTGAGCAGGGCAAGGACGAAAGTCGGTCACGAGCAGAGTTGAACGATACTAACCTAAGTCAATCGGACCAGCCAAACTCGAGATAATCATGATTTAAATAAATTTAAACAGCCCCGCACAGGGACAATAGGACCAATAACATGGGGTTTTTCGATAGACTGTATCTGAAGATGAGGTGAACCGAATGTGACACCTGAGACCTCATATTGAATGTCTCGGCAGGAAGAATCATTCCTGAGAAAATTAAGACATCCACCTGAAGAGCCCCCGAGTTATGGTCATTTTAAAATATTTAAAACAATTAAATAAAAGAGAAGCAGGGCACCCAGCAACTCGAAACTCGGCCTGGTTGTGAAGAATCCATTCGAACTGGTCCGGAGTCTGTAGTTGCAAATGGGGTGGCGCCAGTTCGGGAAAGGAAAACGAAACTAACTCCCCGGGAGGAGGAACAACTGGGACGTAACTGGTCACGTATATCCCAACCATACACAGAGCAGTAGATGATCCAAAGTTTCATCCTTCTATCTCTGTAATATCTTGACGTCATCAGAAAATCGAACCCCATAGGAATAACATGGGGATTCTAATTTTAGTGATAACGCCCCCTAGCCCTATCTAAAACGTTATAACAGATGAAAGAGCTCAACGAGGAGAACCTATGGTCCGAGTTTCATTAACGAATCTCAAAACTCCTCGGAGCTATGCAGGATTTAAAAAAATTTTAAATTTTAAAATAGTTTAAAAATGTTAAATATGGGTGAAGAAATGGGGCTATGGTCCTAAAAAAATATATCTAGGATGCTCATAGAGAGAACAATCGGAACCAGTCGGTGCGGTCGACCAAGGTGGCATAGGATTCGAGTTATTACTGGGGAATCTCTGTAGGGGGGGAACACCGGAGGGTACCAATTCCACGTAAAGCTCACGCTAATACGAAAATATGGCGGATCTCCAAAGTCAAGTCTCAAGCTCAATTCCTTAGGGGCTGAAATTTTTTCCAATCCCCATAGGAATAACATGGGAGCATATGATATTTTAGTGCTTAAGCCCTTCCCATGTCTACACAATGGGAATGATGTAGATGACTGAATGGGTCTCGACGAGTGGAACAGTTGGTTCAAATCTCAAGTACGAGTCTCGAACAGGAGCTAATAAATTGTGAATTTAAACAAATTTAGAAAGTTTAAAACAGTTAAAAACTACGGAAGAAATAGCCCTATGAGTATGCAATTGTAATAACTGGAAGACCAGATAAAGAGGGATCGAATGAGCCAGGTCCGAATGGACTGTCAGGCTCGGGTGCTGAGATATTGGCCAAAAGGTTATAGAGGGGGTTGGAATGCACCGGGAGAATGCGTCTCCCCAAATATCAGTCCCCTAGCACCAAAAAAGTGGCATGTTAAAAAAATTAGACAACGGTGTGCGCGCGCATCGTAAAAATTTACCCTCATCCTTTTTCCCAAACGCGCAAAATTATTAATTTACTGAAAGTAAGCAAACAAAATACTTTCTGATATAATAAAATATAAAATAAACATTTACGCTGATATAATACACTTATAAATGTATCAGTATTGTACAATGTATATTTTATTATTAATTTAACAATACTAAGTTAAGAACAAGTTTTATAATTATCAGTGACCCCATGGGCTTGTATTAACACCTATCTTGATAATTTGTACGGTTTATAATTAATTCCTTAATTGCCGATTAAAAGTTACACTATTCGCTCCCCAATGCCAACGTTTTCCACGTAGACGAGCGTTTTTTGATGGGGAGGAAAAAGGAAATAAATAAACAAATCCTCTGAAATAAGTAAATCCTTCTCAAACAATGTCAAGGTCCTTTTATTGCATTTCAAAGCCTTCGAAATAATGTTATGGATAGCATTGCACAGAAAAGATTGTACTTTGGAAAGACGTATATATATACGTCCAGAAATTTAATGCTTTGGCTGAGCGAGACGTTTATATACGTCGGTGGCAGTTAAGAGATTAAAGTCGTATTGTAGCTTTAGTGTCAAAGTATAGTATTATCGAATTCAATACATTGTTATTGTACGGAGGGGGGCGCAATGAAAATGAGGATTGAAAATTGGGTCGTGAGTATTGAAAGTTTGAGAAGCACTGCCTTGAAGGATTGTACTGCCACATTACGAACCTTTAGTAAGAAAAGGGACTTCTATTCTCAAGGACAATGCGATGACGTTTAGAGCAGCATGGACAGTCTTCCCAGCGACTATTATTTGGGCTTCCCTGCACTTAGAGACACCCAACTACACATTACGAACAACAGCATATCATGATGAACTCATCAATGCTTTGAGGCACCTAGAAAAATGCACGTGGCTTGCTTGTATTCGAAATAATCTTACGGTCCCTACTCCTGGCAGTGGCATAACGAAGAATATTAGGGCCCCCTGGAAAGTCAAGTTTTGCGCCCCAAGTCGGATTTTACAAAGGGTACGTATTTGGCGTCAGTCAGGCTTTGGGCCCCCTTCACGATGCGGGGGTGTACGTTACGCCACTGACTCCTGATGTGATAGTATGGACAGCTATTGGGAATATGCCACGAACATCTCTTATTCGCGTTGTCTATAATTTGAACTATCGGCGTTATACTTCAAAGATCTTAAGGCCGGTGACTGTACCCTATTTTCGAGTACTCAAAGACGCCATCCTTTAATCAGATAACGCAAGATCGCATATTTCCCGTCGTATTCTGACCTACTTCGACGCAGAAGGTGTTCGACGTTCACTCGTTCTCCAGATATGTTATCCATCGAAAGTTCCTGGTCATGGATTGCCGAGAGACTATGCCGCCACTGCTCTCGATTGCTGAAGTGTGGCATAGACTTGAAGCAGCATTGAATAACTTACCTGCAGCTGTCATCTAAGCCCAGTTCATCTCGATGCCTGAAGCCAGAGCCGTTTTAGCTGTCAGATGCGGCAGCTGTGTGTATTAGTTTGGGACCCTGTATAACCCCTAATTTCCTACTTCATGCATTCTTCCTACTATATGTTGTATGCGTGTAATAAGTAAACTTTTTTATCTGCTTTCCTTCCTGGTGCTGCAATTTTAATGGCCAGCAGTATACTTATTACTGTATGTTAAACATGTTTCATATAAAATTTAAACAATACTTACTTTCTCCCTTAAGTCCTTAGGAAAGATGAAGTGAAAGATGTTGTACAAAACCGAAATACAGAATGAGCATTGACGATATGAATTTCTTTGATGCGTAGAGGAATAGAATTCTGCAAAAACAACAACAAAAAAAGTATCCTGGTCATGTAATCCCAATATACATGCATTAAAAAAATGAATTTTCACGTTCCCTTAAAGAATTTCCTTTTTCTTGTTCCCCTCTATAGTACACAGTTATTTCGCAAATTAATTTATTTCATAAAAGATAAACTAGACATCGGTGCGCAAAAGTTCAGAACGAGATTGTTTTCCAATGTAACGTGATGCAAAAGTATGCCAAATCGACACAAATAACACCATAAGGAAAAAATAAAAAATAAACAACTTTTTCTAAACAAAATATTTAAAAACTGCTCAAAAATTAGTTTCAAGCTCAATTGGACAGAAAACTGGACTGGAAATAAAAATCCAGCCTTTGGTAGAGAATAGAATTCCTGCCTGATGATATGCTGGATTTAAAACATCCTTTTGTGCTTGCTATGTTATCAACAAGCTGTTAAGGCATTGCAACTTGTTCCTTTTTCAACTCCAATCGTTGCTGATGGCTGGCTACCAAGCGTTTTCCTAGTATTCCAAATGCGTTTGGTTAAATTTCGGTTAGTTGGTTCTGTCTGATGATATGCTGGATTTAAAACATCTTTTTGTGCTTACTATGTTATCAACAAGCTGTTAAGGCATTACAACCTGTTCCCTTTCCAACTCCAATCGTTGCTGATGGCTGGCTACCAAGCATCTTCTTAGTATTCCAAATGCGTTCGGTTTGGATTTAGATCTGAAGACGTTGTCGGCTATCCCATGCATTGAATATCTCCACTTTCCAGCAATTGTTCGACAACCACTGTACGAACAGGAGTAGTGTTGTTCACGAAGAGGAATTGAGAAACCATAGGATCTCTAAAAGGGCACATCCAATGAACGTCGATCAATAGCCGACGCCCATGAGCGAAGATCCTTGTAAGATTTAGAGGTCAATAAAGGTACCAAGAATAATGCCTCCTCAAATGAGAATTCCACTACCTCGCTTTTCGATTATATTGGAATGGTTGTGAGTTCCCCACTCTCTTCAGAATTTCTTGTCAGAATACATATGTTCTGATAGTAAAGAGTACTCCACCCCCATCGCTAATCTGTCAAGTTCTTACGTTTTCAACTCCGCAGAAAACGCCGTCTTTGATGAGCAGGCGTAAGCCCATTGTTCAAATTGACCACCACTGTCCAGCTTCCTATCCGTGGTAAAACGCAATATCAGTTGCTCAGTAATATGTTGCCCGCGTTTTGAGATTCTTCCCCGCTATTTGCTGTCTTTGTTTCTCATCTGTTGGACAATATATTGCTTGTCTATTACCGTAATTACTTGTGGATAACTACTATTGAACCTTTGGATAGGTGTTCGTGTAGCTTTAATGTTTTCCGAACTCATTAAGCGATAATGTGAGAGATCCCTGAAGTCCGGGTAGAGAAAAGAGAAATTATTTTCCATTTACTTATTAATAAGATTAAGAAACGCTCATCGAGTCATTTCCCCTAATCTTTTACAATAAATCCTTGGAAAAACCACAGAAAATTAATTTTGAATTGTATGAGATTTTACTTTGCAAAATGTGTGAATTTTTTTAAAAAAAAATCGAATATATGGATCAATTTACAAGAGACAAACTTTGGTTTCGTTCTTGTCGAATAGTATATGATTTTTTTTACCTTTGGATTGAGTGTCAGTTTTCTAGGTTGTCACTTTGTGCACTGTTAAGTATGTTTTTCATTCCCCTACTAAAGCCATAGAAATAGAAACTCACTTTCCAAAGCTAAATAAAAAAATACTTTGATTGCTTATTTATAGTTTCAGATTTGTTCATTAATTTCCTCTCTTTCTCCCTATGATAAAATGAACTCGTTTGTCAAGGAGGCAGAGGAATCAGGGCTGTTCTTGTCGTGATAGAACAAAAAGCCAGAAATGATTTAGTTTAAATAAAAGAAGTACAATTAGTACAGGGTGATTCTTAAAATATATACAATTTCAATGCACTTGTCAATGAAGACCAATGTAAGATATTGTTACAAATTTTGTGTAAATAGTGTAAATAATTTGTATTTGGTTGGAACTTGGCGAGATCTTGGCAATAGAGCCAAGTTGGCATCCTTTGGCGATCATGTTGGCGAGTTCGGGGCCCTCTGGATTCTTCTAGAAATTAGAAAAGCACAGTTGATAAGGTAGGCACTTGAAAGATACGTCGCCGGGACTGGCCCGTGCGATCTGCCAAATTACTCATCTTCGATCACGTCCGGGTCACCAAAAGCTCAGTCGAATATCACCAAAATGGTCGCCAAAGTCAAATTCAAAAATGATGCTAACTTGGCTCTATCGCCAAGATCTAGCCAAGCTCACATTGAATCACCATTATAACGTAAGGGGCGGTATTGCTCGTGAATATAGAATATATAATATATAACATAGAGTAATATAAAGACTTAACACATCCAAATACAAATTATTTACACTATTTACACAAAATTCATAACAATATTATATGTTATTTGGAACAAGAACTGAATTGGATTATCTTAAGTTTTGTTAGAGACAGTCATAGATATTGTATGAGTGAACCCTTAGTCAAACGAGACATATGGAGCCGGTAATCCAATTCTGCTCAAACACGTGTTAAAGTACCTGAATGAAGTCCATCGATAGCTGCTTGATACGCTGTTTCAGATTAGCTAAATCAATACAGAGAGGGAAGGAGACGAATACCTTATCCCTTACGTATCCCTACAAGAAGAAATCAAAAGGAAAAAGTCAAAGAAATCAAAAAGTCAGGACTTCTAGGTGGCCACTGGGTAAGTGGCATGTTGTAGTCCGTGGCTCATCCAGCTCATTCGTGAGGGAGATGTTCATCGAGATAATCTCGCACTTATACCGACCAGCATGGTGGTACACCATCCAATTGGAGAACGAAATTGTCAATGTCGTCCTATGTGGCATCAACCAAAGCAGGCTGGTTTGTCCAATCGGCCGCTTATCCCGCCAAGCGTATTCTCGCCAAATCGATAAATGTGCCGAATCTGGTAACCCTCCTGAATTTCACGCTCCTGCGTCACGTGTTGTGGTAGGGTTGCTACTCCAAAACACAACTCGCAAAAACGCGCCAAATTGGCGATTTTTTAAAATTTGGCAAAGCATATCCCCAGAAAAAGAATGGATCTCGCGACAGTTTGTTCTTGAAAAAAGAAGGTGCTGAACACTTTCTTTCTGTACACTACTCAGAACACATTTATCTTAGGCGGATCTCACACGTGTTGCACTGTGGCTATGGCCTGATTCACACACTTTCGTCAGGGACACAAGATAGTGCATCTAACTTAAGACACGCTTACCACGTTGAGGGGGTGCATGTCTTTGAATTTTACTCTTTAACAGCAATAGAAAAGTGAACACTTCTTCATGAATCCCACTGTACGTGTTCGAATTTTGGTGAAATAATGCTTACTGTAGCGTTTCTCAAACTGTGGGGTGCGCCCCTTGGGGGACGTGATAACTCTACGAGGGGGCGCGAGCACATTGAAAAGTCAAAAACAAAGGATTATTTTTTAAGAAATCTATTAATTTACAAAAAGTAAAGAAACAAAATATACTTTTTGAAACAATAAAAATAAAATACACATTTGCACTGATATAATACACTTATAAACGTATCAGTACTGAACCATGTATTTTATAGTTAATTTAACAATACTAAGTTAATAGTTACTAGTGACCCCATGGGCTTGTCATATAAAGAATTACATCCAAAAATTAATATTTACCTTGATAACTTGTACAGTTTATAATTAACACTTTAACTGCCGATTAAAAGTTACGCGATTCGCTCCCCAAAAACCACCGTTTTCACTTAGGCGCACTATGTGATGGGGGGGGAAGAAAAGGAATAAATAAGAAAATCCTCTGGATAAAGAAAATCCTTCGTCATCCTAAATCTTTAGAAAAATTTTATGGATAGCAGTGCACGGAAAAGATCGCTCTTCGAAAAGACGTATATATACGTACGAGGCAATTAATGCTTTGGTTGAGTGAGACGTATATATACGTCAGTGATACTTAAGAGGTTAAAGTAGTGTTGTAGCTTTAGCGTCAAAATATAGTACTATTGATTTCAATACATTGATATTGTATGGAGGGGGGCGCGATGAAAATTATGATTGAATATTGGGTCACAAATTATTAAAGTTCAAGAAGCACTGGCTTACTGTATTATGTAACCGGCCATATTGCTGTTCGGTCAAACGCCCTGCCCTGGTGTGACTGTTTGTGGTACTATTATTTTAGTTGAAATATTTTCGTGAAGACCCACAAAATATCCTTACCAGCGTGTGGTTGAAGAGCTTAAAGATGGTCACTGGCCTGAATGCAAGAAAAGAAGAAAGTTTGAAGCCCGACCAATCGATGACAAAAGACACTCCACACATCTGAGTCAAGGGATTCTTCAGAATGTGGTCTATAAATAGCAGGTCCAGGTAACACTTATCATCGAAAGAGATCTTCGAAAAATCGGGCACACCTAAAAAATAGCACGAAAGAGGCAGCATTATTAGCAATAATTTTTTTTTCTCAAATGGGCTGCATTTTGGCAGCTAAGCCTTTGCAGACACGGCAAGCCCCCAAATGTGAGAGCCATTTCCATGGTGGCAGAATCTAGTAGTGGCTCTCGCTACCAAACCTGGGGTCATTAAGTTACAACATTGACTGAAAATTAGCAATATATTTTTTTTATCTAATATCAATTTTTAAATGAAAATCTGTACAAATAACCAGTTTATTATCCAATCAAAGTATAATAATAATAACAACAAGTGGCGTGGGAAAAAAAATCGCCAAGTATGTGCGATTAGATCACTGATAAGTAGTAATCATTAAATAAAAATTTAAAAATGGCAAATAAACTATTCTTTTCTTACCCATCCTGGATACAACTAGAACTGAATTGTCCACATTCCGATAGGGGAACGCCCAGAAATATTCTGAGCTCCGCACCGCGGGGATGGAGATGGAGTTACCCCTGAATATCTTAATGACGTCTTCCTGCATTCCGTAGTACCTCTTGATTCGTTCGAAGGCCTTCACAGAGTCAAAGGACTCCGCCCTCAAGAACTTCAGCAGAAAACATTCGTCCAAACAAGGCTCAATATCTTCCAGCTCTGAAAAAATTAACTTGTAGAATAGCATATATGAATTGATTTTGTCTTAACACTTGATGCTCAGAATATATAAATTTTTTTAAAAAAAAATAAATGTCGCGTCACTGTGAACAAACACTGAGGACGCAGACAACAGATTTCGAAGGACTTCGTCATGATCAAATGAAAAAGCCAACACCAGGGCTAGGACTTAATTTCTCAGAATCCAAAAGATATTTTACGAACAATTTTCTACTTAGTTTATTTAATCTTAAATGCCGCCCATTCGGTATATAATTAGCGACGCTGACTGCTGTGCCGTAGGACCTGGATTCGAATCCTGAAGAAGGCATGGATGTTTATAAATGTATAGTGCCTTCGGGGCAGGAGGGTACTCTAAATAGCCATCGAGCCGCGAAACTTTTCGTGAGGTTGGTGGAAGAGGAAGAGAGGTGAGAGGCCCTGATCACCCTTAGGTTCTCCCTCAAAGTTGGCGTGGAACCGAGCCAAATCGTTCTGTCACCTTGTGACGTCTCTCGCGTTCTTCTTCTAACATAACTCCTACGTTCTTTGACGGCCACGATTAATGGCAAAACTTTTCCAACCCAATACCAAGAAGAGAAACAGGGCGAAAATGCAAATAAGATATACTTTAAAAGGATAGAGGGTTTAGTGAGATAGGACGGCAATCTTAGAATAACTTAGTGCGAACAGTTCGGAACAAGTGTTGACGACCTACTCGCAAGGAAGAAGGATACGCCCATCTTCGTTAATATTGTTAATTATAAGAAGGAGTAATAGTACCGAATATAACCTATCTACAAGTAGCAGAATAGTGTGAGGCTTCAAACTGCTGTAGGAGGTTATTTCATAAAAGGTAAGGCTATTTTTGTATGTGAAGTTGTATTTAGGCAGATAATTAAATATACCTTTTACATAAGTGATCTAGTTATGATCCGGATTCTAGTCATTCAGATAATTTGTGGCTTATTCTCACTTAAAGAAAAGTTGCTCATTAGATTTAAGTACTAGTTATTTTACCAAAAGTTGTGTTGCTAGTTTTGAGAAAATGTTCATTTTTTAGAGGTCTCTTGTTACCTTTGGGCTACGTGATCCAACAAGACACAGCTATCGCAGGATGGCTATGTCACAACCCGCATGGTGTGCTCAGGTGAGACATAGCCATCCTGTGACACCATGTTCCTAAGCCGGTTCCTAAGTGTGTTGGGGAGGTGTGGGATTATCAAAATGATGAGACATAATTTTATCACAACTTTTATTAAGAGTAACTATAATACTTGCCCCACCTACAAATATAATTAGAAGGAGTCACGCCCAAATTAAATCACGTGTATTTGTCAGATCACGCAATTAGGATCCTCTATCTCACTATCCTAAATAATCCTGTTATCTACTACTTATATCTAATATTACCTTTCCAAAGTTCTGGTCCCTTGACCTAGAGAGAATATAATCTATAACTTTATCTATGAAGATTCTTGATCCGCAATGCAGCTAATTCTTGAATGCTTATTCTTGGTCCGCAAGATTTTCACACCTGCTTTGTCAAGCTATTGATCAGAATGATTCCACACTACAAGGAGCCTGCTACGCCATGCTATCTTATATTCTATCTAGGTTTGCTACGGGCCATTCCTTTTATAGTATATCCTCCTATTTACATATTCGATCCGTTTCTCTTTGGTATTACTAAAAGCTTTTGCCATTAATCGTGGCCGTCAGTTAAACATAGGAGTCATGTTAACGAAAGACGCGAGAGACGTCACAACCCTCCAAGAAGAAAACGATTTACTCTATGGTTCTCACGCCCTTAATAAATTACGTGTCTAAATCTCTATTTCTAAATTCTTCGCTTTCTGAGTTTTATTTAAATTTTAATCTTAAATCTTCATTTTAACTTTTATAATTTCCAATATCTATCTTGACTTTAATTTTCATTGCAATTTTAATCCTAAATTTTAACTTTTATACCTACCATCTATCTTGACTTTAATTTTCATTGCAATTTTAATCTAAATTTTAACTTTTATACTTCCAAAATTTATCTTGACTTTAATTTTTCTTATTACTCATCTTAGAATTTTAAATTATTCAATTTTTAATTTTAAACTCGTGACAATAAATTTTACTCCACAATTCAGGCTAACATTAATAATTACTGTTTAATTTGTGCCCACTCACTTTTACATTTCGTTACTTAAAATATTTATATACACTTAAAAATCACCATTCTGGTGCGCAGACCCACCTAACACTGCATATGGAGCTGGTACTTCTGCTCCCCTTCTTTAACAGCCTGGAAACACTTTGAAGTTATACTTTTCAAGATTTTAGGTCAGTCTCCTGAAATGAAACTATTTGAGTATCTATTTCCATAATATTAATCAATTTTATATATATTATTTATATATCAAGGCCAAATTTTATCTCCATCCCCTCGACTGGTTTCAACAAAAACTCCTCTAATGAGCCGCGCATGTCATTATTATTGTTAGTGCCTTGACTACGTCCGCGTTTCCCCGAACCAGATGCCTCTCAATACGTAACAATACAACAAATATATATATATACACATATTATACAATTACAAAATACTTTTCAATAAAACCATTATAACAAATAACCAAAGGAATTTCTTTTCGCATCTCACGGTCATACATCGAAGTAAACAAATGTGTGAATACAAATGTTTTTCTTTTCAGAAAAATTTTAACAAGTCAAAAGTTCCAAAATTAAATGAACACTCATTGTAGTGTTTGACTTGGCTTATAACTTTTGGGCACCGCCCGAGACTTCTTTCTTGCACAATTCTTCTTCCGACCACTTGTTGAAGCAAGATCATAAAAATGAAACAATACAACCTGATTTTTATATTCGGTCTCCTATGTTCACGTTCAACGATGAGGTGTCATCACTCTTCATTCTTGTTTGTACTGGAATTTTTGTTGTAAGGCTTGTAATCTCCTTGTCTTCTCCTTCTTTCCTTGCTTCCCAACTGTGTTCTTGGCTGGTCGTGGTTCTTCTGTTCTCCGTCAGCCTTAAATCATAACTTCTTTTCATATGGAACTTCAGTTGATTCTCTCCTGCTCTTTTTTTCTATCTCTGGAAATAGTACTAGATGACATTTGTCTTTTATTATTACTCTTATTATTCTTCACACTTTCTTTGTGGTCCACTTGTCCCCCGATATACCTGATCTTTTGCACTCCTTTGGTTATATTTAAACCCTTTATTTTTATTTTCATTCTACTGAACTAGGTAGTGATCTGACCAGTGATTTGTTTTTATGGGTCCTCTCTGTATTTTTGTATTGATTTGATTGGTTACCAATCCCTTTTGCCTCTAACCTACGTTTTTCACCGCAGATTTTTCTTCCATATTGTGACTCATTTAACCCTTGGTGTACTTTTTCCGAAGCAATGAGTTTCCTGACTTGATCTGCCACTATTTGGGATGCCTGTTCCCATTTCCGACCTCGTCACATTTCCTATGACGATATATTCTATCGATTCTATGTTAACTGTTAATCTTTTCCTGGATTTCCATATTACAATGTTAGTTAAAGTTCCTAACTTCTAGGACTCTATAAGGTCCCTCAAATTTTTGTTTTAAATTTAGCACATACTTCAGAAAGTTAGCAGCTGAACTTACAGGGTGTGTTTCTAATAAAAGTCCCAATCATTTTTACCTTTATTTTTATGTCCCTTTCTCTACTGCCCATTATAATATTTTTCCCACCTTCTTGTTTAATTTTCGTACTTATCTAGCTGCCTTTTAAAGTTTTTCTGTATATCTTGAATTTCTGAATTTAGAGCTTTCAGATATCATAACTAGTTTTTTGAAATGGTAATCAATTTTCGACCTAAAAATAACCTGCCAGCCGGTGTTTTTCCCGTTGTTTCATTCAATGCCGTACGAATAGCGTAAGCAACTCACGTGTAGTGAATTCGATCCCAAGTATCATGTTGTATCATTAAACGTACTTGCAATCATTTGCACTATATCTCGATTAAACTTTCAGTCCGATTTGCTTGTACGATATGTAACAAGTCTACATGCTCTTATGCCTAATCTTTCACTTAAGTGCTCAAAATCTCGATATAAATTGGGACCATTATCACTTATTAATTTTATTGGAGCCCATAACGCGATATAAAGTTATCAAAAAAATATCCGCTATTATACGAGATGAGGCCTTTTTAAGAGGTATAATTTCAGCCCATTTAAGGAAATGATCGGTTATTACTAAAATATAGCGGTTACGTCTTTGCCTCGGATATAGGATACGGGGCCTAATAAATCTAACGTCACTATCTCATTCGGATAATTCGGATACCTGATTTCCAACCGACCAGCTGGTAACGCGTTTTTATAGTTATTAACTTGGCAATATATGGTATGTAGAGACATATTGATCAATAAATCTTGGCGTACGTGAAATAAACAAACGTCCCGAATTTATGATATGCCTTTTAAATCGCGATGTGTCCACTTATTGGCTGTCGAAATTCTCTCATTATTTCATTCTTAAAGATTTTCGGAATGTATACGCATTTCACAATCTAATGACGTTGCGTGTTTCGCATAAAATAACAATCCTTCAATTAAACGTGGAAATCGTGTGGGACCACTCTCTCACATAATGTTGCAGTATCAACCGAGTTATCTTCTTCCCGGTTTCTGCAAATATCTATATATATGACCTACTCCTGTCATTTTTCTGTTCCTCTATATTAATTGTTCTCTGCGAAGTAAGTACCAAATCTTTGATTATGGCACAATTAATTTTATCACCAATTATACTATTGAATGGGATTCCTTTGAGAGAATGTCGCCACTGCATTTTGAGTTCCCGGTCTATGTTCCCATTCTATATTGAATTTCGCTAACTTTAGTGCCCATCTAATCATCCTACTGATAAATTTTTGCCATGTGTTAGGCGTGTTAATGCGGCGTGATCTGTTATTACCTTAATTGGTAATACTCCTAAATATGTTCTAAATTTGTTCAACGCCCATACCACAAGCTAGACATTCTCTTTCGGTTACCGTGTAATTCCTCTCTGCGTTGTTCAGTGTACGACGCAAATACGACTGGTCTGTTTTGTTGGTTTAGTACTGCTCCTAAAACCACCGAATTGGCATCTGAAAATCAACTGAATGGTTCCTGAAAGTTTGGTGCAATTTTAAAACTGGCGCTTTGTTACTGCCTCCTGACTCCTTTTCTGAATGCCTTTGTGCTTCGCCTGGACCAGAATAAATTTTAAATTTTCGTTTAAGATTATAAAGTGGCTCACAAATATCCGCATAATTTTAATAAATTTCAGTACCACTGGGACACATACCTAAAACTTAGATACCTCTTTTGAGTTACGGGTGGTTTCATCCTTTGTATAGCCCTCAACCTTTGTCTCTCATCCGTTTTAATTCCTTCTTTACTAATAATTAATCCCAAATATTTCACCATCGCACCCGAATTTCTTACATTTTTCCTCATTTAATGTCAATCCTGCATCCTTTAACAACGAAAAACTTCCCTTAAATGTTCAACATGCAGAGTGAATGCCGGAGACGCGATAATAACGTCATCCATGTAAACACTCACAAATTTCCCCTATCACCGGTTTTAGGATTATGTCAATTGCTTTTGCACCGAGCTGCTCCTGATAAAACGAGTCGGCATCCGCTTGAAAGCATAAGTGCCACTTTTACTACAAATGCGGTCTTAACTATATCGCTGGGGCTTCACTGCCATTTGAAAATACCCACTTCTCTTAAATCAAGAGATGACATTATTGTTGTATATGGTATGTTCGTTAATAAATCATCTATTAACGGTAAAGCGGTATCGCGGATACTTTGTGATCGAATTTCTAATTTTCTATAGTCTACTGCAAATCTATATGCTTCCGGATTATCTCGGTGGTAACCCATTATTTTTCTTGCATAATACAACAGGTGACGCGTATGGGGACTGAATTTGGAACAATTGTTTCCTCTGTAACATTTTTTGCAAGCGTGAAAAATCTATTATTGCTTGCTGTTTAGTGCGATCATACTTATAGCCCTTAGCTACTGGTGGGTTATCTCCCCGTGTCAATTTCATGGTATAAGACATGAGTAAGACCTGGTTTGTTCGAATAACCCTTTAAAACTACTAAACAATTTTTGTGTAGTTTTTGTTTTTTCACTTCCCCCAATTTTGTTTTAGATAAATCTATCTCAACTTTTCCTCTTTAATTGGTTCCACCACCTATTTATTTGGAGAATCTGGAATTTTCAACGATTTTGATTAAAAATCTACCACGATTCTTGACGCACTTATGAATCTATACCAGAATACATGGGTATTCTAAATCTTTCAACACATGAAATGACCAATTTCTTTCTCGAATTGTCTGATCCTAATTTTCAATTCTACAATCCCCAGCTTGGCATTACTTCTCTGCACCCCCCAAGCAGCATTACCTGCCTTCAAGTGATTTTTATTTGTTTATAGAAAAAATATTTTCTATATACTTTCCGATATAAAAGATTTATCTGCTCCTGTGTCCTATAGCTTTCAAAAATGTATATTTAATAATATAGGTACGTGGGGAAGCTCTGCGGGTGTTATACATATTGGAGGAAAGTCTAATTGTCTCTTGTCGACACCTCTGAGGTTGATCATTAACCTTTACAATATTTAATCGTCCCCTTTATGTCCTATCGCCTCGATTGAAATTACGTCCCCTTTATTTCTACGGTCTCTATTAAAATTTCATCATTTCGCTCATTTCGAAATGAGTAAACCCTGTTGCTGAATCTTTTGGATCATTATTAGTAAACCTATTCCTCTCGAACCTCTATTATTTTGACGGCTATTCTCGTAAAACTCATTTCTGTTATTTGGTCTACTCTTATTTCCGAATTCCTCCAGTTTCACTATTAGCTTCAAAATTAGGCATCCTATGCATTTTGACCTCGTCTTTTCTACATATATACATTATGGTTCTGATAACCCCTTTGTAATTTGCAAGAATATCTCTTCGAATTTAGCCAGGACTTCTAAAAAGTTGTATCACGTATTTGTGATTTCTGGACTTAATGTGTCCCAGTACCTGTGGTTCGGGAGTCGAACTAAAAATATGAACCACTAAGTCTGTTTGGGACATTCGCACTTAAACTTCTATTTTAGTAATCTGTATATGTAAAATCAGTCGCCTTCCTGATTTCTTTCCCTGCTGTGATGCAGCAAAACTCCTGACTGTAGTTCTTTATTTTCGATCGCGGAAAAGCCTTCGCTAATTCAGCTTTTGAGCTGCAAAGCAAAAATCCGTGGCTGTATTTTGTACTAACAACGAACCAAAGAATAAATACCACCTTGAGCCCTTTCCTGAGATGACTTTTAAGTAAGCACATGACAGATTACTTGGGATTTCTGCACTGAATATTGTTATCGATGACCGATAAACTCCGCAACATTTTCCGACCCTGAAAAGTACATTTTCAGGTAGAATTACGTATTTCCACCTACATTACCAACCCAGAATTAAAACGTCTGGCTGAGACATAGCCATCCTGTGATGACCATGTCTCTGGGCCGGTTCCGCGTGCAAGCTAGAGGTGTGGGATTATCAAATGATGAGACATAATTTAATACAACTTTTATTAAGAGTAACTTATACTTAAGTTCTAATTTGACAAATATACTAGAGGGAGAGCTCACGCCCAAATTAAATCACGTATTTAAAGTCAGATCACGTACTAGGATCCCTCTACCCCCACTATCCTAAATAATCCTGTTATCTAATTACTTATATCTAATATTACCTTTTCCAGTTCTGGTCCCTATTCCAGAGAATATAATCTTATAATCCCAGCCCTATGAAGATTCTTGATCCGCAATGCAGCTAATTTTGAATGCTTATTCTTGGTCCGCAAGATTTCACACTGGGCTTTGTCAAGCTATTGATCAGAACATTCCACACTCATAATCTCTGGAGCCTGCTACGCTATGCTATCTTATATTCTATCTAGTTTGCCACGCCATTCTTTTATAGTGTATATCTCATTTTATATACTGGATCTGTTTTGGTATTGGGTTGGAAAGTTTTGCCATTAATCGTGTCGTCAAAGAACATAGAGCCATGCAAGAATCAGAAAGACGCGAGAGACGCCGCCACAGGCTACGGTTAACGATACAGGCGCGCACCCAGCTCCTTTGCCAT
Source organism: Trichonephila inaurata madagascariensis (assembly GCA_019973955.1). NCBI lineage: Eukaryota > Metazoa > Arthropoda > Arachnida > Araneae > Nephilidae > Trichonephila > Trichonephila inaurata. The sequence continues at coordinate 26,244 of BMAV01002769.1, forward strand.
GCGATTAATCGCCAGGCCTAGATCTGGCCCATGCCGATCAGGTGGCATAATTAACAACAACAACAGTTTTTTTTTCAATCAACATCGTAATTCATCTACGCGATGGATTATTTGGAGATAGGGCGGGAAATTGTGAATTGTCGTTAAGTGATAAAATTCATTCTTATAGAAAGTATATATCCAGTTTTGAACTTCTATTTCAGCTTTAAGATTCTAAGATCCTGTTAACCCGTTACCAGGCCGTGGTGAATACAATTACCATCCAAATCATCAATCTAATCACTTTATCAGTCATCTTGTAACAAATTTCTAGAGGTTGCTGGTATTTGGGGGTGCGAGCAAACATCAGCCATAACAAGTTTTAAACTCAAAATTTATTTTTCCCTTTTCTTAATCAACACAACTAAAGTTAGGAAATGCACTTAGTAAATAATTGGAAGAGCAATCGCATGGCTTAAGACTGCTAACATATAAGTATAATATACTCCACTACTTTTGAAGCCCTCTTGGCTTTTACGCTAGAATTCACTGTAAATATCTTTCTTCTCTTTCTCCATCCGTAATTCCAGTTTCAATTTTAATCACTTTTAATCTCCAATTATCAACTATCGACCATCCAGCGACTAACCTCGCGTACTTAAATGCCAACCCTTAAATAGAACAACTCATTTTGTATAAATCAAGTCTTCCTCGAGGAACGCGTTTGCAACAAAATATTAGTTAAGGTGTATCCGAATACGCTCGGGAATCAGATGGAAAGTGAATAATTTTCATGATATAGTGCCATTTTAGATAGAATACATGTATACAATTAGCGTGCAGTGACATTTGACAAAAACAATTATTGTTAAAATATTTTGGTTAAAATTAACTTAGAATAATTTTTCGAAATAAATTTTCTTTTTGTAAAATGCCATATACACACATTTTGTCTGTATGAGCCTGTGACCTCTGCAGAGGCTCACCAGAATTTTGTTATATAACTTAGAAGTGGGTTTATCCATGTTTCTTTTACGTCAACAGAGGAGCAATTTCAAGAAAAACGCCGATAATTATTTCTGTTCTGCAACTCTGAAAATAATGTGAATTTTTCAAAAATCGTAGTAGTTGAGCCTCTGTACAGAGGTCTGAGCTACAAACAGGCAAATATTATTATAATAGAAGCATTTTTCACAAAAGTATAAACATTTTTGAATAAAGATTATTCCTAAGTTCATTTTTGCCAAAATATTGTATTTAAATAATTTTTTTGTCAAAATGTCCTTAAAACTAGTTGCAGCATTAATGACATTCCCAATCTAAGTGGGTGCACCAAATATCATGAAAATTATCCATTTATGCGTTTTTAAAATCAGAAAATTGAACGTACGGATACCTTAAAAAGAATAATTTTATCCCAAGAGGTTTAATAGAATGTTCGCGGAAAGACTCGTTACAATCTTCATATTTCTAATGTACAATTCATTTTACATCTTGTAGTATTTCCAACACTGGCGTAACGGCGAATATTAGGGCCACCGTGCTAAGTCAGATTTTGGTGCCCCAAGCAAGATCTTACAAAAGGTAAGTACTTAGAGTCCGTCAGGCTTTGGGCCCCTTAGAATCCTGCCCTCCCTCTCTCTCTCGCGGTGTGGAGGTTGCGAGGGTGTACGTTACGCCTCTGATTTCCAAACATATTTCATAGATTTGTTATGTTTACTATGTACACCTATGACTGTATATTGTGTTTACCATAAGAGTGTTTTATATATATATATAATGGGCTTGATTCATGAAGTCACATGATAAAAACAAACGCGTGTTTTCCATTGAATTCAAACAAACATTAAACTAATCGTACTTTGTTCTATTTATAAAAACTCAGATAAAATTTCAAAATTTACATTTGGGTAAAAATGTTTAAATGTTAGAGAAAAAAATTTTCTTTCAAAAACATTTTAAATTAAAAAAGTCGTATTTTTATGCTTCTAGAACTAAGACTCTTTTAGTTCATACAGCATTCATTTCTTTTAAATTTACAGTATTTCGATTTGTGTAGAAGTAAGATTTTTTTTTATGCTCACCTCTTTTGTTATTTTTAAAGCTATCGTTTTCATACCCAACGTATAACGCGCAACCCTTAAGTTTCGATCTTACTTTTTGTGTTAAAAGTTCGCGTTATACGCCGGATTTTACGGTAATATTATTTGTTGCTTAATTTCCTGCATAACTCAATCAATTAATTACACACCTCATTAAAACAAGTTCTTAGCTAAACTCAAATCAATTTACGATATGATATCAATTTCAAATACCTCTTGGACAAAACAGCGGTTAATGAATAAGAGTATATTTTTAGAATGTTCCTCAAATAATACTTTTCAAGTATTTTCGTTCCTCAATATATCATGTAACCCTTTCAATGAATGTCAAGAAATTTATAATAGCTTATGAAACAACGTGGAATTAAATTTAAAATATAATTTTAATTATTTTTAACTTTACAAAACGTATTAAGTATTGACTATTTATAGCTACATAGCTGAAATAGGACGAAAATTTAGATAATATAAGGATGATTCCTAACCGAGTGCATGTAATGAAACAAAAGAATGAACACTTTGATATTCATAGAAAAAGAAATACTACAATAGTTATTGAACTAAGTGAGTATTTTTAAAAGAGAAATAATACATATATTCTTTCTGGTTGTTAAAATAATATAAAAAAATTACATAAAATACACTTACAATTTAAAATGAGCCCGAGGAATCCGTTTCAGTGAAAATAAATCGAAGAGCTTATTATTAGAGATGTATGTTTTCATAAAATCTCCTGTACATTGATATCTTGCTGTTGAAATATTTGAAAATATCTTAGCCAGATTGGGGATTCAAATGACGTTCACAGTCGATTTATATCCGGAATATAAAAAAAGCAAATGACATATTTTGAGCCTTTCTTTATAAATTTATTCACACTAAGTCAGTAAGTAACGAGTGGGGATAACAGCCAATCACAAACCTTAATTTCCTCGCTGAAAGGCCTCTGATTGGATACGGCTTCCGCATTCTTTACTTTTTTTGACTAATGACACATCTTATCATGATTTATGATAAGACGCCTATCATTTGCGCGTGCGAAGATTCTACATTGTATTTTATGAATGTATCTCAAAACATCTAATAAAATCGAAATGATTAAAACGAACAATACTTAAAGATAATTTTATATGTGCTGAATATGTATTTTTCTCGAATTAGATGTTCAAAATCACTTCACTTCATTAAAGACAAACATTCATAAAAACGAGAAATTGTGAATCCATACATCTGAAAGCTATAAAAATTTCTCCAGAATTCAATAGACAATTTTCGTTTTTAGTTTCACCTGAACTTTACGACCAAGGCTGAAATCGATAAGTTTACACCATCGTTCGGCAAAAAATGGAATTTTTTGGGAACCTGAAGAACATTATACTCAGATATTCTTCGCAAAATCAATTATAAATAGGTTAATTTCTTTTTGGAATCATGCGTTATTTGCAGATAAGAGAAAATTTAGCGTTCTTCATTCCAATGAGCATAAAACAGTGTGGAGAGGAAACAAATTAAGAGAAGAAATAAAATTACAAAAATTTAGAACAGTGAAACTGTGTTGTAGAGGGATTCTTTTTCAAAAAAGATTTTAAACATAGTGCTCATTCGTTCCATTCTTACGGCATTCTTAAACCGTCTCTTGAACCTTTTTAGTCAACCGAATACATAAGTCATTCTTGCAAATCGAACATTTGACCTCATTTAAAGTCAAACCTTAAGCCAAGGACGTCGTAAGGCAGAGGCCAACTGGACCCAGGCCCAGGACCTCGGCCAAAATGGGGGCCTCGTCTCGTCCTCAACTCCTTAATAAGATGATGAATTCGAAGTAATTCCAACGGTCAAATGCTATTTTCGGCTATATTCTTCGAAAAACTGGGAATTTCGGACGATATGCCAACTGGCTACATGTGATGACCGTCGTCCATTTATAGACCTAGGTCTATCAACATACACCATCATTATTCATTCAGTCAAAAGGCGGCTGTCGGTCCAGCCGGTTTGTGCGATTGTAGGTCATGCACATTTATTTTTTTCAGGTTATTGTTTATACGAGTTTTTGACCACGTATTTACTTTTTAGGGTCATAGGTAAAGCCTACATTTGTGTAGGGGCCAAGGGCCTTAGCTGTGTACCGCTGTCTATCTCATTTGTACTTCCTCTTTTTGCTCCAAATCATATTTTTCAACCATATTTTCAGATCAATTAATGGAAGGAATATTCTAGCAAATTAAAAGAAAAAAGAAAAGCATTTAAGAACAGAAAAGAAGTGACCTATGCAAAAGTGTATCACATTTTAATTTATCAGGGGGTTTCCAGAATAAATGGTTAGCAAAAATGTGCCCAAAGATTGATAAATTTGGCAAGCACTTGATTTTTCACTCCAGCTGAGATTCATTGAGATTTACCAATAAAAGCATCAATAATACAACAAGCTGGTAATTTTCGTAAGAATATGTCCACAATGAATTACAAAATTTCTCATTGATGCCAAAAATGTCCATAAAACATAACTATAAAACAAACTTTGTTAATCTTGTCATAGTTATATTTCATGACATTTGTTATTCAAGAACTCGTGACTTGCGTTATCAAGTCCTGAAGAAGAGTCCTAGTACCGCTGAAGACCCTCCATGTAGAGGGGCTGATGCATGTTAAATTTGATGACACCCAAATTTCTTACGTTGCTATGGTGTGGAAGATTGAAGTGCGGTGCCAAGAATTATCATTTGACCAAGGCTAATTGACAATGGTCATTGTTATTTGTCCAAGGCTTAGAATTATGAGGTCCATCACCAATAGCCGTCGTGTAGCTTTTTATTGAGACGTTATTAAAAATCAAATCAAATTATGGTCATGTTTCGAATTCCAATATTGAGAATAATCGAATGACATAAAAGGATCTGATTCGAATAGACGTGGGGTCAAAAGACTTTCAAAAGGGAAGAGCCGTCCGTGAAACCAGGTAACGAAGTTGCCAAAGAGCCGTGTGCAGTAGCGCACACAGGAATTTTTCAAGGGAGGGGATCCGGGGTTGAAAGTTCACCATTCTTGTATCATGCTATTTTTGATTTTGTCGATTTTCAGGAACAAAACACAGTAAAAAACTAATTATTGAATAAATAATTAGCATTAATTAATAAAATTAATCATTAATAACAAATATTTAATTAAATTTTACGTATTATATACTTAGAATTATAACCAATCGGAAAAAAATCAAGGGCTTTGGGGGTCCGGACCCCCAGGCCCCCCTTGTGTGCGCCACTGGCCGTGTGTATGCATGAGCGTGTGTATCTAGGGGAAGCATCTAGGAACGTCTTAAGACTCTTTTAGGCCCTGGACCCAGAGAAGTCTTAAGGCTTTTTGAGGCCCTGGATCCCTATGCTGCAAAATTGGGCCCTACCTGAGACCTTTGACCTTTTCGCGACGTTGTACAGATGAACGGGAAATATTTTAATGACGGGCGTATCGCATATATTTTCAGCCTAAATGTCACCGGCAGCTGGGTGATGCCCCGGTGAATCGCGGTTCATACTTGACCCACAGGACTGATCGTCCCCACGGAAAATTGCGTTGAATGGCCTACTGCCCCCTGGTCAGGGGGTTTGAGACTGGAGCATATATGACACACTCGTCGCGAAAGGGTTAAGAGTAGACAGTATATATCATTGCCAAATACTCGTTCAAATGATAATTTGAAACAAATATATGTGCACGACTCACAATCTAAAAAACCTTGGCCCAACCTCGCTCGATCTATGACCGCATTTCGACTAAATGAGTTGAATGATTGTTTATAGTATAAGCCTAGGCCTATATACGGACAACGGTCACCACATAATCATGCAGTATTACTACTTTTTCTAGTTGACATGCAGTTTGAAATTTCCTGGTTTTAAGAGAATATGTATGGGGGAATAATATTTGACCAATAAAATTATCGGAATCATGATCTTATTTAGACAAAGTTGAGAACGAAACAAGGTCCTGGGCCCAGGCCCAGTTGGCCCATGCCTTAAGACGTCCCTGGAAGCATCCACATTTTCGGTAAAAGTCACAATCAAGACTGTCGTGCTCAAATTAATATTTTTTCCTGTATAATTTAAATAATTCTCACGATGGCATTTTCTATTTCTTCAAAAAGATACCTTGAAGATATAATTTAAACTGCCGAGTGAGTGAGTGAATATTGCCATCGCACTATTCAGCTACACTGGGGCTTTTGGCTACGGACCTCATAATTTTGAACCATGGTCAAGTGACGACACCTGAGCTGACACACCCGTTCTCCTAACTTCTCCAACATACCAACGGAAAGATCTTTGAGATGTTGAGTCGACAGTTTTACGTGCATCGGCCTCTCATCTACACGGTGGGTCTTCAGCGGTGCTAGGCTCGAACTCACGACATACCAGCCTTGAGTCCGGTACAGTGATCACTAAGCTGGCACGGCCATTTTAGATTACACTTTGTATTCTGGAATTTCATATCCTCCCTATATATCAAAACTGACTTTGTTGTTCATCTGTATAATAGTCGGGAAGTTTATTTGCTAAAAATCGAAAAAAGAAAGGGTAACAATTTTTCGTGTTTTAATAATTCATAGAGGTTGAGGAGTCTGAGGAGGCGTAAACACGACGGTCTGCCTGTCTCTCGTAGGGACCAATCAGAGGCATTTGTCAAAAAAGAACATCAGAATTGCACGATCTTTAAAAGCAATCAATAACACACACACACAGGAGAGAAATAATTATCAGAATAAAATATGCGGGAGATGAGATTTTTCTAATGCAGTTTATATTCTCTCGCTTTCTTTTTTTCCAAATCAGATTGAATTTTGTCAAGCAAATGAACGAACATTTATTTATTTTTTGAAAGATTTGAATTTCTTTTCCAGATTTTTTAAAAATATCTTAAGTTTTCTGCGAGTGCGGCGAGGTAGTGTGACTTCGGAGTGAATAGTAAGTTTCTGGTAAAATATGAGTATTTTTATTTCTCAATCAAAAACTGTGTTAAGTGGAACTTTTGCAGTAATAAATTGCCTGACTTATAGTAAAAAGATGTGTTTTTAGAACTGATCAGTGGCGTACTCATTGTTGGGATGCGAGACCGAGAGATTTTTCATTTTTAGCGTAGAGATCACGCCTCAGTGATTTCGTTATTTTTTTAAAATACATCCCCTCCGTATAAAAGAGGTCTGTGTACGTCACTGGAGCAATTACTTGTTCAGTGATTATGATGTACCTGTCACTGTCAAAAAAGAAAATTTTCTGTTAAAGTTTAAAATATGTAATATGCAATGCAATAAAGTATTTTCTTCCTTTTTAAATTTAGGATAGTGTCCTTTTGCAATACTTTCGAAGAAATTTCTTGTCCGTTGTGGAAAACTTTGTAGCAATGGATGATACAAAGGAACATCTTCCATTAGAAAAGCATTATGTATGTAAAACATGTTGTAAAGCATACAAACTAAAGTGTGATGTGATTTTGCATATGAAAAGTCATTCAAGTAAGAAGTATTTTATATGTTTTGGAGATTGTGATTTGAGTAATCATTTACAGACTCGTGTTGAATGCAAACATGTTTGTGGTGTGTGTGGTAAAGATTTTAAATTTAGGCAGACTTTGAAAACACATATGATTTCTCATAGTAATGAAACACCTTATGAGTGCAAAATATGCATCAAGACATTTAAATACAAATTATCATATAAGAATCATATGAAGTCGCATGCAAACATTAAAGATAATGTGTGTGAATTGTGTAACAAAGCCTTTTCTCAAAAGAGTGGTTTAAAAAACCATTTGCTTTCTCATATTGATGAGAAACCACATGAATGTGATGTATGCTTTAAAACATTTAAACAAAAGAAAGGCTTAAAATATCATATGACTACTCATACAAATGAAAGGCCCTATCCTTGCGAAATGTGTGATAAATCTTATAGTACAGTATCTAGTTTGAAAGTGCATTTGAGGACTCATACAAATGAAAAACCTTTTGCTTGTGATGCATGTGGTGAAGCTTTTGTAGCTAAACAAAGACTGGACTCTCATTTAATTCATCATATAAATAATTATTTATTCAGTATATCCTCTAAATGCTGCAAAATGACATATGTAAGAGTCAAGAAAAATTAATTTGCATTTCACTAGATAAGTAAAATTTTTTGCATAGGTGTATATAAAGGTTTAGGAGCCCTTCTAATAATTCAATATGAAATGTCTGAAAACTAATTATTTTTACTAGTTTTAATAAGTTTACTTAATGAATTTTCTGCAGTAAGTAAAATCTTCAGTTTTTTTTATTCTTATTATTATTCCTTATACTATAAAACTCCACATATTTATTTCAAACTTTTGAATTATATTCTAAATATGCATATACTTGTATTATAGGTACTTTTCTTATTTGGGAAGGGGGGGGATGCAACAAAAAATCACTAAATGCCAGTAATTTGTGGATTTATGTTGCAATGATTTAAGAAAAAATTAACCTTTTTTTATTTCAATGTTGAAAGCAATTGAATTTCATGCCCCTCAGTAAAATAATTTAAAATTTGAATACCTAGAATTAAGATAATTACCTTGTTTTGAGTTTAACAAGGGCAAGAGTCATAATATTAGTCACTCAAAATCCTAATGATGAGAGGTTATAGCTCAGAAGAGCTAGGTACTCTGGTCATCCACCCAACGACTTATTTTATGTTTGGTGCTTAATTTGGTAAAAAAATTCATCCATCACCATTGGCCTCCTGAGAGGGAAAAGTACCATATTATCTGCTGCATATGTTTGTTGCAATGAAAAATTAATGCCCAAGTAAAATTTTATTACTAACGCATTAGCCTTTCAACCAGTAAATTGGCAAAAAAGATTATTGTACTTGAGTATGCAGAGATAGTTTTTATTAATGGCTAATAAATATTATTTCATGCTGCTAGCTATACCAAAGAGCTATTAGTTCTATTTCTTTCTATCCTTTTCATTGTTTTTTTTTACTTTTTTAATGCCATGTTGTTTCTTATATCAACAATAATTCTTTAATTATTTTTCAGAGGTGATTGCATCTTTTTCATGTTATTACAAATTCCAAATTTGAAAATTGTGTTTTAGTCCTATCCTGATGTATTTTTAAAATTTTTACCAAAGTGTGGAACATCTTGCCAATATAAGGTTTTAGAAAGATATGTTCCAAGTTTGTGCTCAGTCTTAAGCTTCAAGTAAAAAGAGCAATACTTATTTTTTTTGTATGACATATTCATCCTACTGTTTGTTATTAGGAAAAAAGCCTTTATTTCGTACAACTATCTCCCAAATTTCCAGGATTAATTATCCATTTTATGAAAAAATATTGTGATTTCATTTCAAGAATTATGGCTTCCCTACAGAATTATTACACATTGTGTCATGATTTGAAATAGGGCTTAAATACTTATAAAACAAAGCTTGTTTAACTGTGCATTTTTTATTGATTAAAAAATTGTAATTTTTCATACGAAGTAGCACAATATATATATATATATATGTATATATTCCAGAACTTAAAGAGGGCCTGAATTTTTTTTTTCTTAAAAAGGTAAGTTTTAAAGAAAGAAATGAAACTGGAAACAGTAGCATTAATTTAATAATTATTTTTCACTGATAAGATATTTCCTGCTTACAAATCATAAAGAATGTTTATATAGCAACAAACAGAAACATGAATAAATTAAATATATGCAAATAGGTTGGCTACCTTATAAAATCTTATTAAAGCAAACAAATTAAAAAAAATTTAATAGAATATTTTTTTTTTAATCCAGACTAATTTGAGCTCTAGTTCATTTGAATGAAACAAAATAATCTAAAAGAGTAAAAATATATAGCTTAACACTGTACAACAAAGAAAACATATTTTAAAATTAGACAAATTAAAAACAGTAAATAATTACACTAAAGAAAATATGGTACTTAAGTATTAGCATCACTGTAGCAAAATTGGTGCCCAATGAATCGCACCATATCAAAACAAAAAGATTCTAATGGGGTTAATATAAGAAAAAACCAATTAGTTAGATTATGGTGGAAAATGGTGTGATTTGCGTGGCACCAATTTGGCTGCGGTGATGCAAATACGTAAGAACTGAAAATTTAAATAATTTTATTACATATGTATTTGGTTAAAAAACATTAGAACATGAATATTTTTATGTTTATTAATTCTGAATTTTATTTTTTAACTGGTTCTTTGAATGAATCTGGTTAATATGATTTAATGTGTCAATTTATTCTTTTTGCGAATATCTTTGCTTAAAAATTTTGTGCATTTTTGATGTTGGAATGTGGTACATTTTATTGTATATTTTTGTGTTAAAATAATAGTATGTTGTCGAAATATTTGCATTGTAAAATTCAATTAAAAAAGGAATGCAAATTTTTAAAGATTGTTATAATTTACTTCATCAATAATAATGAAAAACATTCAAACTGTTTCTGAAAAGTTTGCATTCGTTCATTTGTTTGAGTTTCAGACTTTCTTTTTTACATACCCTTTATCTTGAATGCATGTTTTGATATGCCACCAAATTACAGTTCTTTCTAATGTATTTTTTAATGTGGTGCTGAAAGCTTACATCTGAAATTATTTTTTTTTATATAGGGTGAACCAAACGTCTTGTCCTGATTATAAATATTTATTATGCTTAAATTATTATACTTAGACAGGTTTTTCTTCGATATTTTGTAAGTGTTATTATAAATTTTTTGTAAGACTATTTACCTCGGTAAATTTTATTATGTACTCCCTTGGTAGCTCAGAGAATGTCTGAGCAGTATTTCATTTCCTGTGCTAACTATTCTTTAACATGTCTTGCACTTTATAAGTGTGTAACTTTAGCATTTTATGAAGAATTTTTACAAAACTTATTTGTGACATTTCATACTGTCACTTTATTGATTTTGCACTAGGAGGGTTGCTTCATTAAAAATGATGAAATTTACATTGAACATTAATGGATTATTTCGTTTTGAGAAAACAAAGTACTCATTAAGGCTTTCTCATAAATTGACACTATTTTGGCAAAAAATATCTTTCTTACAAATGTTACCCCAAGTCATTCTCAAAAAAGCATTCGTGCCATGTACAAATGCTTAATGCGGGCCATGTTTTAAAAAAAACTACAAAAACTGATAAATACAATGTTGTAAAAGCTACATTATTATATTTAATGGTTATTTTGTAATGAATTCTTATTATTAGGGTAAGACTTTTGGTTCATGCTTTATAACAAGATTATTAATTGATATAGAGTTGTAAAACTAATTGATTTGTCTTTTACTAATGCAAAGTCTTTCAATTGTATTTCAAATTTCTAGTTTCATAATCAGTAAGACCCATGAATATATGTCTTGTGATGGTGAGTCAATTTTTAGTTCTCTTGCTTCAAATGAGAATCCAAATCAATTTTTGAGAGTTGATTGCAAATTTTTAAATTTGTCATTTTCTTGATGTAGTAAAAATTATTTACATAAAAATAAATTATTATACAGTTCTAGAGTATTTTTAATACAAGTAAAGTTGTTGTTCATATAACTGAATTTTTCCTAAAATTATTTGCCATAGAATTTACAATTAGATGATGGCTGTTTTTTCATTTAAAAACTGTATACTTGCTGTAATAACCCCTATTCTGTGTAAATTAATCTCTTTCACTGCCTCAATTCTTTGCAGGATTTTTGCACAATTTCAGAACTACTGAGTTAGATCATTCCAAGGTTGGTATTTTAATTTATGTATTATACATTACTTCTTTAAGTATGATGAAATGTTTTTTATATCAATAGAAATATTTCTTCACTGATACATATGCTCGCTTGCTCGTTTTTGCATCCTTTTTTCTTATCGATTAAAAGGATTTTACCTAACCACAAGTAATACTGTGCAAGTTCCCATAAAAATTATGCAAGTAATAATTCATTATATATAATATAAAATGTATTTTACTTGAGGGAAAGTCTATATAATTTTCATTCTGCACAGGAATAATTCATTTCTCTGTCCATGTATGTTTGCATTTAGCTACAATATTGAGGCATAATATTCATAGTAATCTAATGTATTTAAAATTTCTTTATATTATAAATGCAGTAGTGTAACCACATGCAGTGGGGCTGATGCACATGGAACCTGTCAAGGCTCAAAGTCTTTATGTTAGTTGACATATGGACTTTGAGTGAAGTGCAAGTTCAAGTATCAATTTTATCATTTGATCATAGCTCAAACATAGGGGCCATGTGGCTATGGTTAACAGACCTTTGTATCAGAGAGCTGGAAGTATTAAATAGCAATAAGTATATAAAAGTATATAGTATATAAAAGCAATTAATTTAAGCATTTTCTTAATATAAAAAAGTTAATAAATCAATCAGAGAGGCAAAGATTTGAACATAAGCAATTCTTTTTATAGTTAAAATTCCAAGTATTAAATATTGATTTTCCTTTTTGGTTTACTTTTCTGTATTAAATTATGTATAAAATCAGCAAAAAAAAAAAATAGTTTGAATATATGTATGTAATAATAATTATTAGTGCATTTCTATTTATTGGTAAATTTTCAATATACAATGTGTTTTTTATTAGTTTACATCCAAGCTACAAATGGACACAATATTCATACTAGTAGATTTTTTATGCTTAGTTACATTTTCTCAAACCAATAAATATGTATAATTTATTAATGATTTCCTTTTTATTTTCATATAGTATTCAAAACGCATTAATTTTATTGAATATACTATATAGAGAAAGTTATCTTAAACTTGTTGAAGAGATTTTCTTGCAATCAAAATTATCCCTCTTGCTACATATCCCATGATTTCCATTGACAATATAGAAGTAGCAAAATTTATGCAACCGGTGATTTATGCAGGGGTGCATTTTTTCCAACTATTTTAATTATGCAACCTGCTATGTTCCTATTCATGTTTTTTATGATATAATTCTATATTTATATATAAAAAAACTTTTACAAAAATTTTTTTGTACATTTAAACTCTAAAACACATGTAGATTTGAAATATATAAATAAAAAAAATATGCAGTGAGAGGGTTATTTTATTAAATTTGTTGAAAATAAAAGTTTAAATAATCATGTTATACAGTTAATGAAATGAACTTACTTGTTGTATGTTTAAAATATGTTGTTTATGATAAATGTCTTATTCATATTTTAAGCAGATGGTCGAAGGGAAATGTATTCAAATAAACTATTTGTAAGTTTTATTTTACTCCAATGCAAAACAAAACAACTGCAGGAATTAAAACAAGTGATGTACCTTAAAGATATCTTTTTGTATTAATTACCTATAAACAATTAGAACTCTCTCTGTACATATATAACATTCTAAAGAAATATTTTATGTTAAGTGTGTAAGAATTTAATTCTCTAGCTTAAATATATATAAATGTTAAATAAAATGTTAAAAAAAGGATTGATAAGTTTTTACACACACACATAATTATTCACCATTCATTTTTTTGATCCGGGAAAGGACGAGTGCATTAAAAGATTATTTTTCCAGACCATTAAGAAGTCTCAGAGGTGTTAAATTTCTTTAGAGGGCTAAAAATATACACAATTCTCAAACAGGTATAATTCTTCTAAATTTAAATTAAATTATTCGAATCTTTTACACATTATTTATAAAGGAATGGAGCTTCAGAAAAGTGTAAAATGTTTAAAATATAATCATAATTTTAGTAATTATAAGCATATGAAAATAAGAAACATTTCCATAAGAAATGTTAATTAAGTTTTACTAGTGTGCTTGCTATTTTCTAAAATAGTAGCTTTAATTACCAGTTATAAGTTGATATATAAATTACACTGTAGTATTTTTATATAAATAGAATAATAAATCATATTGTTACGTAGATCCGAGGATTTTATGCAAAAAACAATCACAAAGAAAATAATCAGTTCTTTAAGAGCGATGCGAATTTATTATCAAAAATCCAATCCTTTAAATACAGGATTCAGCAGCAATATTCACAGAGTAAATATCCGAAGGTCTTCACACCTTCAACAGCAATCAAACACAATAACAGTGTTTAAAAATACACGTAAGTAAAGATTATTCACAAGCACGGCCGAGCTAATCGCGAGTCAAAACAATCCTCACTACTCGCTGGCTAATCCCGACTCCTCGCCGTTTTTTTTGATCGCTTCATCGTTGGGCTGGGGCGATGCGTCCCTCCGTCCATACGGTGTTGGGCTCTGGGATGTTGTGAGGTTGAGTTGACTGGGTAAAACTCCCATTGGCCAATATAAATGCATTAAACACTCAAATATACAAATTATTTACACAAAATTCGTAACAATATTTTTTAAAAAATAAAAAAAATTGCATTTTCATATTTTTTTTTAAAAAATTCAATATTTCTCAAATATTTTGAAATACAAAATATATATTATTCTTATATGATGTAGGGTTTAAAGAGTATGTGATACATTTTATAATTCTGTAAATTTTTATACATCAGAGGTTACTATTTTAGAAAATAGCGTGTGTAACGCAAAAAAATTACTTAATATTTATTACAGAACTTTCATATGCTATAATTTTTAAAATTATGATTCTATTTCAAACATTTTGTATTTTTTTAAGCCACAATCCCTTGTAAATAATGTGTAAAAGATTCTAATTATTTAATTTAAATTTAAAAGAATTATACCTGTTTGAAAATTGTTTAAATTTTCACCCTTCGAGACAAAATTAACACTCCTGTGAGACCATTAACATAAGAAATGGGGGGAAGAAAAAACTTTGCTTATGAAGTTTAGAATTCTCTTGCACAATTCTAATATAACTGGTTACTATCTTCTGATCCATGCTGAATTCTTGCTTTTGATCCTTCAGCAAAGTGTGGATTTTGTTTCCCTTGCAAAACTTACCTAAAATAAATACTATTGGGGTCAGTAGCGCACAAGGGGTTTTTAAAGGGTTGAAATTCCTTCTTTGTATATTATTTTTGATTTTGTCGATTTTAGGAGGAACAAAACACATAAAAACTATATTGAATAAAATTAGCATTAATTAATAAATACTCATTAATAACAAATATTTAATTAAATTTTACGCATTATATACTTAGAATTATAACCAATAGGAAAAAAATCAAGGGTTTTGGGGGGTTCCGGACCCCCAGGACCCCCCTCTTGTGTGCACCACTGATTGGGGTAATAAATATTAAATTATTTAGAATTATCTTCATAAATTTTGTATGTTACATTTTTGTTACCCTTGCTTTTATATATTCAAATTATTAATGGATGTTAGAACCATTATATATATATATATATAATTCATAAAATAGTTCAAAGTCCTTTTCACTAAATTTTATCAATTTTCAAATAAAATTAGATATTTTACCCAAATTTTGAATGATATTTATTATGGTAAATATAACGTTAACTATGATGTGTTGGCATTATTATTTTAAAACTATTACAAGAAATATGAATGTATGTAATAAAAAGTAATATTCATTTATTTTCTAAAAGCAAACTAGATTTAGAATATGCGACTTAAAAAGTAGGATAAGTATCCACAGTTTTTCACCGATGAAAGAAAATGTGTTGAGAACAGGAAATAATTAGCCAATGATGATAATGACATAATTAGACCCCTAGGTAGATTCGTTAGAACAGTATTTCATTAAAAAAATTAAGTTTTTCATTCCAGAATTTTTTTTTTCCCTATAAGTACTGGTTTTTTTGGGGGTTATGGATTGGAGGTAACGAACTAACTTTTCATCTGTTGAATTCTTGTTCTTGTATCAATTATAAGTACAACTTTTAATAAGTTAACTTTAAAAAGTAAATAAAATTCAATTTTATGAGTAATTCTAAAAATGTCAAAAAACTATTTTAAACATTACAGTTCCCAAGTTACAGTTACACAAACCAATCTTCCAAGGGTGGTGAATCTCATTTATAAACCAAATTTATTCTGTTGGAAATCTTCCTCTAACCCAATAAAATAAATAACCATTAAAAGTAACTGAATATCATTTTTAATGTATCAAATTAATGTCAAAGCTATTGCTTCCTAAATTATATATATATATTGTTATACGTAGATCCGGGTTCTAGGTTTTTATGCAAAAACAATCACAAAGAAAATAAACAGTTCTTTAAGAGCGATGCGAATTTATTATCAAAAGTCCAATCCTTTAAATACAGGATTCAGCAGCAATATTCACAGAGTAAATCCCCGAAGGTCTTCACACCTCCAAAAGCACTCAAACACAATTGTCAGTGTTTAAAAATACACGTATGTAACAGCTTATTCACAAGCCCAGCCGAGCTAATCGCTAGTCAAAACAATGTTCACTCTTCGCTGGTTAAAATCAGACTGACTGGTTGCGTCTGGCACTCCTATTTATAGGCGTGGCAGAAACTTCCTGAAATGTAACCGCTCGTGTCATCGAGCGTGACGTTAATGGAGAGATCCACTACTTTATAGAAGAATCCAGAGGGCTCCGAACTCGCCAACATGGTCGTTAATGAGGCCAAAATGGTCTCCAAAAATGATGCCAATTTGGCTCTACCGCCAAGATTTCGCCAAGTTCTCATTGAATCGCCATTATAACGTAAGGGGCGGCTTTGCTTGTGAATAGTACAATTTTAACATGAAATGAATATAACATAGAGTAATATAAATGCATTAAACACCCAAATACAAATTATTTACACAAAATTTGTAACAATGTATATAAACGAGTTGTTGCAAAATACACTTTAGCAGCATTGACTTGCGCATTGCTTAAAATTATAAAAAATTCTGATTAGAACCTGCTGTTCTAAGAATTTGTTGTTTGCTAAAGAACACAATTTATGTTATTTCATGTAAAATAATTTTTACACTTTTTAGAAAAAAAAGTAATTTTCATTTATGATAATTGGAAAAAAATGAAAATTAAAAAGGATTATTATTGAATGTTCAAAGAATAATTTTAATAGTGTTAACTTTCAAATCTCCATTCTGAGAACAATTTTTTATTTTTCTTCTTCCCATCTAAACTGTTCCAGAAGTTTAATAATTTGTAACTTATAAATTAAAACAAATATTTAAAGAATCAGAAAAAAGTAAAGGAACATCTTATTTAAATCACAAAAAGGTGTAAATATCATTATTCTCTCTCACAGTCTGTGGTACTATTAAAAATTTTTAAAATGTGATCTTAAAAAACAGAATGCACCAATTGTACTGTCATTAGGCCTGGTACGTAATTTTGTGCAAAAATTACCTGCTGTCGAAAACGCTCTTTCGGCATCTCTGCTAGTTAATGATTGATTGAATATTAACGTCGCACTGTTCAGCTACACGAGGGCTTTTGGCGACGGACCACGTCATTTTGAACCATGGTCAAGTGACGTGGGCACCTCCCTCTCCTAACTACCACACCAACGGGAGGACGTTTCAGCTCTCGACAGATTTAACGTGCATCGCTGCCCTACACGGCGGGTCTTTGGTGGTACTGGGCTCGAACTCGTGACAAGGCAAGCCGCGGTCCGATACCTATACCACTCGGCTACCGCGGCCACTGCTAGTTAATGATACTGTTAGCAACGCGCGATGTATTTTCAAAGTATTAACCTCTAAATCCTTCATCTTCAAATAAATCGATTTTTCGTCGAATGGTTTTGGATATAGCTGATTTCTGTATTATATTTTGGTTTGATGAATTTTTTTTTTTTTATTTGTTATCTTTTCTCTGATTTTACGATGCAACTTTATATTCACAGTCTAATTAATTTCGCCCGTTAGTGATACATAAAAACAAAAACTATCTGCTATGTTGGCAATCCCTGAAAACATAATGGAGACAATTTAAAAAAAAAAATTTAGTAAATACCGAAAGAACGGTATTTAAACTTGTGAATACACCAGTATTACAAAATTGTACAAATGGCTCAAAATACCAGTATTCGATATCCCGGTATTGCATTCCCTAATCCCACCCTTTTCGTTTGCCGATAGCTGAATTTTATAAGAAGTTTTCTTTAAAAAAACGTAGAAATATTTAAATTTTTCTCTTGAAAGACTACTTTTAAAATTGAGACAAAACATGATCAGGAGGTGGATGAATGATTCTAGTGCCATCGTGCATTTCTGTCTGACGAATTCTGATAATAATAGATCGTCATCGTTTCTCAAACTGTGGGGCGCCCTTGGGGGCGTGATAACTCTACAAGGGGGCGTGAGCATATTGAAGTCAAAAGCAAAAGATTATTTTAAAAAATTATTAATTTACTGAAAATAAACAAACAAAATACATTCTGAAATAAAATACACTGATTATTACATTTATAAATATATCAGAAAATAATAAATATATTTATAAAACCATCAGAAATACATATATTTATAAATATATTTATTTTATAATTAACTTACCAATACTAAGAACAAGTTTAATAATTACCAGTGACCCATGGGATTGTATATAAAATTGTATACAAAAATTAACACTGATCTTGATAATTCGTACGGATTGTATACAAAAATTAACACTGATCTTGATAATTCGTACGGTTTATAATAAATCTCTTAACTACCAATTAAAAGTTAAGGGGAGAAAAGGAATAAATAAAAGCAGTTTTTTTTTCTATTGCTTTTATTTATACCTTTTCTGAGCCTCTGAAATGAGTAAATTCAACGCAAACACTGCCAAGGTCTTTTTGTTTAATTTCAAAGCTTTGGGAATAATTTTATGGATAACAGTGCACAGAAAACATTGTACTTCGAAAAGACGTATATATACGTCCGATGCAATTACCGCACTTGAGTGAGACGTTTATATACACCGGCGGCACTTAAGAGGTTAAAGTCGTATCGTAGTTTTAGCATCAAAAGATAGTATTATTGAATTCAATACATTGTTATTGTATGAGGGGGGCGCGAGGAAAATTATGATTGTGAATATTGGGTCGCGAATATTAAAACTTTGAGAAGCACTGGATCAAGCACAAGATAGAGAAATATTGGTAGGAAGAATTGGCATCAGCAGTTTTTCAGTTTATATTACAAATATTCGTTTTCCGAATATATTGTCTGGTTTACCAATTCCATGGTGGTTCCAGGAAATATATACATAGGTGCATATTTTTCCAAGCGACATCAAATTTATCAACTAGGAAAACAATTAGATTTAAGACATTAACAAATTAAAGGTCTTAAAGGGCATAGCATAAAACCTTTATGATCCAAGAGCTGAAGATTTAATTCGTGATAACATTTGCAGAAAATTTCATGGCACATATCGTATCATAATTAACAGTCTGGCAATCAGCTGAAAGTTTTCGATATTCAAACCAAAACTGCAGGTAACGCATTGGATTTCTGCAATGCACCTTGTGACATAGCCATCCTGTGATGACCATGTCTTGCCGGTTCCGCGTAAGCTAGAGGTGTGGGATTATCAAAATGAAGAGACATAATTCTTAATACAACTTTTATTAAGAATAACTTATATTACTTAAATTCTAATTTTGACAATTATTAATTAAAGTGAGAGTCAAGCCCGAATTAAATCACGTATTTAAGTCAGATCACGCAATTAGATCCTCTATCTCAATTATCCTAAATAATCCTGTTATCTAATTACTTATATCTAATATTACCTTTTCCAGTTCTGGTCCCTTGACCTAGAGAATATAATCTATAACTTTCTATATGAAGATTCTTGATCCGCAATGCAGCTAATTCTTGACTGCTTATTCTTGGTCCGCAAGATTTCACACTAAGCTTTGTCACTCTATTGATCAGAATGATTCCACACTACAACCTCTGAACCTGCTACGCTATGCTATGCTCTAGGTTTGCCACGTTATCCTTTTATAGTATATCTCATTTACATATTCGATCCGTTTCTCTTCTTGGTATTGGGTTGGAAAGGTTTTGCCATTAATCGTGGCCGTCAAAGAACATAGGAGTTATGTTAATCAGAAAGACGCGAGAGACGTCACAACCCCCTCAAGAAGAAAACGTGATTTACTTAAGGGTTCTCAATGCCCTTAATAAATTACGTGTCTAAATCTCTATTTCTAAATTTCTTCGCTTTCTGAGTTTTATTTAAATTTTAATTTAAATCTTCATTTTTTTTTAAAAATTTCCAATATCTATCTTGACTTTAATTTTTTTTCAATTTTAATCTTAAATTTTAACTTTTAAAATTTTCCCAAAAATTTATCTTGACTTTAATTTTCATTGCAATTTTAATCTTAAATTTTAACTTTTATAATTTCCAAAATTTATCTTGACAATTTTTCATTACTCATCTTAGAATTTTAATATTCAATTTAATTTTAAACTCTAAAAAAAATTTTACTCAATAACTAGGCCAACATTAAAAATTACTGTTTAATTTGTCCCCTTATTTACATTTTTCGTTCAAAATATTTATACACTTAAAACTACCATTCTGGGTAAGCCCAATCTAACACACTTCATTGGGCGGGGTCTTCTGCCCCTTTTTCTTAAAACCTGGAAACACTTTGAAGTTATACTTTTCAAGATTTTCGGGTCAGTCTCAAATGAAACTATTTGAGTATCTATTTCCATAATAAATCAATTTTCATAAATTATTTATATATCACAATAAATTTTTATCTCCATCCCTACATCTGGTTTCAACAAAAAATCCCAATGAGCCGCGCACTCGTTTTTTTTGTTGTGCCCTTTACTACGCCGCGTTTCCCCGAACCCGATGCCTCATAAATAACAATACAACAACATATATATAACAATTATACAATTACAAACATTTTCAATAAACCATTATCAAATAACCAAAAAGGGAAATTTTTGCATCTCACGAAGTCATACATCGAATAAACAAATGTGTGAATACAAATGTTTTCTTCAAAAAAAATTTTTTAAAAAGTCAAAAAAATTCCAATATTAAATGAACACTTTGTAGTGTTTGACGGCATAACTTTTTCGCACCGCCGGACTTCCCTTTTTTTCTAATTCTTCCGACCACTTTTGGAAGTCATAAAAAAAAGAAACAATAAAACCCGATTTTTATATTCGGTCTCCCACGTTCACGTTCAACGATGATTTCATCACTCTTCATTCCTTGTTTGTACTGGAATTTCTTGTTGTAAGGCTTGTAATCTCCTTTCTTCCCTTTTCCTTTCCCCACTTTGTTCTTGGCTGGTGGGGGTTTTTTTTTCTCCCTGGCCTTAAATTATAAGTCTTTTCATATGGAACTTCAGTTGATTCTCTCCTGCTCTTTTTTCTCTGGAAATAGTACTAGATGACATTTGTCTTTTATTATTACCATTATTATTCCCCCTTTTTTTGCCACTTCCTTTTGGTCCCTTGTCCCCCCTATACCTGATCTTTTTTAAAACCTTGGTTTTTTAAACCTTTTTTTTTTATTTTCATTCCCTACTGAACTAGGTAGTGATCGACCAGTGATTTGTTTTATGGGTCCCCTCTGTATTTTTGTATTGATTTGATTGGTTACCAATCCCTTTTTCCCCCCTAACCTGTTTTTACCGCAGATTTTTCTTTCCCCTATTGTGACTCATTTAATCCTTGGGTACTTTTTTTCCAAAAAGAGTTTCCTGACTTATCTTATACTATTTGGGATACCTGTTCCTACTTCGACCTCGTCACATTTCCCATGACGATATATTCTTATTTTATCTACGTTAACTGTTAATCTTTTTCCCGATTTCCATATTACAATATTATTAAAATTCTTTCTTCAAAGGACTCTATAAGGTCCCTCAAATTTTTGTTTAAATTTCCCAATACTTTGTTAGCAGCTGAACTACAGGGTGTGTTTCTAATAAAACCCCAATCATTTACCTTTATTTTTATGTCCTTTTCTACGTCTATTATAATATTTTCCCACCTTTCCTGTTTAATTTTCTTACTTAGTCTAGCTTCTTTAAAGCTTTTCTGTATATCTTGAATTTTGAATTTAGGGGCTTTCCGATATCATAACTAGTTTTGAAATGGTGTAATCAATTTTCGACCTAAAATAACTCAGCCGGTGTTTTCCCGTTGTTTCATTCACCGCCATTACGAATAGCGTAAGCAAACTCACGTAAATTGACCCCAAAAGTATCATGTTGATCATTAACGTAATTTGCAATCATTTTGCACTATATCTCGATTAACTCTTTCAGTCCGTTTTTGCTTGTGGTCGATATGCAACAGTCTTCACATGCCTTATGCCTAATCTTTCACTTAAGTGCTCAAAATCCGGATATAAATTGGGGACCATTATCACTTATTAATTTTTTATTGGAGCTCCATAACGCGATATAAAGTTATCAAAAAAATATCCGCTATTATACGAGATGAGGCCTTTTTAAGAGGTATAATTTCAGCCCATTTGCTGAAATGATCGGTTATTACAAAAATATAGCGGTTACGTCTTATTCTCGATATAGGATACGGGCCTAATAAATCTAACGTCACTATCTCATTCGGATAATTCGATAAAATTGGATTTAACCAGCTGTAACCGTTTTATAGTTATTAACTTGCAATATGGCGTAGAGACATATTGATCAATAAATTTTCTCATGTACGGGGAAATAACAAACGCCCCGGTAATGATACGTTTTAAATCTGCCGACGTGTCCACTTATTGGCTTGTCATGAAATTCTCTCATTATTTCATTCCTTAAAGATTTTGGAATGTATACACGCATTTCACCTAATGACGTTGCGTGTTTCGCATAAAATAACAATCCTTCAATTAAACGGAAATCGTGGGACCAATTCTCACATATCGTTGCATTAACCGGGTTATCTTCCGGGTTTTCTAAATATCTATATATATGACCTAATTCTGGGTCATTTTCTGTTCCTCTATTAATTGTTCCGCAAATAAATTTCCAAATCTTTTTATTATGGCACAATTAATTTTATCACCAATTATATTTATTCCCTTGGTTTCGGTAAAAGTGTAGCCACCATGTTTAACTTCATTTCTGACCCATTAGCGTGTAATTTCCCTTTATTTACCTTATTATCTTCAACCAGTGTATTTTGAATTTTTAACGATTTTTGATCAAAATCTAATACGATTTTTGACGCACTTATGAAATCTATACCTAGAATACATGGGTATTCTAAATCTTTCAACACATGAAATGACCAATTTCTTTCGAATTGTCTGATCTTAATTTTTAATTCTACAATCCCCTTGTTTTGGCATTTCGCACCCTGTGCTGTTATTACCTGGGCTCGCGATTTTTTTATTTGTTTATAGAAAAAATATTTTCTATATACTTCTTCCGATATAAAAGATTTATCTGCTCCGGTGTCCCATAGCGCTTTCAAAAATGTGTTATTTAATAATATAGGTACGTGGGGAAGTTCTACGGGTGCTATACATATTGGAGAAAGTCTAATTGTCTCTCTTGTCGACTCCTCTTGAGGTTGATCATTAACCTTTACAATATTTAATCGTCCCCTTTGCGTCCTATCACCTCGATTGAAATTATCACTCGAACCCTTATTTCTACGGTCCCCTCTATTAAAATTATTATTTCGCTCATTTCGAAATGAGTAACCCCTGTTGTTGAATCTTTGATCATTATTATTAAACCTATTTCTCTCGAACCTTCTATTATTTTGACGGCTATTCTCGTAAAACTCTTTTTCTGTTATTTGGTCTACTCCGTATTTCCGAATTCCTCCAGTTTCAAATTGGCTTCAAAATTAGGCACCCTATGCGCATTTGACCTCGTCTTTCTATATTATGGTTCTGATAACCCCTTTGTAATTTGCAAGAATATCTCTCTTCGAATTTAGCCAGGACTTCTAAAGTTGTATCGTATTTTGTGGATTTCGGACTTCCACGTAGGCCTGTACCTGTGGTTCGAGTCGAACTAAAATTTTGATCCCCCAAGTCTGCTTGGGACATTCCTAATTCTAAACTTCTCTCTTTTTTTAGTAATCTATATACAAAGTCAGTCGCCTCCTGATTTCTTCCCTGCTGTGATGCATAAAACTCCGACTGTAGTTTTTTTTTTTTGATCGGGGGAAAAGCCTTCGCTAATTCAGCTTTGAGCTGCGCAAAATCCGTGCTGTATTTTTGCGCCAACAACGAACCAAATATCGAATACCAATCTTGACCCCTTTCCCCTGAGATGACTTTTAAGTAAGCACATGACAGATTACTTGGGATTTCAAGTAACTGAATATTGTTATCGATGCACTCGATAAACTCAGCAACATTCTCCGACCTGAAAAGTACATTTCAGGTAGGTGTATTTCCACCTACATTACCTAACCCAGAATTAAATACGTTCCGGGGCCATTGGACATAAGCCATCCCGTGATGACCATGTCTTGCCGGTTCCGCGTAAGCTAGAGGTGTGGGATTATCAAAATGAAGAGACATAATTCTTAATACAACTTTTATTAAAAATACTTATATTACTTAAATTCTAATTTTGACATTTTTAATTAAAGTGAGAGTCAAGCCGAATTAAATCACGTATTTAAGTCAGATCACGCAATTAGATCCTCTATCTCAATTATCTTAAATAATCCCGTTATCTAATTACTTATATCTAATATTACCTTTTCCAGTTCTGGTCCTTGACCTAGAGAATATAATCTATAACTTTTTTATATGAAGATTCTTGATCCGCAATGCAGCTAATTCTTGACTGCTTATTTTGGTCCAAGATTTCACACTAAGCTTTGTCACTCTATTGATCAGAATGATTCCACACTACAACCTCTGAACCTGCTACGCTATGCTATGCTCTAGGTTTTGCCACGTTATCCTTTTATAGTTTTCTCATTTATATTCGATCCGTTTCTCTTCGGTATTGGGTTGGAAAGGTTTTGCCATTAATCGTGGCCGTAAAAGAACATGGGTTATGTTAATCAGAAGACGCGAGAGCGCCCCCTTTAAACATTGTACTTAAAATTGGAACTGAATTCAAGCTTCAAGGACAAAATTTTTTCTGAACTTTTAAATTTTTCCCGGGGACAATAATTTAAAGTTAAACTCGTTTTTTTTAGCAGTCTCAACTTATTAGTGTTTTTAAATGTCAATATCAAGGTAATACCCTAAAAAGTTAATATAAAAAATATTCTATTTTTAGGTAGAATCGGTGGATATATCCCAAAGTGGAGGAAAAAACCCGGGGTATCAGAAATGCATTTTGATATAAAATTATTCAGCTCAGACGAATGTCTGAACTCGATTTTAGAAGTCGAGAGCACGAAAAGTCCTTTGCAGCCCTTTTTATGGTCAAGGGGTTGCTTCTATTTCGTATGATCACGTTCAGAATACTGGTTTAAATTCCAAAAAACCCGGATTTTCTAAAAATCAAGATCACCCGTTCCGGCACTTCAAAACTGACGCATGTGTTAGAAATGGTGATCTGAGATCAATTAATGAAAATCGTTTCTCGGCCAAAAAAAACGATATGTAGCACTGTCATTTCATGGAATCGATATTTCATCCCAGAAATCGACATTCGATTTTTTCCGTTTTATAAAAAACCCTAAAAATTAAAATTTAAACACTATTTATCGCAGGTAGTTGTGCGCCTGAAGTATGATACTTTACTGGCAAGAACAAAATACTCTATTTATCATCATGTTCACTCAGTTCCCATAATCTATATAGTACGGGGGGTATCCTTTCCTTCTGAGTGTTTTTTTCGATTGCCGGCAAATAAAAGTGATAGGGGAACCTTTTGGGACCCCATAGACTTGAAAAACTGTTTTTTTAAAAAAAATTTAGATATTAAGCATTGGGAGCTATGCTAATTTCTACTTTCTAAACTTTTGAATGTAACAAATATAATTTTAGAAAATAAATGCCTTTTTTATACTAAACTTTGATATATAATAAAAAAAATTTTAATTGTTGAATTCTGAACAAAAAAATCACCTGATTTTTCCCAAATAAAACATAGTTTATATTTGGTTTTTTTCTTGTTTTTCATAAAATAGATTTATATTTACATTGTAAATGCAGATTTGGGGAAAAAAAATCGTTTTTTTTCGAAATCGATCTTTTAAACTCGATTTTTTTTGAATCGATTCATCGGGTTACGATTCGAATCGATTTAAAAACAGATCTTTTCAAAAAGAATCGCCACCCCTAGCCTGTGCTGATTGTCACAGACTAAAAATGACTTTGGAAAAACTTCAAAAGGCTGATCAAGCAATAATTTTTTTACGGACAACGTTTTCCCATCCAAACCGGAGATCCTATTGATGTTTTTTATCTCAATGCTATCGGAGAGAGTCAAGAAATTTGGTTAGAAATTTAAAGATTTTACCCCCGACACTGCCCCGTTTCCCCCCCACCACTCGTTTCCTGCTCGGCAAAAAAATTGACGAAAAGAATACATTTAAAAATATCCCCGCCGCTGATTTTTTAAACAACGAAATTAAAAAGAAAAAAAATAAAGGCAAAGAACGCAAAAGGAAAACAGAATGACTTTTTCTTTTTAAAAAACCGTTAGACCCCCCTCACCCCTTAAAAAAAAACCGGTGATATAGTCCCCTTTGGTGACCATATCTTTGATTGTCAGCGTGAGCTAGGGTGTGGGTTTTTTAAAGTAACGACATTTTTAAAATTTTTAATATGACTTTATTAAAAATAAAACTTAAATGTCTAACAATTTTGATAAATTTTAATAGCGAGAATCTAGAATGAACAAACACACAAAAAAAATACTTAAACCGAATCGCGTAACAAGACCACTTTCTCTTAATTTTCAATCCGCCCACCCCACTTTTTTAAATTTTATTCAAACCAATATCAAATAATCAGTTCTACCTTAATCAACAAAGGGTTTGATTTCTATATGGAACGACGCTGGGAAACATTGGGAACTGGGGAGAGCGCCCCCCGTCCCTACTGCGTATAGAGCGCGAAAATTTAAAAAGCCGATGGGTTCGCCTTCCCTGTTAGTGGAAAGGGGAAAGGAGGCTGTGGGAGGACGGCGGAGAGTTTCAGCGGTTAAATTGTGAGTTCAAAAACATCGGTGTACCTGGTCATTTGTAATTTTAAGTTTAAAGATAAAAATGCCTGTGTGGGTAGCGAAATTAATTTAAATTAAATTTAAATAAAAAGAATAAAAATTACAAAGAGATAAAAAATTTAAGCAAATTGATGGGCTTTCCCCCGGGGAAACAGACTTTATTTTGGGGGTTATAAGAATCCCGTAAGATACGCCTGGGTCTTTTTATTGTAATTTTCATAATTTTCAAGATTTAAAATAAGAATTATTAGTATTGGAAGTGATATATGGAACGTCTGGGTGCGCGTGCAATGGAATTTCTTGTTGTAAGGCCTGTACTTTCCTTGTCGTCCTTTCGCACCTTCCCAACTTTGTTCTTGGCTGGTGGTAGTTTCTTGCTTCTGTTCCGTCGTGGCTAGCAGATTATAAGTCTTTTCAAATGGAACTTCAGTTGATTCTCTCCTGCTCTTTTTTTTCTATCTCTGGAAATAGTACTAGATGACATTTGTCTTTTATTATTATAATTATTATTCCCCTTTTCTTTGCCACTTTCTTTGTGGTCCACTTGTCCCCGATATACCTGATCTTTTTTAATTCCTTGGTTATTTTTAAACCTTTTTTTATTTTTTATTTTCATTCCCTACTGAACTAGGTAGTGATCCTGACCAGTGATTTGTTTTATGGGTCCTCTCTGTATTTTTGTATTGATTTGATTTGATTGCCAATCCTTTTTGCACTCTAACCTACGTTTCACCGCAGATTTTTTCTTTCCTTATTGTGACTCATTTTAATCCTTGGTGTACCTTTTTCCAGTACGAGTTCCTGACTTGATCTTATACTATTTGGGATACCTGTTCCTAACCCTGACCTCGTCACATTTCCTATGACGATATATTCTTATTTGATCTACGTTAACTGTTAATCTTTTCCCGATTTCCATATTACAATATTGTTAAAGTTCCTTACTTCTAGGACTCTATACGGTCCCTCAAATTTTGTTTTAAATTTGCTTTATACTTTGTTAGCAGCTGAACTTGGAGGGTGTGTTTCTAATAAAACCCAATCATTTACCTTATTTTTATGTCCTTTCTACGTCTATTATAATACTTTTCCCCACCTTTCCTGTTTTAGTACTGCATTACTTAGTCTAGCTTTAGCACAGCTTTTCTGTATATCCTGAATTTTGAATTTAGAGCTTTCCGCTATCATAACTAGTTTTGAAATGGTGTAATCAATTTTCGACCTAAAAATAACTCAGCGTGTTTTCCGTTGTTCATTCACCGCTGTACCCGAATAGCGTAAGCAAACTCGCATCAAAATTGAGTCCAAAGTATCATGTTGATCATTAACGTAATTTGCAATCATTTGCACTATATCTCGATTAACTTTCAGTCCGATTTGTTGCTTGTGGTCGATATGCAGCAGTCTTCACATGCCTTATGCCTAATCTTTCACTTAAGTGCTCAAATCTCGGATATAAATTGGGGACCATTATCACTTAATGTAATTTTATTGGGCTCCATAACGCGATATAAAGTTATCAAAAATATCCGCTATTATACGAGATGAGGCCTTTTTAAGAGGTATAATTTCAGCCCATTTGCTGAAATGATCGGTTATTACTAAAATATAGCGGTTGCGTCTTATTCCTGGAAGTAGGATACGGGCCTAATATAAATCTAACGTCACTATCTCATTCGGATAATTTGATATAGTGGATTTAACCGACCAGCTGGTAACGCGTTTTTTATAGTTATTAACTTGGCACACATATGGCATGGGGCATATTGATCAATAGATTTTCTCATGTACGGGGAAATAACAAACGTCCCGAATTTTATGATACGTTTTAAATCTGCCGACGTGTCCACTTATTGGCTTGTCATGAAATTCTCTCATTATTTCATTCCTTAAAGATTTTGGAATGTATACGCATTTCTGCCCTAATGGCGTTGCGTGTTTCGCATAAAATAACAATCCTTCGAATTAAACGAAAATCGTGGGACCAATTCTCACATATCGTTGCATTAAGCGGGGATTATCTTCCGGGTTTTCTAAATATCTATATATACATGACCTAATTCTGGGTCATTTTCTGTTCTCTATTAATTGTTCCCGTGGTAAATTTTTAAATCTTTGATTATGGCACAATTAATTTTTATCACCAATTATATTTTCCATGCTTTTCGGTAAAGTGTAGCCATCATGTTGCTTCATTTCGACCCATTAGCGTGTAATTTCCCTTTATTTACCTTATTATCTTCCACCAGTGTATTTTGAATTTTTAACGATTTTTGATCCAAAATCTATTACGATTCTTGACCCACTTATGAAATCGATGCAGAATACATGGGTATTCACAAATCTTTCAGCACATGGAAATGACCAATTTCTTTCGAATTGTCTGATGTGAATTTTTAATTCTACTATCCCCATGTTTTATTTCGCACCCTGTGTATTACCTGGGCTCACGATTTTTATTTGTTTATAGAAAAAATATTTTCTATATACCTCTTCCGATATAAAGATTTATCTGCTCCGGTGTCCCATGGCGCTTTTCAAAAAATGTGTTATTTAATAATATATATAGGTACGTGGGGAAGTTCTACGGGTGCCTATACATATCGGAGAAAGTCTAATTGTCTCTCTTGTCGACATCACTTGCGGTTGATCATTAACCTTTACGTATTTAATCGTCCCCTTTGCGTCCTATCACCTCGATTGAAATTATCCTCCGAACCCTTATTTCTACGGTCCCTCTATTAAAATTATCATTTCGCTCATTTCGAAATAGGTAACCCCTGTTGAATCTTTGATCGTATTATTAAATCTATTCCTCTCGAACCCTCTATTATTTTGACGGCTATTCTCGTAAAACTCATTTCTGTTATTTGGTCTACTCCGTATTTCCGGAATTCCTCCAGTTTCTACTATTAGCTTCAAAAATTAAGGCATCCTATACGCATTTTGACCTCGTCTTTTCACCATTATGGTTCTGAAGGAAGTAACCCCTTTGTAATTTGCAAGAATATCTCTCTCTTCGAATTTAGCCAGGACTTCTAAAGAAAGTTGTATCGTATTTTTGTGGATTTCGGACTTCCACGTAGTCTGTACCTGTGGTTCGAGTCGAACTAAAATATATATGATCCACTAAGTCTGCTTGGGACATTCTAATTCTAAACTTCTCTCTATTTTTAGTAATCGATAAACAAAATCAGTTGCATCCTGATTTCTTCCTGCTGGAGTATAAAACTCCGACTGTAGTTCTTTTATTTTTGATCGCGGGGAAAAGCCTTCGCTAATTCAGCTTTAAGGCTGCGCAAAATCCACGTGGCTGTATTTTGCACCAACAACGACAAATATCGAATACCAATCTTGAGCCCCTTCCCCTGAGATGACTTTTTTAAAAGTAAGCACTGACAGATTACTTTGGGATTTCAAGTAACTTCAGATATTGTTATCGATGCACTCGATAAACTCAGCAGCATTCTCCGACCTGAAAAATACATTTCAGGTAGAATTGTATTTCCACCTACATTACCTAACCCAGAATTAAAACTTGATTCCGGGCGCCATTGAGACATAACCATCCTGTGATGACCATATTAATACCGGTTCGTAAGCTAGAGGTGTGGGATTATCAAAATGATGAGACATAATTCTTAATACAACTTTTATTAAGAGTAACTTATAATAGCAAATTCTAATTTAACAATTATTAATTGGGGAGGTGAGGAGTCAAGAAGCCCAAAAGTAAATCACGTATTTTAAGTCGAGATCACGCAATTAAGATCCTCTATCTCAATTATCCTAAATAATCCTGTTATCTAATTACTAATATCTAATATTACCTTTTCCAGTTTTGGTCCCTTGACCTAGAGAATATAATCTATAACTTTATATAAGAAGATTCTTGATCCGCAATGCAACTAATTCTGGATCCGCAAGATTTCACACTAAGCTTTGTCACGCTATTGATCAGAAGGATTCCACACTACAACCTCTGAGCCTGCTACGCTATGCTATATCTAGGTTTGCCACCTTCTCCTTTTATAGTATATCTCATTTACATGTTACTTTCGTTTATCTTCTTGGTATTGGGTTGGAAAGGTTTTGCCATTAATCGTGGCCGTCAAAGAACATAGGAGTCATGTTAATCAGAAGGCGCGAGGGCGATCACAGCATGTTCAAGAGAGAAATATTTTTGAAAATAGTGGTCGTGCCGAGACTCGGTCTAAACAAGTACTGTAAGATTCCAAAAACGCTACCACTCCCAAAAAGGAGATATGTTACCAATTCATTTTAGCTTCCATTATTAAGACTGTCATATTAGGATTCTCTGTCAAGGTCATTGGTAACAAATAAGCAGTTTTCCACAGAATTAACGATTTTTTGTATTATATGTTTCAGTATACTCAAATAAATCTTGGCCAATTAATCCTTCAAAAGTGTTCAATATGTATACATGTATCATAAAACTCTTTCACATTGTGCTTAGCGAAAAAGAACAGCAAATTATATATAATTTACAACTTCCTAAAAAAGGGGATGGGTAACCTACCATAAGTTCGAAAGCCAGCAAAAGTAATATTTGCAGATTAAAAGAAACGTAATTAAAAAATCTCTCATCGTAGGATTACAGCAAAGCAAACAAAATTTTTTTATTTAGTTATAAGGATCAAAAGATAGCTAATGAGCGTTCAAAGTAGAATCTTTTTATTTTTGATGTCCTTTTTTCACCAGGCCGACATATGTAAATCATATCAATGTAAATCTATTTTTCATTATATCAGAAAGTATTTTGTTTTTTTCTCATTCCAGTAAATTAATTTTAACCTTTTATTTTCGATATACTCGCGCCCCCCTTGAAGGGTTATCGCGCCCAGGGGGCACGCTTAGTTGAAAACACTGATCTACGAATAGCATTTTGAACTTTTCTTCCTTGTGTCTTTTTGACAAGGCGAAGTGCTACATTTATGGCTTGATAGTTTTCTTCATAGAGTTCTTTAGGCAGCATTTGTATTTTTTTTTTTTTTTTTTGTATTCTGCTCATTTTCATTTATAAACCATAATAAGTCGTACAACACAGCAATTAAAACCACAAAGTAGTTCATAGGAGAAAGTGTAGCATGTTCGTAGAAAATATTTTTGAACAAAAGTGGTCGTGTAGGGAACTCGATCAAAACAAGTACCTTGATTGTAAAAAAACGTTTGCCACTCTCAAAAAAGAGGCATATTTGTGACAAATTCATTTTAGTTCCCATTAAGACTGTCTAATAGGAGGATACTGTCAAGGTCACTGTTAACGAATAAACAGTTTTCCCAGAATTAACAATTTCGTGAGCCTGGGTTGACTCAGCACCTCATGCGACCGCTCCCATGTTAAAAGTTCAGTATAAAACTATCAATGTCAGTTCTAAAAAAAAATGATTGTGTAAAATGTTTTTCGTTATGCATTATATGTTTCAGAATACTCATAAAAATACATCTTGGCCAAATAATCCTTCAAAGTGCTCAATATGTTTATCCATTTATCATAAAACTCATTCACATGGAAAAAGAAGCAACAGAAAAATATTATTTACATTTTTCCTAAAAGAAAGAGACGGTGTGAAACATGAAGGTCTCTAAGTTTGAAGGTCAAATATATGATAATCAAAAGTAGTATTTTAGGGGTTAAAAAAAAGAAAAGTAATAAAAAATCTCATCTCATTGAGTTTTAGCAAAGCAAACAAAATGTCTTTTATTTTGCTTACTGGGATCAGGAGAAGTAGCTAATGAGCGTTTGAGTGGAATCTTTATTTTTGATGATCACCAGATGATATATATAAATTATATCAGTGTAAATGTGTATTTTTTATTATGTCAGGAAGCATTTTGTTTTACTTCGTTCCAAAAAATTATTTTTTAAGCCTTTTATTTTCAATATGCTCGTGCCCCCATCGCAGGGTTATCTCCCCCCTCCAGGGGGTGCGCCCCACAGTTTTTAGAAACACTGATCTATGTTATTAATGCATAACACGACAAAAACCACACACGGCTGGTGGTTTCTAGATTTTTCACTAACGATAACACTTTCGATGGTAACCCATGTAACCGTAAACTCTCTGAAATTTTTACCTATATTAATAAATTAAAAATTAGGAAAGCCCCTGGAAGGGAAGGAATAATAATAATTTACATAATAATTAATTTTCAATGCTATTTCACTCACTTTAAAAATATTGAAGATGAAATCTAGGAGGAGTGCAGCTTAAATTGTTAGGAATCGTCTCCTTTTTTTAAAAAAATAATAAAAAATAAATACATTTTATTAGATTTCTCGAACTTAAATCATTAGTAACTATTACAAAAAGAAAACATGTTTCCTTAGAAATCTTCGTATTCCCAAGGGACTTTCTAGGCGCGGACATCCCCATTACTGGCAGGGGGCTAACAGCTATCTTGCTTCTATTGTCCGCCGGAGTACGGAAGCATCAATCAGTGACAAAAAAGGGGGAAGTCAACGCGGCTGAAAGTGCCGTCCTGTGGAAAATTTTCAGCTGAAAACCGCCGTCTCCAAAAGGTTAATGTTGAAAAATCCGCTGCCGCAATTTTCATTAAAAAAAGCAAAATTCCACCTCTACCAACAATGTATAACACTACAATTCCGTGGTCTCAAAGTACTAAATACCTCGGTATTATCCAACTCACTTGGAAAACACATTTTACACACGCGTGCAAAATTCCTGAAAATAATGTTTAAATTATTCCCCCTAATTGGCCGGAATTCTGAATTGCGTAGATATAATATATATATATATATATATATATATATATATATATTATATATATTATATATATATATATATATATATATATATATATATATATATATATATATAATAAAGTGCTTCTCTACACTGCCGTTATGCGTCCAATTCTAGATTACGCTTGTCCAGTTGGAGATACGCTGCTAAAATCAATATTTATATTTCAGATACTCTCCAAAATTCTACCATCCGGATGATCGTGAGCATCAAGATATATGAGAAATTATGACATCCAGAAAGCAATTAAAAATCAATAGTTTTAAATCTCACATCCAAAAGATTGCAAGAAAATTTTTAACTCTTTGCAAAATACGAATAATGTCAATATGCTAAATATTCCTAATTATAATCCTAATGATTTACTAAAAGGCCGAGAAGAATTCTACTAGATTCCTACAACCCTCCATAACATTAATTCTCAGTGCAATTTTTTAATTGCACACCCACTCTGCTAAATTTGAATTCTTAACTTCTCAAATTTTTTCATTTATTTCTGCGGTTTACCTCACATTTGGACTTGCCCCGCCCCCTTAGTCTTAAATTTCTTTCTTGGAGATTTGAGCAGCTAATGAGATTCAATTTCCTCACACACCAAAATCCAATTCAGAGAGCGATAACTCAGCTCTCCACCATGCAGCAGAAAACTTCATGAAATCTGGAACTTTTCCGAACGATTGGCTCGACCAATCAGAAGCTATCTTCTCCCCAGCATGATAACTTTCACAGTCGCTCTACATCTACTTGTCAGATATGGGATGGAGGCTCGCGAAACGAGCCATATGCTCAGTGATAGCATCGTAGGCACCGAGTGTTTGCTCTCGCTCGGAAGTTCTGAATAAACATTTACTTTAATATACTGCCTCAAGACTGAATTACTTCCACTAACGCCCAACATCTGGTAGATGCAGTTCGCAGAATTTTTGGAATTGACATTGTTATTTACACTTATATAAAATATATACGCATTTTTCAAACTTTGTTATATTTAGTTTGCTTATGTTTAACTTATACTTTAGAAAATATAATTCTACTCTTTATTTATTTATTTATTTTTTTTGAGCAAAATAAATAAATTGGGATAAAAAGGGTTAAAATTCCTTTTCCTTCCTCTAACTTCCAAATGAACAAATATCGTATCTTTATTATGTAAAAATTACATCTTAATTTCAAAATTTCTCCACATTTTGTAAGTATCTTTTTTCCCCAAAAAAGCTTTTAGTAGCTTAACATTGTGTTTGTATCTTTCTAAACTTTCACCAGTAGCGTACCAATTTTTAAACAGATGTTTTTTTCGCTTTTGTTCTGTGGCTGTAATTGCTTAAAAATTTATATTTGATGACCAACATGTGTTAGAACAGCGATCTAATAATTCTTTTAATCGTTTATCCTTAAAATGAAAATAATAAAAAGTATCCCGTTCAATATACATATTCAGTTTGCGAGATGTTCAGGTTTATTTTCTTCGACATTTTTTCTCCAATTTATATTTTTGAATAATTAAAGGTAAAAATTCAAAAGAATACTTTCAAATCACGTCCACACAGGTCACCAATGTATAAATAAATTGCACCATGAATGAGTGAATATAACGTCACACTACAGCTACTGGATGGCTTTTGGCGACGGATCTCGTAATTTTGAACCATGTTCTAGTGACGAAAATGGCACCTGAGCGGGCACTCTCTCTCCTAGCTTCCACACCACACCAACGGGAGGACTCGACAATTTAACGTGCATCGTCCCCCTATATGGCGAATCTTCAGTGGTACTAGGCTCGAACTCATGACACGCCGGTCACGAGTCTGTTACATTGACCATTATAGGCTAAAGTGGCCTCATAAATCGCTCCATAGATGATACAATAGAATACAACTTCATTAAATCCAATTCTTTTTTTTTTCTTTTTTTTTTGGCGAGTTCAGTTATATAAAGTAAACGACTTATATAAAGTAAGCCTAACGAATTGAATACTGAATTAAAAACATGAGCGGAAGACAAATAAAAAACTTGAATCGTGAGGCTTGGCTTACATATTCTGAATCTTTTCTAGAATATTCGGTGGGAAACAAATAATCCCTATTCCAAGAAAAAATTCCCTAAACAACGCTCTAATTCCCTAACTAATGCTGTCCCACCTAGAATTTCAGTAGACTCGTCTGGTTTTTTGTGTTGTGTTTGGTTCCTAAGCGATTTTCATCTTATGCTGTTCTACCTACGATTTCAGTAGACTGCTCCCGTTTCACGCTATTTTTTTCCTTTGGTTTCTGGTTGAATACTTTCTCAACTAAAGGGAGCTTGTAATTGTTTCATTCTTTCATGAAAAATGAAATGTAATTTTGTGATGTCAGTATAGGATTTAAAAGCTCATCTTTGATATTACGCAGAAGAGATTTTGTGACTTTTTGTAAAAGTACAATGTTCGTATCTGAATTTAGTATTTGGGTAACTGCTGCCCAAGAACGATATTTGGCAGCCAAAAAGCTCTTAAATAATGATAAAAATAATCGTCCATCTGACCCTTACCGAAATAAATATGAAGCAAGAGACATATTTGCCCAAATTGAAGTTGAGCTAGAAAAAGATTGGAAGAGTATTGATTCATTGCAAGTAAGGTTGCTTTCCATGCTCATCAAATATCATTTGGGTGTTATTGCTCATGAAACTGATGACCGCAGCTCAGGATGCGAGATTTTAACTAATGTTTTGGAAGAAATTCGTGAAGTCGCAATTAAGCCAGAAGGTTGCTATTTAGCTCTAAATGTGTTGAATCAATTGGGAGTGATTTGGAATGACAGAGGAGAATTTGAAAAAGCATTGCAATATCTCACAGAAGCCGAAGACATTTACAAGAAAGTTAAAGATACATGCAAAATGCGTCCGTATGAATTTGAAGATATATTCACCATGGAAAATGATGAAAATAAGGATTGGATTGCATTTGAAAAAGTATTTACTTACTCTTTGTATTATCTAGCTCAAGTTTATGGGCATTTACATGATGACAAAAAGTCTGCAATGTATTGCCGAGAAGTTTTAAAGAGGCAGCTTGATAGCGGAGAATTTGAAACAATTGATTGGGTTTTTAACTGTGTCACATTGGCCCATCATTACATTCAGCAGAATTCTTTTCTTGAAGCCAGACATTTGTTGTCATGTGCTGCACATGTTCTTCTGAAGTACGAAATCAAAGTTGAACAGAATATTGAAGAAAATAGAGACGCATGGACAGAGATTCATCATAGTAAAGCATCATTGTCTTGCGGCTGGTTAAAGTATAGTATTAATTTGCTTGCATGTGCTGTAAAACCCGATGAAAAAACTGATGATACAGAAACTTTCTGCAAATTGATTGTAGATGAAGAAGTTTCAAAGAGGGAAAATAGAATACCTTATATTATAACTAACTACAATGAAGCTAGAAACATCTTTCTCTTTGCTCAGAATCACACAACGGTGGCAAAATCGTACTATATTCTAAATGAATATGCCAATAATTATGTCCAAATCACACAAGACCATAGCAAGTTATTTAAGAACTTGATAGCATATGATCCAGATCTCGGTCGTCAATGCAAGATGCATAAAAGGCGCATGGACATGCTTGAAGATTTACTCGACAAATTAAATCCACAGTTCTATCTATCTGTTTGTCGACAAATCCAGTTTGAGATCGGGGAAATCTGCCACGAAATGATTGATTTGAAAACAAAAATTGCTCATTTAGTACGTGATGGTATTACTGTAACCAGGGCAAAAAAGATAAATTGTATAGCTACAAAAGGAATTCATTACTTCCAGAAGTTTATTGACTCTTTCAAAGATAGAGATGGCAAACTACCAGAAGTGTTCTCGGAAGACACTGTTCGACCAGTTTTAATTGCCCATTTCTATATTGGTAGGTATTATTCCAAGCTTATTGAAAGTGATACAAACAAGAAGTTGCATAATCTCTTAAAAACAG
This sequence comes from Trichonephila inaurata madagascariensis, assembly GCA_019973955.1. Lineage (NCBI taxonomy): Eukaryota > Metazoa > Arthropoda > Arachnida > Araneae > Nephilidae > Trichonephila > Trichonephila inaurata. The sequence continues at coordinate 64,106 of BMAV01002769.1, forward strand.
AAGAATATTACAAGTTTATTGTGAAGTATGCTGAGCAGAATGAACAACATGCTCCTTTCATCAAACAAGAGTTGCCAGTTGTAAATGAAATGCTTGAACTCATGACTGAGAAAATGAGTCGAAAGGGGTTCCCGCATGTTTTAATTTTGGGAATGAAAGAACTCGTTTTTTTCCCCTAAATGCAATACTCTTTTTAATGTTGTATTGCGAAAATAATGCACATTATGAGGTTGTTGGATTTTTTTTCTTTATTTTTTTTTTAAAAAAATGTTTTGCTTTTGTTTTTTATTTGGATTTATCTTATGTTTGTTCTGCATATATTTGTTTTTGAGTTAATTTTTTTATGGTATAAAGGTGTTGCACATTATATTAGATTGAAAAGAAACAGCATTTTTGTGATTATAAATGGATGTTTTTTTTTTTCTTTTATTAAGACTTAAGTTTTAAATTTGAAGTTATCCATCTTATTTAGAATTTGATGCGTGTATAGTTCTTTTAGAAAATAAACCCTGGTTATTCATATAAACAATTTTTTAAAAACAAAATGGGTCAGAAGTAACTGTTAAGTTTCTTTTAAGTTGTATTTTGAAGTGGAAAAAATTTATTTTAAGGTGCTTGATTGTAATTTTTTTTAATTGGTGGGGATTTTTTTTTGACTATATGGTTTTTGTTGTTCTTGCAGTGATTCTTAAATAATGTTATTAAAGGGATATAATGCAATTTTAAGATGAATATTTGATTCAGAATAGATTCAAGAAATTTTGGAATAAACTTTCTTATCCTTTACATTTTAGAATAATTGAAGCTGTATTATATTACATGTACTTGACTACATTTACTGCTTTACTATATACATATATCTAAGGTGTAGGATCTCTTCAGATTTACATGAATACTGATCCCTATTGTTATGATCGTAAATTTATGTGCATTTCTTGATTTATTTTAATATTTGTTTAGATTGAGATTCAGGTTTATTATATTTGATTCTGTACGAGAATGAAAAAAACACTTCAAATGTGTATAAATCTTGTTATGTTAAGGTTTCATGGGAAATGTGTCTGTTAACTGTTTTATGTTGTAATTGTTATTCATTCATATTATGTATCATTGAAACATTCATATTATGTTTGGATTTGCTTCAAGTTCCGATTATATAAAATTAGGTTAGTAATTTTGACATTGTTATGCATATGTATGTGTGAGGATATATGAAGCTCGTTAAATGGTGTATAGGATTTTGTTAAACAAGCATATATAGTCTGCACAATTTATTCATTATATAGGTTGTTGTTTTCTACTTTTTTTAGATTCTTAATCACATATTCAAATTAATGAGGTGCACTTATGTTATCATTGCTGTATACATTTTAAGAGGAATTTTCTTTTCAGGCATTTAAAGCTGTTAATTTTAGAAATACTTGTTTCTGTAATTCTTGTTCAAAATAAATGTTTCCTTCAGTTTTGTGTTTGCTTAGTGAGAATATTTGCATCTTTAATTTCTTCTTTTAATCTATAATGTTTAAATTGCAAAACATAGCTATTTAAACAATGTACCCCTAATTCACCTTATTCCCTCAAATATAAGACTTCATTATTTTTTAATTTTCCCACACATTGCATCTTTTATAAATATATTAAGGAACTCTTCGTTTAAAATTGATGTGCATTTAAGTTTTTATTTTTTTATATATTTAAAATTGGGATAAATTTTTCACTTTGTGTTTTGTACCATGTTTCAGATGAAAAGATAAGTTTTAAAAGATCTCGATTCCTACTAGAGATATTTAAAATAATTGACATATATGTTGCTTAAAAACATTGTAAAATATTTATTACCTCATAATATGTATCAAAAATCAATGTTATATTTAAATAATTTATTAAAAATTAAACCAAAACTTGTAAATTTAGTAAAACTTGTAAATATTTCTATGTTATGCAAAGGAATTTTCATTTATAAATTAAATTTACTAAATAAAACTGATGCTTTTCTGTTAGCTATATTACAAAATCATGTAATTAATGAAGAATGCTTTTTAATTGAAAAAGTAATTAAATTTTAAAATTTAAAAAAATCAAAATGAAATAATTCATTTAATTCCTATTTACTTTCAAAATAAATCTTTACCTTTTAAATATAAAAAAATTTAATATATAAAAAAATGAATTTTTTTAAAGTTTCTTTTTTTATTAAAAATTTATTTAAAAATTTACAAAAAATTTT
>BMAV01002770.1:0-54971 GCA_019973955.1 Trichonephila inaurata madagascariensis
TGTAATTAAAATCCAGCTTATATCGTAAAAAAGCCAAACAAATCTCACTAAAATAACAAATACCACACTATCACAGTCAATACCATATAAAAATTGTATTAATTCCTCAAAATAACTTAACAATAAACCTGCTTATAGTTTCGTAAATAAAAAAAAAATATTTCTCACAGTTTCACACAAAGTGGATAATTCTCACAGATTGTTAGTTCTTTACCTCAAAACAGATTTTCTACTACCAAACAAATAAAGAAATTTTCCAAAAATTTCACAAGCATGGTTAGTAATGAGCCTAAAACTAAAAATATAATTGAAATGTATAATGCAAGAATCACAAAAAATACATTCTGGTAAGAATAAATTTGTATTTTGTTTTGGGGAACTTTTTTTTATCTACCTAGAAGATGCAAGGAAGCATAGGAAATCAAGTATTACTTAGTTAATACTCTTTTAAACAGAAAATATAAATATTCACTACAGGAAAAAAATTTTTTTATTATGTTTCAATAACAATCCTATTTGTTTAAAATAATATGCCATTTATTCAACCCATTCTTGATGAGTAGCCAGCCCTCGTCTGAAAATCCCATAAATTGAACTGAACTAAACAGAGTTTCAAATAAATATTTTATGTCTTTGTTGGAGAGAAAGGCTATTTTCTGGTTATTTAAAAAACACAGTCTATAAAATTTTTTTGATAAAAAAAACTGTTTTCCCTTTTAAAAAAAATAAAATCCTAGGTTTTGTTTTTTCCAAGATTTAAAAAAAAAGATTTATCATACCTGAGTTTCAATTACTTATACATTGGTTTCTTCTAAATATTATCTCAATTATTTTTTTATTTTGTAATTAATTGAAGCAAAATTTTTATAGCCGCGCTGAGCACTTTTTTAGGGGAAAATTTTTTGGGGTTCGGGCCCCCCATGCTCATGTGTTATGTTAAACAATTAGATAAACCAAAAGGTAAACTATGCATCAAATCCTAAAATATTCTTCCACATGATGATGAAACAATTGGACAAAAAACCCAAAATTTTTAAATTATTTCAATGATGCAAACAATTAAAAAAAAATGTTAAAAATTAAGTACATTAAAATTTAAGTAAATACAAATACTGTCATTTGAATTGAATTGTATTTATATTTTGTTATGATCTTGTACAGCCCATAATATATTTGAATAATAAAAAACCATATAAACAAGCATATAATTGTTGCGCGGAGTATCATAAATGTGAAAACCGGATTGATGTTGATAATTTTAATTCAAACATTATAAAATTTCAAAGTTTAATACTAAAAGTTCTAAGTTTTCACTTTATTGGAAGTCTCTATAGCTGCCAATTTTTTAATCCTAAAATTTTGGACATAGCTGTATAAACAATCTTAAAGATCATATGTTTAAACCTATTAACTGTATTCAAACATTCAAAAAAAAATCCATAACCAATTTCTTTTTCCAAATATTACATGCAAATCAAATGCAGCTTTAAAACAATTTTAAATGAATACTTATTTGGCTGTTAAATCTTTATACACATGTACTACAGATCATATTAATGTTGCTTCTAAAGAAACTATCACATTGGTAAATATTATTTTGAAACAAATTATCAATCAATTCATAACAGTTCATAAATATAAATTGTAAAAATACTTTATGAATAAAATATCAAATTATACAACAGTTACAGAAGTATCGGTACATTTTTTAAACCAAAACAATATTCATAAACATAAAACAAAAGGTATCAACTAGATATTTTTTGCTTTATATCTTTCAGCTTTTGTATAATTTCATTACTAAGATTATGTTCTACACTTTTCCACACAAAAGATATAGGCATGTCATCAGTATTTTCCTTGTTCTTGATATATAAACTTTTGACTTAATTGTATTGCCAAAGAAGATTTAATTAACCCTACACCACCAGTAGCTTCAGGTCCCTGGTGATAAATACGACCACTCTCGGTAACATACATATCATCTCTGGTTCAAATTTAACTTTAAGAAGCTCTCCAGCATGTCCATATGAAAGGTAATCCACTTCTTCGGAGTTTTCAGATTCCAAAATATGAGTAAAAACTATTGGTAGGTCATCACACCTAACAAAATTTTTCTTTACCACAAGGAGATAAAAAAGGAAATTCTTTTTGATACTTATTCGTGTCATTGAATTTCAATCTTCTGAAGAAGAACTGCAAGAATTTCTTCTCTGAAACATAAAATATTCAATGAAATTAAAACATAAGAATTTCTAAAACATATGAATGAATATTTATGCATTACACAAAGAAAATCACATTACATTCACATAATGAATGTGAATTCTGAATGAATAAAACTTAAAATTTTTAACTTTTCTGATAAATTTAGTAATTATCATATAATTTATTTAAAAACATAGCATTTTTATCAAAGCACTACTTTGAAGAATTAATTCATATAATAACAGCATAAACCTTTTGAACTAAAAAATTAAAAAAGCAAACATTTTTTAAAGATGAAACCATTTTCACAAGTAATTTTTCAATTATATGATGCACAGTTTCTTATTTTTCAAGATCTGTTCCTTTTTAAATATATATATATATTTCTGAAATTTTCATTTCTGTAACTTTACACATAATTAATGAAACTAAACTGAGTACAATTAAAGTTAACTTTTCTGTTCAGTTTAATTTTTCAGGTCTAACAGTCTCAGGAAAATGGAAGGAGTGTTTTGTGATTTGTAAAATTTTAACCAATTGGTACATCATGATCAAAGAAACCATTAAAATTAATACACATGAAATTTTATAAACTTTTTCCAGTGGTTATTTATGGCAGAAATCATTAATATTTTACTTGAAAAGATAATTAACTGCATATTTTCAATCCACTTACTTTAACGAAGAAATCAAAATTCTTATGTAGAAGTTTGATAGAGAAAAATCGTTTTCAATATAACTTCCATCAGAAATATACAAAAATTTTCATAAAATCACCAAATTTCCACTTTTAAATATACACAATGTGCACAAGACGTGTCATTTATAACTGAACTAGCCAAAAATTCTGTTCAGGTGAATCTTGCAGCTGCTGCTGCCCTTCTCCCCTCCATGTTTTACTACGTTGTCAAGGTCCCTACATCCCTTCACACACTCAGGTATGTTTGAAAGATGTTCATTTATGTAATCTATATCTACTTAGGTGAAATCAAACATATACATGAAAAATATATTATTTTAAGTAGAATTATATATGCTCGAATATTAATTGTTTATGTTTTTGGTTTAAATAATAAAAAATTAAAAGCACAAAAAAATTTTGGGTAAACTTTGTAATTTATAGCATAAAAAACAAAATCCTACATCAACCATATAAATTCATTCACTGTAACGAAAGTCCGAGGCCAAACCCCCCGGGTGCTGCACTAAATATGTATATGTCACCTTTAAAATATGAAAAATCCATTATTTCATAGAATAACTAGGTATTTCATGAAATAACTAGACACACACAAGTCAGTTAAAGTACATAACATTATTGAATTCTATGCTTTAACTGGGTATTCTATAGAATAACAATTACTTAATTGTTAAAGTATGAAATATGGCACTTGAAAGTTCTTTGAACTGGTTCTAGCTGCTTTTAGTCAGATTTGGATAGTTTATAGCTGCTTTGGGGAAGTATTTTTCTGTTTAGGAACAAGAGATGGCCAAAAAAAAATTGTATTATTTCATTTCAGTATATGTCAGTGAGAATTTTTAAATTGAAAATTTCCCAATATTGACACAAATTCTTTTTTTGAAACGCTAAAAGCTGTGGCACTGGACAGGTTTTAAAAAAGGAAAAAAATGTGTAATGTGTGCTTGTTTCAAAAATAATATGCAATGCAATTCAAAGTGTCACCACAGCAATCCCTGCTCTAATAAATAATGAAAAATAAAATAAAGGTATTTCATAAAATTTAAATTAATATTCTCTTACGTTTTTGTTTGAAAAAGTTCACACAATGTTTTTATGAAGCAACAATTTTTTCCCAACATGTATTTTGTTGATAATATTTACATATAACTATTTCTTCAACACATTTTTTTTTCACATTCTATTTAACCATTCTTAGTAATATGAACAATAATAAATTATATCATCTGCTTTTCCTTATTATTTGTCAATCAACTGCAATAGGATAAAATAAATTTTGAAATTGTAGCTTTTTGGGATAAATTTAATTTATAAAATAACTTTGAAATTGTTTATTTTTTCCCTTTTTGGGCTATTTATTATTTCACAGAGTAATGAATTATACACTTTCATAAATATTTTGTTTTCCCAAAACCTACATGGGAAAAAACCAGAAGCGGTTAAAACAGTGATGCCATGCACTGAACTTTACAGAAACAAAGGAAATATGAAAAAAATCTTTTAAAGGGCATCTTTTTCTGTAAATTTTTTTTGGATAACAAATGGTATAAATAGATTTGTGTGTTTCAGATTGTCAGAAGCAAAGCTAAACTCTGTGGTTTCATGTAAAAAAAAAATCTGATCAGCAATAACTTTTTAAAAATCCAAAAGAAAATTACATTAAGATGAACCTTATCATAAATAGTTTCAGCAAAGAGTTTCTTGATAAATAATTTTTACTGATTTTCCCATTGAAGCAAAGATGAATACATATTGATTATAGGAACCAAGGCCAAAACTGTGATATGAAAAACAATCATTTTAGGTTTACCTGGTTTCTCCATAAATGGGGAGACATTATTTTTTCTATTATACTTTTTAACTTTATTTTTCTACCATTTTCCTATAATGAAAAAAAATATTTTTCAACGAAGGAAGAAAAGCAATCATCTTTTTTTATTTTTTTCAATGGAAAGAAATGTCATAATATTGTATGTATAAGTAAAAAATATACTATATATATATATATATATATATATGTATGTATGTATGTATGTATGTATGTATGTATGTAAAAATTTCCCCAAAAAATACTGAAGAAATTTTCCCCAGAAAAAAAATTAAACCATTTTGCAACAAAAATTGCATTAACAATGAATTTTAATTAAGTCCAAAAGAAAATTACTTTTATGTGTGTTTAATCACATCAATAGTTTCAGTAAAGACCTTGTTGAATAATATTAACTATCTTTCCATGTTAACAAAAAATGAGTACTTATCAGTTATAAAGCCCTTGAGGCCAAATATAGCATGATGTAGAAAACATGAAAAAATTTGATTAATACCAGTTGCTAAGATAAATAAAAGGCATTTTTTTTTTTTGAACAAAGGTTAGGGAAATAGGAAAAAAAACAGGCGGGGAAGTAATTTTAATTTCATTGGTTGTCAAACAAACAATTGATATATATATTTGTATGATGAATAAGTTATCATGTGATATAAGATTCTGTTTAAAAAAAGTAAAAAAATTTACTAAAACCAAATATGCAAAAAAGAGAAGTTCAGAAAATAGAAAAAAATATATAAATCTATATATCTATTCAAATATAAATCAATCTACCTATTTTAAGACATTGAAATAGATATTATAACACTAATTAAAAGGCTATCTAACACAGGTAAATTAAGCCCTAATTTTGATGGAATTACTATAGTTCCAAACAAACAAAATATAAAACAAAAAAATCTTAAATATGAAAAATTGAAACAGAAATAAATATGAAGTAACCTTACACTACAGTAGAAATTATAGCATTAATTTAACAGAAGCTACATTAAATAGATAAATTACGTCTGGCTTTGATGAAACTACCATAAACAGCTCAAAACAAACAAAAAAATACACCAGAAAATCTTATACTGAAATAAAAGTTATAACTTAAATCACAGTATTGGCAATCTGTTAATTGTAATTAGTTTGAATTTAGAGTCAATTTCTTTGTTATACTTTTAGCAAGACTTTTCTACTACTTTGCTTCAATGATGAATCATGAAATTTGCTGATAAAGGAAGAAAAACAATAGCCTTTTTCTTTTTCAACATAAGGAAATGTCATAGGAAAAAGGTTTTTTAAAACCAAATGAAAACCCATTTTAGATAGAAGTAGGCAAGAAATCCCGGAAGGCACCAAATTCGGGATGCACAATAATTTAAAAAAAGTTTTACTTGGTACAAAATTTAAAACCCTTTCCCAAGTCATATATAAAACATCGCGGGGACTGTAGCCCAAGAACAACCATAGATTGATCATAGCACCAATGTTCAGGTTGGTGACAACATGGAAAAAGCAACCACCAAACTAAAAAGGCCCTTTCCAAATACTCAGATCAGCTTAAATTTTTAAAAGATTTTTTTAATTTTCTTGATGGGTGATAGTAAAGACACAAATCGAACCCAAAAAATTAAATAAAACATCAGATGAAAGGATAGAAGTCTTTTGAATGAAAATATTTTTAAAAAGGGCCATTTACAGTAAAAAATTTTGGTTTAATAACATAAGCTTTGCAAGATGAGTGTTAGATTCACATAAAAGACAGCACTGATAAAAGCAAACATCCTTTAATTAATAATTTTATGACTTATGAATCTGGCATTTTCCATAAAATTAGTTCTAATGAAAAAAATTCATGGATGATTTTTTTTAAAATAAATGTTCTTTTTTTCTAATTTAATGAAAGGAGTTTTTTTCCTAAATTTAACTCTTTTCCCGGGTTTGTTACTCAAAGTACATTATTGAATTTTTAAAACACAAACAGTTGAAGGTTTTTTAATACTTTTATAAAGTGAACTCTTTTAAATTTGGAGAGTTTTTGGGAAACCGGGTTTTTGGCCCTAATAAGGGGGTACTCATGAAAATTTTTAAAAAACTAAAAACATATAAAAAAAAATAATCAAAAAGCAAAAATAAGAAATATGTAAATTTAATGCAGCTTATAAAATAATCATAAGCATTAAAATATAAAAGAGCCTTGCTAAATAAATATTTCATTAACAAAAAATCATAGAGTTTTTTTTTAAACATAAAAAATTTTTAAAGTTTTTAAAAGGAAACTGCATATAAAGCTCCCCCAAAAACCCTTTTTTTTTAAAAATTAAAATATACAACTGAATTTATTTATTAAAATATACAACTGAATACAAAACTTTAAACTATATATGACATCTTCATAATAAACACAATAAAATTGCCCACTCATATTAGATGACCAGATATAAAGTGCACCTGCACCAAAAAAAAAATTTAATATTAGCATAATTGAAAGATTTAAATTTTGTGAAAGAGAAAAATGTTCTGTAAATGTCCTCAAAACCTTTCACAAATAAATCATATAAGTTTCTCAAAACAATACCCACTGTTAGAATGGAACTTTTCACCAACCTGCTTTTAACTCCCTTTTGTATGAATAATTTTGTTCTTTAAAGATGCATATCAGCAATATAACCCCCTGGGGAGACTTTGCCCAAAAAAGACCAAAATCTAATCAACTGAAAAATTTATTTCAACCAAAAAACCCAAGCCTTAAATTTTTAATTTTTGGGCACTTGAATTCCTACAAAAAAAATATTATTTCTAAAGGTCTGGATCCAGCCAATTTTCCTTCAAATTACCTGTCATAGAATGGTTTGGACTTCCTGGCATGAGTGCTTTGAGTATATGATATTGATCTAACAATCCCAGAGAAAGTGTATTATAAAAAATTTTTAAAAAAACCAAAACAATGATTGTGAAACTAATGACTTGATAATTTAATTCATATCACTATCAAATATGCTTTTAAAAGTTCACTAATGTTTAAAAATAAATAATAATTCCGTAAATTATCCTTCATGCCATAGTGATACTTTTGAAATTTTACAAAAAAAAAAAAGACACCTAACCCTTAAGGAAACATGGCAAAAACATCACTAATAAAGCTTGTTCAATAAAATAGATCAGTCAGATGAAAAAAAACAACTATCAATACAGTAAGACAGTGAATGACTTTAATGAGTTATCTACATTAAATTGTTTTCTTAATGAATGATCAAGTTATTAACAGTAGGAGGTAGGCTATTGTACTCAAATTTAAAAGTAGATAAGAAAATTCTAATTATTTTACCAAGTAAACATGTGCATACCAAGCAAAATATTTTTGTTTAAAGTTTTTATATGTTCAATCCCAAGCACATTTATCATCTTTGTCAAATATTTAGGTTGAATAATGACAGCAAAATTAGTTATAAAATAGTACATGCATCACACATTGTATGGCGATATATTTTAAAATAAACCAATTATGATACACCAAATTATCAGCAATCTTCCAAAAAGTTGTGTAACATATATCTACTAAACTTTACAAAAATTGATTGTTGTGACCCTTTTAATTTAAAATTTAAAAAAAGAAAAAAAAGGGAATGCTGAACAAAACTGATGTCTTATCATTCTTTTGTTTATAAATGAAGATTATACATTTAGATTTTGTAACTGATTTAATGTCACAATCCTTCATTACTAACTTGACACATTTCTTTTTTTGGGCCCAAAGGGAAAAAAAATGTTTTAAGGGTATTTTTTGGGCAATGCAAAAAAATTTTTTCAAAACATGGATAAACGAAAATTATGTCAGTCAGTAAGATCACATTTGATGAAATGCCAAAAATTTTCTCACTAAAGCAGATACAGACTGCTGAAGGTTTATTTCTAGCCTCCCCTCCATTCACTATTTTGAAAGGTATTTGGGGTTTGGGGTGAAATACTTTAAATGTGCTTGAAATGTAATTAATTTTAAAAAACCTAACTCTAGAAAAATTTCTTATGATAATATCAGAAATTGCACTTAATATTCAAGACCACTCACTCAATTGTCATCAGATTTTGATATCTTCAAAACCCTGAACACCAGTTCCTTTTGTAATTGGAAGGTCAATCACATACACTGTTAAGCCTGAATTAATTGATGTAGCTTAATGTAAACTGACAAAAAGGAAATGTAATTTACTGAAGAAAATTGGAACAAGAGGAAACAAGCCTATTTGAACAATTTAAAGGAGTGTAAAAAATGGAGAAACATTAAAATAATGTAACCATTGGTACTTAAGTCTAAAAGATAACAGCTGCCAAGCACCCAGTGAATGACAAGCAGAATAGATTACGTGCTTTATGAAAAAATGGTAAGGTCAGAGTTGTTAGTTTGTGCTTAACTAGTGGCAAAAATGTAAAATAAATGTATGAAATATTCATATTATATACTCAGTTAATTCATAACTATTTGAATTTTTCCCCAGTTCACAAAAGAATTCACGCACACAAGATTTACAATGAAGTCTAAAATCAAAATTCTACAACAATTAACAACATATTTTCAGTTTTTGGAATTGCAGCAAATAACTTTTTCTTAAGGTAAGTCATTTATTAGATTAAATTTGATTTTTTAAGCTTGTAATTTTCTACATACAAAATAAAAAATAGTTTTAAGTGGAATAACAAATAACTTGTAAAACCAGACCAATCAAACATTACATAGATGAAATTGTCTTATTCTAAAGTGAATTTTCTTTTTAAAATTAAAGGTAGAAAACAAACAAATTATTTTCATATTTTAACTTTTAAAAATAAAACTACAAAATATAATTATGCAAATTAATTTGAAAAAAAAAAATATTTACCTTTAAAGCAAGATGTAAAATTCTTCATCTTAGAATCATCCAAGAACAGCTAAAAATTTTAAAGAAACCATTACAAAACATGCAAATAATAGTCAAGATTATATACTATACATGAATAAAAAAAACTACATTTAATTAAAAGTTAATTCTAACATGTATTTCATTATAGTTAAAAAGAAAAAGAAAAAATGTAGGAAACCAATAAATCAACATGCTTATTTCACAAGATCACAATTGATTTTTTAAAAAATACTTTTGAAAAACTGTTGAATAATTTGTACTTTTTGTATCTTTTAACACAAATTGAAAAATTCTGATACCTTTTAGACAAAATTCTTTAATTAAATACTCATATTTTTTCAATAAATTTTAAAATGTAGTAAAAGTTTAAGACATTTTAAAATTATTTAAGAAATACCAGAAAAAATTAAAAAACTACTCCAGAAAATTGATATTTGAAAATACCCATTATATATCACATTCCAATTTTTTATAAACTTTAATTATTTAAGATGCAGTATTGTTGCTTTAAATAAACAATATTAAAAATGTTCATAACCATTTGAATTTAAATATAAGCATTGCAGATATTATAACAAAATTTTTCATGCTGATTTCAAATCTGTTTTTCGGAAAAAAAAACATAAGATGAGCACAAGGTCATTATAGTAATACATTATTTTTTTCATCAACCAAGGAAATACTACAGTATTCTAACCAATAAGACAGCAATAGTGATAAAGGGTTGAAAAAAGAATTTGTAGCATGTTTTAGTGTATTAAGAACTGTAATTTTAAGAGGATGGGTAAAAATACAGGAATTATGGGTAAATTTTCATTTCTGCCTTATAATACAAGGTACAAAATAATACATTTGAAGGAAGGTTATTCTATACAACAAATTGCTGCTGAAGTACAGTGTAGTCTTTCTACTGCCATGGGAATGTTCGAAAGATATTCTGAAACAGATTCTATTGTGAACAGGGAGTTATCTAGGCAACAAAAAAACAGCTTTATGTTAAGATGGGGTATTGTGCACGTGATGTGTCTGAAGCCCACAGCAAAGCACCAGGCAAGTGATGATATGTCTCCCTATGCCATTGGAAGACTTCACATCAAGAACAGAACAGGGAAAACTAGGAAATACAATTAAATATTACAAAACAAATTGCTACCAACAGTGGGAGATCTTTTGGGGCATCAATCATGGATTTTACTGGATAATAACACTCTACGTCACTGTGGAAAAGTAGTCCAGAAATGGTTTGAAGACAATACTTTAAATGCAATGTACTGGCAAGGACTGTCTCTAGATCTTAATCTGATAGAGAACCTGTAACACAAAATTGGTTAAGATATTTTGAAGAAAAAACCTTCAAACAATTGTACATAAATTGAAGCTTTAATATTTTCTTTCAAGTATGTTACCACAAAAAACTTCTTGTGAAATTGGTACATTCCATGCCAAAAAAGATATACAGCCATAATGAAAGCAAATGGCTGACCCATAAAAAATTGATGTACAAACACGTAACAATCGTGTAATTTTCAAAATGCATGTTAGTAAATGTACTGTGTTTGTAAAGTTTTGTGTTATTCTACTGTGTATATTATGTTACTATATACATACAACACATTCCTGCGTTCAGGCATCTGTACTACAAAAAATATTTGTTGCACTAAAATGCTAGAAACACATTTAAAACCAGCATGAAAAATATATTAGAATCAATAAAAATAGTTAAGATAATGCAACAATTTCAAAATGAAAAATTAAGACAAACACAAAAATTAAGCAAAAAAATGAGGACTCTTTGCCACCACTGCATACATGAGACTTCATTGAAAGGTAATGCCTCAATGAACAGAACTTTTTAATTACTCATTTTTTGCAATTCTTGATATACCTGAAAGCTACATGCACTACCTCAATGAATGCACTATTTAATTTATTAATATAATCTCCATTTCTTCTCACACTTGCTCCGATGTGTGACAAGTCAGGCAAACCCAAGGTAGATGTCCATCATCTCACCATACTGATGTCATCGGTAGTGTTGGCATAAACAGCATTAATTTGGAGATACATTTGGATAGGCTCACAATCAGCTGCCATACATTCAATGGCATGTTCCATCAATCACAACACCATATGGATCATCACTTTCTTCAGTTAACATACCCTGGGAACACAGGAAATAAGTGAATTACATAAAGGATACATGTAGCTTTCAGATACAAAAATTTTGAAAATCAGGCAACAAACAAAAAATTTATTGCCAAGGAGTATCATTTTCCAATCAAGCCTCATAAAATAGAAAGTAGTCAAACTATTAAATCTGAAACATATTATAAACACAAAATTGTGTGTATGGATTAACTAATCATTTTTATATATTTTTACCCACTACTAATGCATTAGTTTTACCAATAAATCTGTCTATGTCTAAATTCTATGTCATTTTAAAATATTTATTTAATTTGTCATTTATGCACAGCTGGAATATTATATTAGATCGATTAGATCTTACATTATGATTCTTCTGATAATATATGTGACTACAAACAATGACAATGTAAAATGGCTTTTTTTAAAAATACTCATTTTCTAGGTATACAAATGCTTAGCCTATATAATTTAATGCTATTTTAACATTTCCAATCCCTTCACAAAAAAAAATTGCAAAATTAATTTTATATATAGAAGTAGTAATTGTTCAAAAAGATGTCAATTAAAATTCATACATCTAAAATATATAGGAAATTTTTTAGTAATAATATTACTTCCTATATAATATCATATAGGAAATTCAATTGAAAAAATTAAAATATATCAGATTTTACGTAAGCATGAGTTGTCATTTTTTCACAGATGTTTTGAATAACTTCTCATTTTTGAATATTAATATATTATGTTTAGTAATAATAATAAAGATTTATGATTACTCACATACATTGAAAACAAAGTTAACATTTCACAATATTCATAAGAGACAAACAAATATATTCAAACATATAACAACATTTAATTTAAAATAAAATACATCAAATTGTTCTATTCATTAATATAGGAATTTATCAAGAAAAAAAAACATTTTATAAGTATTTAATGCATAGTAAAAATGACAATTATTAATAGTAGAATACTCTTTAAGAAAGATTGGTACTTATGTATTATCACAACAATGGCCAACTCAATTAATAACTCGCAAAGTTGGCAACCCCAATTACCTATGTGTCATACACACTGAATTCGCCACTAGGTGCTTCATTTCATATAATGTTGCCAATTGGTTGCAAGAATACGTAAGTACCAAAAGATTTTTAAATAAATTTAGCAACTGTAAAAAAAGCAAACAGATCACAATATAGCTCATAATCACAGAAATCCAGATTCCAACTTTTTTAGCTGTCAATATCTACAGAAAAAATATTAAAGAAATTATAACAAACTAACTTATATCAATTGAAATTCTATAAAAAATGAATAAAATATTTCATCTTTGCCAGTTAACAAATGAATTACAAAAAATAAAAAAATATATATCATAAAAATATTTATACTCATTTTTTTTTATGTTCACATACACATAATGGTATACTTATGCATTAGTGTCAATACAGCAAAATTTATGCTAAGTGAATTGTATCATAATATCAAAGCAACAAAAAGATTCTTATATGCTTTATTTGAAAAAAAAATAGCCCAATCAATCTGATTGTGGAGGAAAATGTTGCAATGTATATGGTGCAAATTTGGATACAGTGGCATAAATACGGAAGTACCCACAAAACATATGCACAAAAAATACATTCAAGAGCTGAAGGCAAAGTATTTTAAGAAAATACTGCAAACACTTTAAAATATTTATAGTCAACAACCTATTAGACTTTATTATGTAAGTGTATAAAAATATCCTTGGTTGAAATATCACAGATAAATTAACATATTAAAACTTCTATCTTTATATTATCAGTGACGATAAAAAGTACATTTTGGAAAATGAAAAGCAGAATAAGCGCACAGAATTATACCAATAAGAAAAATCTTTTTAAATGGTTTATTTTAGGATAGTTTATTTTTCGACATTGGACTACTATTCAACATAATGATAATAATTCGGTAAATTGGTGATAAAAGTATTCACTAAAACAAGATCTAGCCTATTAGGACAAAAATAATAAAGACACAAAAATTTCAATTCAACCAGTTAAACAGTGGGGAATCATTTACAGAAATAAGCATCAGATCTAACCAAAAATTAACAGACTACAAGAAATAGAAAATATGACATTTTTTTAAAACAGTTGACCCCACACATGACAATATTATCTAGATGCAAGTGTAAAAGAATATTACTCGTCACATTCTAATTTGCAAAATGCTCTGATTTGAACAGTGCACTCAGGGGTTTCAGAAATTATACATCTTCAATTATGGCAATGTTACAAATTCAATTTTCAGAAATTCACAACTTAACTATTCAATAACTAAGTTGGGGCTCAAGTGTAGTATCGGGGAACCACTTTTTGATTTGGTGATTTTTCTTCGGATTTGGCGATTTTTATCTAAATGTCATGGTGAGATATCAAATTCATTTTAAATAAATAATAAATAATTCCGAAAAAAGTACCTTGGCGACCAATTTTAGTTGCCTGAAAAAAGGACTGCGCCACACACAAGTGCCCCCCTATACTACACTTTAACCCTAAATTGGTAAGAATTCTTCACATCAACATAAACTTCATTTAATATCAGGTTGTTAGTATATCAATAGCTCACCATGCCTTGATGATCAATAAAATAAAAATATTCACGTGTATTCGGTTCTGGACTTTGACCTTGTTGATACGATATGTATCGAATATTAATGGGCGTAATAGAAGTAATAAACGTTTTCCTACTTAATATTTTAAACATTTTTGTCGCTTTAACTTTTGAACCTGAAAGTTAGAAGAAAACACAACGAATGAGTCTAATATTTATTTTCAGTTTGATTAATATTTGCATAAAAATTAAAAATTATGCGCACAGCAAACTTAATTTATAATCAACTTTTTAAGTAGTCAAAAAAGGCGCAGAAATCTGTAAATGACAGTTTCATCCAAAACGCAGCTAAATCAGGTGTCGAAAATAACTTTTAAGGATGTCGATAAAGAGAGAGTATGATCATTCGAGAGGAGGAGAGGTTGATGATTGATTGATTGAAAGGTTGAAGGGGATATAGAGCAACACAGGCTATGATCCCTCAAAAAAGAGGAGGAGAGGTAAAAGCGACTTCACTAATATCAGCACCTCCTTCCCTCTTCCCCCCAATACTATGCCAAACGTTGCGTTTTCTCCGCGCATGTGAAACTAATCTTACCAAACATCGCCAAAAGAAATTCAGGAATTCATCGAAAGTCCTAGCCCGAACAAAGCCATGGAATTAGTTTGAATTACTAATAGTATACTTAAAAATATCTCTTCTGAAGTCTTATTTATTATTGCTTTGCTGTTCAACATGCTTATGGACACCTGTTACTTTCCTAACAGTTGGGGAAGAGACTACATAGTCCCCATCTTGAAACTCGATTCTGACGATTCGAATCCTCAAAACTATCATCATATTTCACTATACAGTAGTTTGTACAAAGCATTCGAATTTGTGCTTTTGAACCACCTGAATCAGCATTGCTTACCAAGAATATTATTATTCCAGAACAGCATGGCTTTGTCACTGAGTGCTTCATAGAAACTCAGTAACTTAGAATGACTGAATTGGCTCACACAGAATTTCGAAATCATCAGGCTACGAGTGTACTTTTTGTGAATATAGCCAAAGCCTTTAACAAAATTTGGCATGATAGTTTAATTTCTAATCACTTAATTTTTCCGCTCTTATCCCCCTATTTTTGGTTCAAATAAGGTACTGTACTTTATTTAAAATTGATATCTTTTTCCCCATATTTTTTGAAGTGATAACTTCTTTACGCGCGTTTTGATGGAGATGAGCTTGAATGAACGTCACGCTCGGGTATGTAACGCTCGTTCGGCTTTTTTCGCCTGTATTCGGAAAACTTGTTCCGACAAGATTGTCCACCCCTGAAAAGAAATATCAAAACTAAAAGAGGGACACTCTTCACGGGTTTTTTTTAGTACTCAATCATCCTTCTTGTATGCTTATTTAATTGGTTCATCTTCCCACGTCTATTTATTATTAAAGATATATCAGTAGGAATAACTGTAAAGAAAGGTACGATATTTTTATATTTTTGTGTAACTTTATTATTTTGTGTCATTATTGAATTTCTTTCTCTAATTTTACGATATAATAAATTGATGCATTTATACCAACATCCCTAATTATGTATAAATTTGAAATATTTTGTTTTATATGAGAAATTAGTGTTTAAATGGGAAATTAGAGTGTTTTGTTTATTCTATCAAATCTTAATTAACAAAAATATTATTAATTACTTAACCTAAAGCTGCACACATTTTATACTAATGCATCAATATTGTTGTGTGCCCAACTGGTCATCTAATAATCTTGGCAAACATACGTTTCGGTTTTTTGTTTCCCAAAAAAGATGAATAGTTGATGCAAACTTCAAAAGGGATATATATATATATATATATATATAATCCCTAGGAAATTTAAAAATAAATCAGATGATATTTCAATAGAAGAGTATCAAATTTAAAGTACATGGCGGGTTATTGCGTTCATAATATAAAATTCGAATGCTACGAATACAAATATAGATTTGTTGTAGATAAAAAAAAATCAATTTCGATTCAGAAAACGTCGAAGGGGCAAAATATTTGAGACTTCTGGATAGAGGAGGTTTAAAAATGTTCACAGATATCGTTATGAAAATCCTTTCAACGCAATGTTTTATTTTTTTATTTGTATACCGAAAAAATTCGAGTTAAAATATCTTAAAGTTGATTGCCAATTATCTTGCAAGCATAACAGAAGCATATTCGGAATTACATGAAATGTGGAATGTCTTGCATTCGTTTAATTCATCTTCTGTAAACTATAACACACCTGCATTTTCATTTTTAAAAAAATATTCATTACATTTGGCAACATATGCTTAAATAATTATTCAAAATAGAGCAATGAAGACATTTTAACAGTGATGGATAACCGAAAAATGAAGGAACAAGTTCGATATAAAGACTTTTTTGAAAAAATCGGCAACCTTTTTTTCGGGGCACTCTTTTTTGTCAAGGGAAGTATAAAGTTGCAAAATGTTATCCCTCCCCCCACTCCAAAACATGAAACGTGGTAGCTTTTCCCCTCTTCCTCCACCAATATTCCATGAAAGTGAAGCTCTTTGCTTCCACTAAATGGGGCTCCCCCCTCCACCTCTTTTAAGGAAAATGAATGGTGGGATTCTTTCTACTGAATCATTTGGGTTTAATGAGTCATATATCAGAGAAATGTGTGCAGCGAAAAATGTAGAGCAGAAAATAGACAAATAATTCTAATGGTTACTATTTATATTTCACCCAATAAAAGTGTAAAGAAAATTATATCGAATTCATTCACAAAAATCTAGTCACCTACTCTGTGTGGGAAGTCGGATCAACTCTTCTGAACAAATTGCCTATTATTTTAAGTGGGGATTTTAATGTAGATTTTTTTCAAAAGACAAACCAAAGCCTTTAGTAGATTTTTTAAAATCAAAGTTCAATTTAATTCTGTCAAATGATCCTAATAAAAGCACGACAAAGTACGGAACAACGCTTAACGGTTTTTTTTAGATATTTAAATAATTTTGAATCTAAAGTATTTATAACCTATTTCAGCTACCATAAACCTATTGTTTCCTTCTTAGAATACAATTAATTCACAAATATGTATATTTAACAAAAAATATTCTTTTATGAGTACATACATGATTAAATAATTTTATATCACAATATTAATATAATATTCCCTTGTTTTTTATTTACCTAACTAATCCCTGAAATAACATTACAAAATTTGAAGTTATTACTTCTGTCATGTGCTGCCAAGCACATACACTCTTTTTTCTTTTGTTTCCAGTTTAGATACTTACCGTAAAATCCGGCGTATAATGCGCACTTTTAACACAAAAAATAAGATCGAAATTTAGGGGTGCGCGTTATACGCCGAGTATAAAAATGAGAGCTTTAAAAAAATGAGTATTTAAAAAAATTTAGATTTATATATCGTAATATTGTTTATTTAAAAGAAATAACATACCCTATGAACTTTCATTGTTGGATAACATGAAAAGGCATTTTTTTTTTTTTACTATTTTAAGGTGAATAAACGTATACTGTTTCTTGTGTTACAATTAATCCATTCAGGCGATTTTCTAGGAACCAGTTCAACACTTTCTTTAGCAAACATTTCGTTCTCTTTACGTAAGCACATTTCTTCTTTGGCATGTATGCTGTCATTTCATTTTTTCCCACTCCTTATGGAGCTTCGAATATCACATCGGGAAATCTTTTTAAAACGGGGCGAGGATTTTTCACCGCCAAATCCTTTTTTCTAGCCGAAGGTAGATCGCCAAAGGCGTATCTTTGGGAAGAACCGGTTTGCAGTAACCATATGCGATACGTTTCTCCTCGCAGAAAATGATCCGCGTAGTGACACACTGCATTTCTGATAATCGTTTTTTCTGGGAAATATTACCAGGTGTTTCAGCCTTATGACGATTTCTCGAATTCACTTTGAGAAAAATTCAATCAAAATCGGATTTAAAAACTTAATGCATTTCTCAATCAAGTTAATTTTTAATTTTTTCATTCAAAGCAAAATTTTTATCATTTAAAACGAAGGTAAATTACATTAATTTTACAAATACAAGACATAAATGTCAAATTACACGTAGTTTTAATTTTTGATGTACTGAGGAAAGTAATCATTTATCTAACCCAGAAATTTTATGTATCTTTTTATTCTAAATATATTATTTGTTTTATCTCTCTCATTATCTTAATTTCTAAAGGAGATAATCACTCATGTTTCGAAATATTCAAATACTTTACTAAATTTTACTCCGTTATATTTATTCATAGCTGATTAATTATACTCAACAAAAGTTATTTCATACTGATTTTTTTTTTATGTAATAGTTAAAGATAAAATTTTGGGAAGTGAATATATACTTACAGTACGGTATTTTATTACTTTTTTCATTACTTATCTCTTTTTCCGTTATATTTTTTCGAAAAATAGCAATTTACGAAAAATAGTTGATATCACATAAGTTAGTGAATAGTATAAGAAAATTCATTTCTGCTCAGATAGTAAATGTGATGAAAATAAATCAGAATTATCCATGTAATTCCAAAAAATTAAATTCTTAACAAACAAAACATTACGACTCTTAGAAGAGCAGATTTATTGAGAAGGGTGACTGAAAAAAATTCTTATTTGCACTACTTGTCTGAGCAAGAAATCAATTCAATTAATAGTGGGGCATTGGGGATAAAAATATATTTATCTTTTAACAAATCAAAATTTTAGCACTTTTTATAAAACAAATTTTAAAAAACTCAAGAACAAATGTTTTTTTGAAATTTTTTTTATTCCTTATAATCCTACATGATTTATTATTATTATTATTTTGTATCAAAAAAAGAAAAACTTTTATTAAAGCTCTTGAACCCTTTTTATAAAACACTTTTATATACATCTGTGTTATAAAGTTTTTTTTATGTACACAGTAAGATTTTATGTGTATATTTATTTTCTAAATAAGTTTAAGATATAAACATTCTTTTAAAAAGAAAATGGGGTGATTTCCGTTTTGTACAATTTATACTTCTGAACTATATACTTTTAAATTCTGAGTTTTTTTTTTTTTTTGCTGAGGGTTTTTTGATGAAATTATTCCCTCCCAGTATCTTGTAGAAAAAATTTTAAAATAATTTATTAAATCATCAAATACTTTTTCTGTTAACATAATTATGAAAGCTATATATTAAAAAACTTATTATAAAGTGTTTTTTAAAAGTTTTTTGTTTTTTTTTTTACTCTTTTATTTTTATGCTAAATAGATACAAAATACTATGTTTAATTAAATGTTTTGAAACTCTAAATCGTCTGTGGTTTTACGTATGTTTTTAAATTTTATTTTTTAAAATTTTTTTATAATTTTGTTTCATTTTTAAAAGTGGCTGGGTAACCTAGTTTTATTATTTCACGAACTCGATGCCAGGAATGTGCGGGTTCCCACCGTATAGAGAGGCCTATGTACATTAAATCTGTAGAGGCTCAATGTTTCCTGTTGTTGTGGTTGTGGTAACTTTTGGGAAAAGGGGTTGCCTGCTCATGTGTCCTCCTCGTCACTTGACCGAGGCTCAAAATTACGAAATCTTTCGCCAACAGCCCTCTTATTGCTTTACAGTGCGACATTAATGCAATTCTTCTTCTCCCCCCTTCTCTCCCTCTCTTGACTTTTTATACATTTTAATTTTTTTAAAAAAACCTGTATACAAATGAGGGGAATAAGTTTGCTAAAATCCCAAAGGAAGTATTCCTTTCAAAGGGGTTTTATTTGAAAAATTTTATAATAAAAATTAAATCACAAAGTGAAAACTCTTATAAAAAAGATTTTGTAAGAAGCAAAATTTGTATATATATTAACTCCTTGCACGATCTGTAAGTCAAGCTAGATGCACGTAGACAAAAGTTCTTCCAATACCTACGTAAATATTTTTCTATAAATGATACATTCTATACAAAACATATAGTGGTTAGTGAAACTGATTGTTGTGCTATTGGGCCTAGATTCGAATCCCGGATAAGGCATGAATATTTGTTAAAAGAAGAGTGCCTTTAGAGGGTTACTCTAAATAGCCATCGAGCCGCAAGTCTTCTCGTGAGGTTGGTGGAAGGGGAAGAAAGATGGGACACAATTGGAGTGGAATGGAGCCAAATCACACTATCACCTGTTTGGTGCTCAAAGCTAAGACTAAGGATAGGTATAAAACTAGGCCCTTGCCGTCGATGAATTTCGTGGGCCTTGATCTGATGTTACAATCGGTTACTGTCAATCAGGTGGCATAAGTACCAACAACAGAACTTTTCACCAGAGTATAGATTTTTATACACGGGAATGTATTACAGAGATAGCAAGAATTGCGGTTTTCTAATGTATATATAAAAAAGAAATGAAAGTGGGTTTATTTTAAAGCATTAAAAAAACCTTTTAAAAGGAATAATTTCTTTTGAATAAATTGATTAAACCAATATTTAAATTCAACCTGAAATGTATGTTTAAAAACACAAACGTTTTTTGTTCTTCCCCGATCTGTGATTTTGTTCTTTAAAAATTTCTCAACATGATTGACTGCATATAAAACACGTAAATTCATTTTCAGTAATAATTATTTATAATGATGACCTCTGTACAATATGAGGAGTATTAATTCACAACACAGAAATGTATCATTTAGTCGAAGCTTTAGCTTAAATGTAGTATTCACACTATGAAAGCCGTTCTCAAAATTTTTCTTTTTTAATTATTGATTCCGCATGAAAATTACCAATTAATTACCATAAAAGAGAATCAAGAGAATGGGTCAGAATCACACAAAAATATAAATTTTTATTTGGATAGTCGACCCCTGATCTCGTAATTCTGAACTGCGGTACCAGTTAATGCCAACTTTATATCTGACCGTATATAAATTTAGAAACAAACAAATTTTGCGAAATTATAATAATTTGAGAGAAAGGGGAGGAAGAGCGGTCTTTTTTTAATCGATATATTTAATCATCACTTTTTTATTTCTACTGGTTAACTCTTAATTATTAGCTGATTGTGAAATTTTTAAATATTTTTCATGGTACTTAGAGAACAAGAAAATTTCAGTTATAATTAATTATATTTCATTTCAACAAATTAATTTATTTTAGCATCTCAAAATGTAACATACTATGTAAAAATAATGTAAACATTTAATACTCCCAAGCTCTTTAATATTTTGATTGATTTCGAAACAATATTAATTTTTTGAAGATAAGATTTAGAGATTTAGCTTGGCGTTTTGGCGCATTTTGAAGTGTCGGAAAACTCCGGTTATTGAAGACTTCCCTAAATTTTTGGCATTATTCTCAACAAAGCATGTTATGATTATGCAATTTGTTGCATTTTTTTAAGGTAAATATTTTGAAAGTAGCCATTAATTTACTAAGAGCCAAATATGGCAGCCCAAGCGTAGAATTTTGTAGATTAAACTTTGTTGCCATGTAAAAATCGAGCATTATTCGTCTGCATTGAGCGATTCCTTTTATCTAATACACTTGAAAAATTCTTCTGGAAAAGATTTTGATTTGTTATCAGGAAATGGTTAAAATATGAACGCTTGCTATTAACTGTGACTGTTTATTATTTTAAAATTTGAGAACAATAATTCGAGATTGAAGTGTAACTTGAGAAAAAAGATAATATATTATTGTTATGAAGTTAGATTTGAGCAATTTATTAGAAGAAATCCATTCTTGGAAAATTGTATAAATATTATTTTATTTTTTATTATAATGAATAAAGTTTCGTTAAAAAATTCCCAACATTTCTAAAAAATTTTTTTTAGCAGATGTTTTAATTCTTCCTTATATATTACATAATTTTCAGAAATTTTTTTATACGTGTGTCACTTTTAAATAGTCACGTTTAAAATGTAAAAATTAGGAATTAATCTTAACACAGGAACAAATATTTTATAAAATTGTTCTTCGTTTACTCGATAAATGAAAGATAGGTTACACGACACGATTGAACGTAACACGATTTAAGTGATTTATTTTAAATTGGTCCTTAGATACTTTTAACTGTGTTTTTTTATACTGAATAAAAGCAGTGAGAAAGTATTTACATAGGTGTCATTCCTGTTGTAATTTGGTTTATAATGAAAAGCGCATCAGATGACATGTTAATGAATATTGTTTTAAAACCAATTATGTATATTGTGGGTTTCAATTTTAAAAAAAAATATTACTCTTGTTTAAATATGTGATGCAAGCTATTGTAATCTGTTTTAAAGTGGGTATAAATTAACAAACAAGCATTCATTTTAGAATCATAATTTGAGCAAAGGTATAATAAATTGCTTTCAAACTCATTTTCTCCATTCACCTTTTTTTATGTGTGTATTTTGAAATAATACATTTAAGAAATGCCAGATACAACTATATATATATTTGCATAGCTGATTTGCAATCACTTATTATTGTAGAAAAGGAGTTGACATGCTATGAAAATTTGGACAGTGAAGTGCCAGCTCTGGTAAAACCCTTGTCTCTTAACTAGGGCTCAGAGTTATAAGTTTCATCACAATTTGATCAATAAGAGAAAAATTAGATAAAAAAGTATGGGCTTTGTTGGCAAAGCTCTCGTGTTGTGCTGCAGTGTAACATTAATAAAAGATCAATCAACCGCAATATAAATGTGAAATTTTTTTTAATTCTTTCCTATACAATGTAAGTAAATAAAATTAAACTTGATTAACTAAGATAGAAGTTTCTAAAAATCATGTGTACTAAACATCAATATAAAATTGGTGTGGAAAGTAATTTAAAAATACACTATCCACATGTACAATAAAATACTGCTTTACATTTTTTTTTCCTATCCAAAATTTTTGTATTGAGTATGATTTTTTTACTCAACAATGTAGTTGCTTAAAAGAAAAGATGATGAAATTGAAAAACTGAAATGTCAACTGTTAAATTCATTTAAACAGAATAAACTTTGAAAGATACTAATACAACTTTATTAAGTGGTAAGTGTATTTTTTGTCTTTGTCTATATTATATATTTTTAATATTTATTTGGTACTTTTCTGTTTCACCTACATAAGTCTTTCCCAGTAGGCATTATAGGCTATAAAACACAATATACACATAAAATTTATAAATTTTAGTTCTTGTTTGTTTTTCATATATTTTTGAAATATTATTAAAAAGATGTTGCTGATAAGAAATTTGCTGAAAATGTAGTGGTAAAAGGTTGCCAGTGGGAATATTCAGTTTGGCTTTGGTTGTATTATTTTTGGCAAATTTATCGCATGTGCCGGGGGAATAGGAAAGTACCATTTGTTTGAATATTTATAACTCTCTTCCGACATTTATTCAGTATGGATTGAAAAATGATTATTTCATTTTAGAAATTACGCAATTAAATAAAGCTGTATCTAATTTGCACAACAGTATTTCAAGACTGCAGAATATTGAAGGTATGTTATTCTATTTTTATGTATTTAAAAGCAGGAGCTTTATATGATAAAATTCAAGTTATTGAATTGATATGCATTTGCTAATAAATTTATGTAATTATTACAGTGTTAAAAAGTAAAATCTGAAGGAAATCGGAATCTTTCATACAGTTTCATTTTAGAATTAATTTATTATTCATTAAAATGATAAGTTTCAAATATTGTTTGTTAAGTGTTACAAAACAAATTACTTATTACTTCACAAAAATTAATATGTGGATTGGCAATATCACACTGATGATATTGTGAATACTAAGCTTATTGATATTTGAAGTATGTGTATTTTACTTCATTATTTTGAATTTATAAAGTACTAGATATATTTAAAAAAAAAATTGTTTATTATTAGATGTAGAAATCATATCAAAATATTCTTATTAACAAATATACCATTTAATTTTAGAGTGAAGGAATAGCTTAGTGTTGTATATATAAAAAATATATAAAAAGTAAGAGAACGTTAGTAATGTCTTTTTTATCCACAACTTTAAATTATGTTATATAATTAATGATTTCAGAAATTAATTTGAGTATTTTTATTTTTGACTTAAGTTTTAATGTATTTAATTGAAAACTAACATTTTTATAAACACTTTTCATTTGAAAGGGGAAAGAAAGGCTTTACTTATTGAAAGAGAAAATTTAAAGAATCATTTGGATGAACAAGAAAAGGTATATCCATAAATATTATGTAAACCTGATAGCAATGAAGTTAATGTAATCAATATTGTCATCTATATATGAAAATATAATACTTTTAAATAGAACTATTCTATCCTGAAACTTTTGATTATAGTAAAATGTTTAGTAAAATGCTTTAGTCATCTCTTGTAAAGATTTTAAATAATTATTTTCAATTACTTCTATTTAATTGCTGCCTATCCGGTATAGTGGTTAGTGATGCTGGTTGGATGCCATAGGGACTGGGTTTGAATCCCATGAAAGGCATAGATGTTTGTAAATGTTAGTGTCTTTGTGGCATGGGGGTACTTTAAATTGTTGTCGAGCTGCTAGTCCTCTGGTGAGGTTGATGGAAGGGGAAGAGAAGTGGGAGGCCCCTGACCACCCCAGGGTGTTCTCCTTCAAATTGTACCGTCTCCCTGCTTTGTGTAAAGCTAAGGGTAACAACAGGCGTAAATCTAGCCCTTGCAGCGATGAATTTGTGGACCTTATACGATTTTACCTGTCAATTAGGTGGGGGAAGGGAACAACAACAACAACAGCAACAATCTATTTAATGGTTTTATGTCAAAAATTACTGTATTTTTCACTTTTTGCAAATATATTTCAATATCATTGTGTTAATAATTTTTTAATAATTATTTTCTAAGATTTTTGGGTTATGCTATAAATTATTTATATGTTTGTATGTAATTATTTATTTTTCAAATACTTCATTCTGAAAATTAAAAATTTTCATAATAAATTTCTTTTGTAATGTAATGTAAAAAGTATGCATTTAAAAAAAAATTTAGAAATTGTAATTTTTTTTTTTTACAAGTTTTTTGATTGTTAATATAACAGTACAATTTTAAATAGACTTCAGAAAATTCTTTTAACAAAATAGTTACAAAATTTTATAAAATTTTCAAAATGAATATAGTGATTACTAACAGCTGTAATTATTTGATTTTGAAGAATTTTTTGTAAGAATTTATAGATTGTAAAAAAAGGTTCAAATTTTTTTTTTTGGTTTTTACATATTTTATAAATTACCTATGTGTCTTCCCTTGGTAACATGGGCAATATGTGAGCCGTAGTCCATTTCACACTATACTTTCTGATTCGTTCAGGAGTCACTAAAGCAAGAGCGTTAGGCATACACATTTTGGGTTCTGGTATTGCTTTGGAAAAGGAAGCATATATACAAGGTCAAGATCTTTCATATTGAAAGAAATCACTGGTGTCAAGTCTGGAGATCTGGGTGGCCAAGAGCACACACAGAATGCATCATTGGTATCTCTATCCTAACCAATCCAATGCATTTGAAGATGTTGGCTTAAAAATATGCAAACCTGCATTTTGACATGGAGGGGAGTGCTCCATCTTGCAGAAAAAATGTAACTCATGGATTAAATTCTAAATCTAGCTGTTGCTCAAGAATATCAATATAAATGTTTACTATAACTCTTATGTCACAGTAAACCAGATTTCTGACCATTACGTGGTCTGAACTTTATACATATGGCTCTGATTCATTGTGCTTACACCTCAACTAACATAATGTTAAACTTCTTTCTACATTCTTGCATAATTCTTATCAATAAATTCTTTTCAATTAAATAGTTATAGTTTTTTGTAATTGCAATATTCATTCTGGATCACCCTCTAATATAAATATTTTATAAAGTTTTTTTTTTAATTATGTGTTTTAAATGGGAAACATTAGGTGGAAGATCTTATATCAAATAAGTAACTCAGAAATTTATTTTGTTACATACAGGAGTGCTTCTCCCTTTTATATTATGGTGATAATATTAAATATGTTGTGTTCATTATTATTTAAATCATTCATTAGTAATATCGTACTTTTTTTAAGGAAAAATTGTAATATATTGCTCACTTAAGTACTTCAGATCAGATATATTTTAATTTCCTTCTTTATGACCAATTAAATTCAGCTTATATTTCCTGGGTTATTTAATGAGATTTTTTTTTCATTTGTCAGTTTAAATTCTTAATATCCAAATTATCTAAAAATTATTTTTGCTTGACATAGATATATTAATAGTCTTTTGAGATAAATAATATGTGTTAAATATTTGTCTCACTCTTTTTCATACGAACTGTTTAAATTCTTGACATTTGATAAATGAAAGATTTTCTTCCTTTATTATTTAATTGCATAAAAAATTTAATTTTGATTATTTCATTAAAATCAGTTTTGTATGTTTTTAGTAAAATTATAATTTAATAAAAGCCGACTGAGTGACGTCGTTGGTTTGGCGCTGGTCTTGTAAGTTTGCGGGTTCAACCACGGCCCAAGTTGGTGGGTTTTCATCCTGCAAAAAATTGACAATCACCATGTTGTTTGATTATTTAGCTATAAAAAATCCCTTTTTGGTGGGGTACTCTTGGCAAAATTAAATTCCTAGTACGGTTTTGCATCATCAGACCTCAGGTGCTTCCCTCTGGGGATGAAGATGAGCATCAGAATTATTTGCAGTGATTGGTATATCACCTATATAGTGCCATGGGGAATGTACTAGGTTTGCCATGGTAAAACATCAATTTGCAACCCCATTAGAAATAGAAATAAGAAAATAATTTTTAAAAATGCATGCAATATAAATAAAACTCAAGTTGAATTCCATAACTATAATACATAATTTGCATTCCAATTATTTATTCTCCAGCATCCATTAAAGCTATTCTATTTAAATTCATACTTTTAGCATTAAATGTTTTTAATCAAACTAATATTCTACATTTTTGTTTACCTATGCATAAAAATAACTTAAAAACATACTACAAATTGGTAAATATTATTTTAGGTACAGCTAAAAGAAATTGAGAAACTGAAGAAGGAATTAGAAAGAATTAATTCAACTTATAAAGAAGATATAAAGAAAGAACTGTTACAATCTGAATGTAAAGGTATGATATTTCAGACTGAGTATATTTTTTTAATGAAGTTATGTATTTTAATTAAGTTTTATGGTAAAATTTTAATTTTTAAAGTTAAAATTAGCGTCGTAACTTATGTTATCAATTAACTTTTTTTCTCCCAAAAGTTCTTTGATGTATGTTTAAATGTTGAAAAGAAAACTTTTATTACTTATTAGTTTGGCTTTTTTATAATGGGATACTCATTATTACTCTTTAATATTTTGTTTTAAAGAAAAATATTTTAGTCTTACAATGATATTTTAAAAATTAATTTAAAAGGAAAAATTTATGATATTACAAAAATCAGTATCTACATCTGATCATTTACTGTTTCAGTAGCTTGTCTTGTACTGTTTTTGAACATTAAATGAATTAATTAGGTAATTGCTATCTCTCTTTCAATAAAACTGTATTATCTTTTACAATATTTTGCATCTTGTATATCTACTACTGAGATTTGATTTGCAACCATTGGCTGTTTTTTACTGTATAATATCTATAATAAAATACTTTTAAAACTAGGAATTGGTCATTACATAACATGAGAATGTATTTTTGATTCTTCATCTTCATAAGCTCAACAGCCCTTTGCAGACCATGGCTGACTTGCTGATCCTCCTCCAGTTAACCCTATCAGTCACAATGGCCTTCCAAGGGTTGATTTCCATTAGTTTGAGGTCCTTTTCAATATCATCTAACCATCATGTTGGTGGTTGTTCTCTGCGTCTTGTCCCTTCAATTTTTGAAAAAGTTACTTTTTTAGTTGGAATAGCATCAGTATATCTGTACAGGTGGCCCAGTCACCTAATACGTAATGCTTTTATAGTTCTCACAATATCAGTCCCTCTCTCTCTGCCATATTTTCCAGTAAACTTCAAGAGTATAGTTGCCTATTTTCAAAGGAGACAAATTCAGAGATTTATTAGTTGAAATTAAAAACTTTCTTTTGTCCACATTAATAACAAGTCCCATCTCTCTTTGCCACACTCTTAAGTATTACAAAAGCATTGATAACAGGGTTTTTGATCTTTCAATCAGTGTTGGTTTATCCAGTGGGCCGCTGAATAAGCTGGACTTAACCAGGTTTTCTGGTAATAAATTTTGATCCACCTGTATTTAAGGGGCCTGTAGATTTTCTGCACCAAGGGCTGAAATGAGCTTAAATCAGCACTGCTTTCAATGATATCTACTCATATATCATCTGCAAAGGCAAGGAGTTGAACAGTTCTTTCCAGTTCCAGAATCTATAATGGCCTTTTCTAAAGCAATATTAAACAGTAGGCAAGAAAGAGATTCTCCATGTCAATGGCCTTTTTCAGTAAAAAATGGTACTGACAGATTTGACAAAATTTTTATTCTACAGAACTCTTTAGAATCATTCTAGTGAGACTGACCAACTTCTTTGGTATGTTAAATAACATAGCTTCCAAAAGTTTTTCTTGGTTGATGCTATCATAGGCAGCTTTAAAGTCAATAAAAAGGTGATAGGTGCAGTATTGTAATCCTTTGTTTTCTCCAATTATCTGCCTAATAGTGTGTAGTTGATCGCTCTTTTTTTTTCCTCTCTTGCATCCACACAGATAGTTTCCAATGATTTTGGAGGTGTATTTTTGATTGCTGACTTTTAAAGAATTTTTTGAAATTGTTTTTATAATATACACAGCTTAAATGTTATATACAAAATTATAAAAGTTTAGTATAACATTAATGAGGCAGATGTAACTATTCAAAAAATGTATTTGTTTATTCAGAGGAACAAATTTTTTTTAAAAATATTATTTTGCTTTATCGCCTTTATATCAATGATGGTATAGTATTATTCTGTTTTTATCAAAAGTGATCTATTTTCAGTTGCCAAGTGCATTTTTTTCCTTACTCATACATGCATTAAAAAATATTATACAAAAAAATATTTACCCATTTAAGGTTCATAATTTGTAACTAAAGGATTTGAAATAAATTTTTAATTTTTTCTCCATTTAATTGTATATTCATATAATAAACAATTATGTCTGATATTCATATAAAGTATAAAAAAAAGTTATCTGTCTAGTACAGTATACCATATTGTAATTTCAACTTGAATTGTACTTTTTCCATTATTGTTTTTAAAGAAGATTTTTCTAATTTTTTCCCCTTGTAATATCAGCTCAGTTAACTCTTGAAAGTTACCTGAATAAAATTAGGGATAAAGAAAATCAGGTAGTGCTACTTCAAGAAAAAGTAACTGAATTAAAAAATGAAAAAGATCAAGAGGTTTTAAAAATTCAGATTGAGGTAAGGAAATAGCATTTATTAAAAATTAATACCTTGATTATTTTTGTATCTATTTTTAATTATTTGTGACAGAAATTGATTTTAACTGCTTGTTTTTAATTGCTGTTATATAACAATGTAAGATGAAATAATTATTCAATTTTATACTAATGATTTCGATGTTAATTGTACTTGGAATAAAATAATTACACCAAAAAAGGACTATAAAGTGACTTAATGTGGAATATAAAGTGATTTCCATAAGAAGTTGCATAAAGAAACACTGAGAGAAATAGACCACAGTAAATAAAATGAAAATAATTTAATGTTATTTGTGCGGCCTATTACTACCGTTGTGGGGGCAGGGGACCACTGGTTTAGGTGAACTTTGCAAGTATGGTTTTCTTTGTATCCATAGCAGTGAGTATTTTAATGTTTGTATAAAGTATTTTTAATGGATTTTGCTCTCTGGTATTTACTCCATGAAGTAGAACCAACTGGACAAAAGTAATGCATCTTTTGAACGATAAGGACAAAAAGTGGTCCATATGGCCTTATGCATATCATCTGTGGAACATTTATTCCATCATGTAGTATGCTTTTGTTTGGTTGTAAATTTGTCTGTCAATTTACTTAATCAAGTAATTTTTCCAACTTTGCCATTTGATAGTAACCTGCCATTATTCATAAATTTTAATTTATGAAGTCTGGCATTCATGTACGTTTGAATATGACCAAGGCTAAATATTTTCTCCAGATTACATGGCTCAGTGTTTGGTAAGATAGCATAGACAGACCTCTCTTATGCAAATGTGAATGTAAATAGCCATATTTAGTTCATAGCAAAATATATTTCAATACCATTCTTTGCTTCTAAACATTCTTCTATATGATCTGTTAAGTCTGTCTAGCAAATTGAGTTTTCCCATCTACTCCTCGTATATTTGTATAAGATTTTGCTGAAAAATAGCAATTTTTTTACTTTTTTTTCTCTTTTGCTTGGCAAATTGGTTCTTAGTGCCAGGCTAATTGTTTTGAATAACTAGATACTATAGTTATTACACCACTATCTTTCCAGTATACACGTATCTGTCTCTTCAAATGTGGCTTTATTAGATATTTCTTCATCGTCAGTTTTTGCACAAATTTCTATTTTAACATAACAGGTTCAAAAATATCTTCATTTGCATCTGCTTAAGTCAAGAATCACTTTCTACTGAAGGCAGTTAACAAAAATCAATACAATTTTCGTTATCTAATAATATATAAAAATCCATTGCTTTTTCTACGGTTTGAAATGGTTTCAAATGAGGTATCTAATCACTGACTGAAGAAACATGCAGAGACCAGGAAAAGGGGGTAAAAATATTATCATATGATTCTCCACCAAATACACATGCTTTTCTGGAGCAGCTATGAGGATATAGCTGCCACTATAGATTCGTAGGAAATGTATGTAAGATGGAAGGAGAAATGTAAGGAAATTGAGAAATCTTGGTTTTCAGAAAATTTACTCCATTCTTCTATGTATTGTAATCAAAGTAACTTAATTCTGTTGAAAATAATAGCTTTATATGCCAATGTTCTGCTTATAGAGCATTCAAATCTCTTGCATAATAGCAGAAGAATATCTTTTTTAAGATAACTTATAGTCTATCAACAGAATGATTATTTTTTACTGCTGTCATTTAATCAAAACATTTGTTGAATTTTTATGAATTTTCACAAAGTTTTAAAAAAGCTGAATTTATGATACTTTTAATCTAGATGCTCTCTGTTTAAGCAACTTTTCCTTGGTACTAAAAAAAAAAAAATCCACATTTTCTTTCTATATAATAATTCTTATAGAGCAATACAAATAAAATTGTACATTTCACAAAATTTTAAAAGATATGTTCCATTTATAGAACATTGGCATGCAAAAGGTTAAAATGCTCATATTGTTCCAAACTATTTTTTAAAATCGAATTTTTGAAAGTGCAAAGGTACTGAATGCCATTATTTCCAGCTTTGAGTAAGTTTCGTGAGATTGAATTGAATCTCAAGATGTAATTATCCTTTGATTTTTCTTAGTATTGATTCAATGCTACAATAGACCTTTCAGTTTTAATCTTATTGTTAATTTTTATTTATTCTTTTAAATTAACTCAAATTTATTTTATCACATATTTTCTATTCAACATTTTAGGAGTATTATTAATTCTTAATATCAGTAGTGAAACATGTCTAACTTGAAGTATGCAAATTTATTACCTTTAAATGCTGAATATTTATATTTGTTAAAAAAAATTAGGGTAGATGATTTAATTTATATCTGTCTAATAGATTATTATTCTATATTTATCATTAAAAGTATGTATTGCTTTGCACACACTGTAAATATAAGTATTTAAAATCAATACTCTGAAAAAGAAAGAGCTTCAATATATGTACTGTTTTATTTCATTGTATTAATGTAATTTTATTATAATAAAAACATTGTATGTAAAGATGTGTATTGAATTTATCTTCAAATAGATTTTTGATATTAGTAAAAAATTTTAATTTTATTTAAAATCATTTACTTTTTTTTTTCATATTTGATTGATCAGTTATTGATGTGAACATTATTAAGGATTACATTAAAATTATTTTACCAGAATGTCACATTTGGATCCTAAATTTTTAACTAATATATTATGGCATTTGCTTCATGCTATTTTTCACTAAAATATCCACCTAATATCATTAATGATAAATTAATTTCTCAATGATGATTTTGTCACTCATGTTTACTGGACAAGTCTAACAAAAGTGTTTAAATGGTAGTTTAACACTTTGGTCTTTAAAATATACTGGTGAAAGGTGTTTTGAAATATTTATCTACTTAAGCAAAAGTAATAAAAATTTGAAAGACAAAATCTTCTCTCTGTAATTATATATATTTGGAAGAAAAGAAATTGAAAACTTTATTCTATCAAAAGTTAAAAGTAAGAATTTCAATGTTATCTCAGGGCTATGGCCAGATATATTCATTATATTGGCTCAAAATTATATTCTTTGTGGTGCTATTGTAAAAGTTTTATTGTAATATAGTAATGTGAAATTAAATATGAAATATTCATTTGTCAAGTTTTAAAAACTCCTGCATTTGAATACTTGTTTCTTACATTTATATTATGTGAAACTATGCTGAAAGCATTTTTGATTATTAAAACATCCAAATTTTAAAATGTATTCTTTTTTCATTTCCAAAGTGTGAAGAAAAGATAAATAAATTAAAAAGTCAACTATCAAAAAGTAGAAGAATTCATCAGTTTCAAGGTGGTTTTAAAAAAGATGATATATTTAGACAGGTAGACTATTAATATTTTTAAATATATACTAGAATTAAGTTTTTAAAATTACATCTTTGCACATTAACCTGAAATCAAATTAATCAATATTATTTTGAAAATGTTATATTAATACCTTTTCAATTAATGGACAAATATGTGATCTTAGTACAGATATTAAGAAAGATTATATCTGTATAACAGGTCTCAGGAAAAATAGAATATTTGTAACAGTTATAATTTCTCACATAAATGTTTGAAAGTTATTTAGCCTTTTATTGACGGAATGCTTAAGAATATAAGGAACTTCCAAGTATTTGCAAAAATACAAACGTTTCCTTCATATATAGTTAAAAAGATGCAACATCATTGAAAATCTTTGTAATTTACAATTAGATAAAATTTATATCATAATTGTCATTGTTAATGGTTAAAAGATAACTAAAGTATGTTGATGGATTGATTTAATAACAAAGCTAATTATGTTTTTGTATAAAAAATGTAATATTTTTTAAATATGAATTAATTTTATAAGTATTAAAAAGTTAACTTGTTATGTTATTATTCCTTATGTCATTAAACCCCAAAATCAAATTTTTATAAAATTACCTACTGTAATCATAGATTCAAGCTCAGTTCTATTATTGGAAATAACAGAACTTAAAATGAAATCATGATCACACATTTAAAAATGCAAAATAAATGTAGAAAATCTAAAAATAGTCTATAGTATGTATGGCTCTCAAATGGTTTTTTTCCTCTGAATATGTTAAAATCTAATTATCAGATTGAAATGAAATTGAGAACACAGCAACTTACATCCATTTTCTACAAAATTCTGCAGGTGGATGGGGAGACCAGATTTTTTTATATGAACATTCTTTTGTTAGAAATGAATTGTATTATTTTAATTAATCCATTAATTTCATAATTTAGTTTCTATTGAGCCATTTACATTAAAATCAATTTTGCCCAGCTGTGATAAGAATTGTGAATGTTATTTAGGTTATCCTAATTATAATTTATAATCATATTTTAGATATTAAATATGGATCATTAGTATTTTTGTTTACAGATAAATGAAATCTTAACCATTGCTTCTTTATTAAAATAAGAATTTTATTAAATTCATATAAATTAAAAAAAAATAAGCACTGTCACATATATATTTTGACACTCATAAACAATTTTAATATTGCATTTAAAAAATATATGAACTGGTTTTGGTTAACCCTCAAAACGTCTGCTGTAAAATTGTTCAGAGATGCTTTTTTCTGCCTTCAAGCAAAAATTCCCCAAAAACGGAAACATTTTAAAAAAAACGCTCAACCGCTGTTGAGAACTCACCTAAACAAAAAATAAAAAGGGGTGCATTTTTTTAACATCTCTAGAATGAAACTTTTAAAGGGGGCAGCCGGGTTAGAGGGTTAATACATTAAAACTAATTCAGATAAATTTTTGTAAAAAAACATACATTTCAGTTAATACAATTTAACAGAGCAGCATAAATTTTTAAAGAAAAT
This sequence comes from Trichonephila inaurata madagascariensis, assembly GCA_019973955.1. Lineage (NCBI taxonomy): Eukaryota > Metazoa > Arthropoda > Arachnida > Araneae > Nephilidae > Trichonephila > Trichonephila inaurata. The sequence continues at coordinate 34,551 of BMAV01002770.1, forward strand.
TTACTTTTTTTTCCAATCAACAAATTCTTTTTTTAAATTTTTTAAATATATTTCTCTATATTGAATCATTTTTTCCTTTATTTGTAGCTCAAATACTAATTTTTATTAATTTGAATAGAAATACATTCAAATTGAAAAAGAATCAAAAGAAGAAATTTTACGGCTTAAGAAAGAAATAGAGGAATTGCATTCAGAAAATGCCATTTTGAAAAATACTGATAAATCTTTAAGTAAGCCAAAAACTGCAACATTAAATGGTGCAAAGAATGAGAATGGAAATCCAAGTGTTTACAAGGGAGAATTTGAATATAATCTAAAACGAATTAGAGCTGATGAAGATATTGATGAAACTAATTTATCTGTATTGAAAAGCACAAACTCAAGTAGCTCAAAACTAATAAGGCCAGTTAAAAAAAAGTTATTCAACCTCGATCACAATTATTATGGAAAATAATTCATAAAATAACAAAATAAATACCATGTACATAAAATCTAAAAATTTTATTTCAATTTTAAAATATATAATACATAGTGGCATCATCTTCCTACCTTTAAAAAATGGAAAGAAAAAAAATGAAATGTTTAATTTTATTATTTTTCTCTATATACTAAATTTTTAGTAATGAAGACAACTTTGAGTTTAAAAGTCAAGCCTAAGTGCTGAACTACTACTAATATAAATTGAAAAAATATGTACAGTATGATAGAAATATACAACATGAGAAAGATTTAAAAAGCTAATATTTAATACTAGAATAATACCCATTCTAAAAAGAATGAATATCTCAATTTGGTTTTTTTTAAAGGATCGAGACAGAACAAATGCTAGGGAAAAAAAGAATATTGAGTATACTTTAACACAGTTTTGTGTATGTATGCAAAGCATGCATATTGTTAATGAATATTATGTCATTTGTGAAAGTAAATGTACTTTCACACCATACCTAATGTCAAACTGCTACAGGCGAGGGTTCTTTCTTTTCATACTCATCAATATACCATTGCTGATTAATTTGTATAAACTTGACTAGTAACTTATACAAAGTAATATGAGATTTTGCTTCAACATAAATAGCTACAAAAAAGGCCACAAAGAACAATACACCACAAACAAGATTTCCTATCTCTGACTGAGTCAGTTCTTGATTTAAGTCCACCTTGGTCCCTTTGTCTTGTTTAAAAAACATTACAGTCAGTGATGCACAAGTAATCATCAACAGTGCCGAGAGAATAAACAAGAAGTGGAGAATTTTGTCTCTTCTGGTGCAGTATGGAAACTGCCAGTGTCTAATCTGTTGAAAAGGAAAAAATGTTAGTTCAGATTCCAAGAAATTAAAGTATAATATTCAAGCAATCTTTTTAAATTAATATTAATTGCATAATTAAATTGACTCAAAATTTCACAATTTTTCTAATGTATTTTTAATTTATTACATTGTAAATATTGATATTTCATCTTTAAAATTATACAGGAATAAAAGCTCCCAAATTTAAATTTTTTGCTTGTGCATAGTTATCTGTATATTTTTACTCTTTTAATAATAAAAAATGGAATACAATAGGCACTTTGCATTAATTTTTTGAAACACAGTCATTCATTTAAGTACAGACATTTACTATTGCATTTAGGATACATTTCTACAAAAAAAAATGTGTATAAAATATATAAAAATATAAGAATTTTAAAATATAATTATTCATGAAAATATTTACCTTAAATTTTTTATGCCAATGATACTGATATTGACAAAGTTCACAACTGGCAGGCCTGCGTCCTCTTTTATGACATACTTCAAGCCACCTCTAAAATTAATAAAAAAAATATGTACAAAATTTTCTTACCATTTAAAATATTTCAATTTATACTTAACCAAATTCCTCATATGTTGTGTTGTCTGGAAATTAAAGAGTGAAATTGTCTTTTCATTTGATTGTATCACGAAAAGTCATAGTACTTTTTAATTCCATCAAACAAAAACACATTTATTTGTAACAAATATTTTCTATATAAAATTACATTTATTTAATTAAAATTAATGCTGTGATTCTATAAAAGTTTAAAATTTCTAATTGTATAACCACAATTTCAGAAATCTGTTTAATTTAAGAAAAATGGGATTTTCCACCCAGTTATTGAAAAAATGATTCAAATTATTTAATTTAAGGATAAAATTCTACAAAAAGTCTTAAATTATTCACATAATATTACTATAATTATTCTAAATTCTGATGTAAATTTAATTTTTTAGAATTATTTCTTTTTGAAATACTACCTTTTAAATTGTGCAAAATACATTCTTTTTTTAAGACATCTACATGTCTTAGTTTTGTTTTAAAACATTTTTTATACATATATAATTAATTTTTACCACTGTATATTAAGATTATTTCTTACTTATTCAATTTTATTAATACATTACAATTACACATATTAAATAAGAAATTTTGCATGTTTTTGGAATTTTTTTAGATTTATTTTATATTGAAATTTTTTTTTTTGTCTTTACACTGTGATTTATGTGGGCTATCAAAAATATGAAATTGTATTCCACTACATATCTGATGATTAAATTTTAATACATAATAGATTAAATGTCAAATTTACGTAAATTAAAAAACCAGAATTTTACACAGATTTAATGAAACAGTTGATCTTATTTTATGAACACATAAAAAGGTAAAATAGCTTTTTGAGAATCTCTTAAAACTTATTTATATGCTAATCATTTGTTATAAAATGGTTTAAAATATCTTTTCTTTCTTATTTTATAAATTTCATTTTAATTTTATTACACTCAAACAGAATAGTTCTTTTTCATAAAAACTATCCTTCCCTCTTCAGTTTCTACACCTTTTTAAGGATAATGAAACTCTTTTATATGTATATTAAACCCTTTTATATGTATTTATTATTTTGATAATTACTTTAAAGAAGTTTAGCAAATTTATGTACATTATGCAAAAAATTACAATTAAACCTATATGGTTTATATTTTAAACAGCTCTAATGTCTCACTAAATCAGAAAACATTTTATAATTACCATTAAACATCCACAGTGTATATACTGCATTGTTCCAGAACATCGACAAGGCGAAATAAGCGGATCATTTTCTCTTGCTGTCATATGGCAGATCTTGCAAATAGGTGAACCATTATCACCATAGCTGCTAGCAATACTAAGTTGAGCTGCTGAAGGTGATATAGGCAGAATTTTGCCCTGGGACATGACTGGTAACTCAAATGGATCATCAATAGTCTTTGCATTGACATCATTAGTTGGTGATGCCTCTACAGGTTCAGGCACCATAGGTTCATGCACATCTTCAGCTTCACTTGAAGATTCTGATTCAAAAACAGCAAAATTGATTGTAGGAGTCAAGCTGTAACTTCTGCTTCTAAACTCACTGTCAGCACTATTTGCTCCTATTTCCCAATTAATACTACAAGGACGTTGTAATCCACTAGGCCCAGCAATTGGATCACCATTGTTAGTATACATGGGCTTCAAATAAGAGTTACACTCGTTAATGTGCGTTTCTAATACATTTGTACTGTGACCTTGAACATAATTGTAACTGACTGGAGATACACCTCGTTTGCAAGCAGAAGAAAGCCTGCTGCTGAATGAATCTGGTTCACTGTCAGCACTCTTGCATTTTTGGTTCAGTAACCACTTTTTCTTGTGTTTAGTAGAATAATTGTGTTCATTTAAGTCTATCACATGATGCTCATCAAAACTATTAATTGTACTTTCAAAGTAACTAGGGCAAGCCATGGCACCATGATATGGTGTTTGAATATACGATACTGGCTCTTGGATTGCAGTTCGTGGTCGATATTTATGATACAATGGAAAATTATCACAGTTGGTTGCTTTGTCTCTCCGGTCCATGGCTGAACAAGGATATGGATCACAAGCACTGAAGTGGTTAGGATTGAGAATATCTTGGCTAAGTTGTTCCTCAGGCAATATGTTAGGATGCCATGGCTGTGGCAGACTGCAATACATGCCACAGGCTTCCTTTAAGAGCATCGGCGATTGCTCTGTTTCATCCTCATCTGAATCTTGAGATTCCAGAAATTCATGTGGGCTTTCTTGGACATTAGGCATGTAAGGCATGCCACTTTCATATTGTTCTGAATTGCATGGTGGATTAGCGTTACTTGGAAGGAAACCATATGTATCACATGAGCTGCTGCAGCTTGGTGGTGGTATATTGACAGTTGTTGATCCTGCTGCAGAGTATTTCTCCATTTGAGAGCTGCAGGAGATATCTTGGTTAAGAGTTGCAGGGTCGGAGATCTGAGAATCGGACATTACACTTGTGCTATGAGGACAGCCCTGACTAGAGATTGAGGCAGTTGTTCTTTCCGAGAGGCCATCGTGGGAAGTTGCTCCGGATGGTTTATTCATCCCACCTGATTTGTGTTTGCACATAGTCTGCAAAAAAATATTCATAAATTACTTATGTATATTGAAACTTGCACATTGGGAAAATATTGGATAATTAAATTTAAATTTAACAATTTTGAGGATGACACCTTTTGAACTTATAATAATAAAACCTTAGAAAATTCAAATGAAAAAAATATGGGGGGAAATTAGAACTTTTATTTAATAAAAAGGAATTTATGCATTTAAAGATTTGTTAAAAATTTTGGATGAAAATACATTTATTATTAGGTTAACTTTGATATTAATCTATATATAATTTGAAATGATACATCCAAGAAATAAATGAACATTTTTTAGAAAATACAGATTTATAGAAATAATTACAAGATTTTGTATATAATTGTAATTCTATATATATATGTACTTAAATATAATTTAGATACATAATAACTGAATTATAAATAAAATAGATGTTTAATTAATACCACTTATAACTTCATTTTAATTATTTCTAATATATTTCAACAATTTTTTTTTTATTCCCAAAGATTATAATTAAAACATTACTATTGTTAAATAATCATTTATAAGTATAGTATAATTTGATATAATTCTTGAAGATATTTACAAACTTGTTCAATCTGAATTTAAGTGAGAAATTTCCTGTATTTTACAAAATAAATAATCTTTTAAATTAAAAATGTGCAAGAAAATACACATAACATGTTACAAGAGGATATTTATAAATTTCATCATTGAATTTTCTTTCTAAAGATAGATCCTAATAAATAATTATTATTAAGTTAAGATTTTTTATATATATATACATTAAAATTTCTGTTCTGAAAATCAGAAATATTTGTAAATGAAATGTATTTCTTTTCCAATTGTAGCCTCCCCTTTGTCATTATTTCAAAGAATGTTTATGTATTAAAATAAAAACAAGTAAATTATTCCAAAAAATGCATTATTGTAGTATTTTAATAGGTTTAAAAATATAGAGAAATGTATACTTACAGCCTTAACAAGTTTTTAAAACTACAGGCCACAAATCAGGCTGAACTGAATGTCACGTAACAAAGTTAAATATCATATGTATCTGCATGCAGTTTTTACCAACATTCATAGTTGTCTCTGAAATTATATAAAAAAATCATATTATTATAAAATAGCATTTGGAATTAAAAGAGTTAAACATAATCTATATAATTTTTAAATTAGATTATGATAACACTGTAATATCATAATGAAAATCAAGCATGTCAAGACTTTTAAAGTATAACTAATATTTTTTAAATAAATTTTTAACAAGAACAGTATTTTAATTTCAGATTTGTGAAAATATATTGTTTCTAATTTAGCAATCTTTTGATAAAGTTAATAGAAATTTTATTCTTTTTTAAAGTTATCATACTTTTTACTGAACTCCTAAAAGAAACATTCGACATGAAAATAAAAAAAATTTTTATTAGAGGACACTTTAGTCCTCTTTTTAAGAACAATTCAAATATAATAGAAAATAGAGTAGGATAGATAAAAATGACACTTAAAATCTTAAAAATATAATTAGAATTTTTTTTTTGTTCTAGAATTTGCTTACTGGAAGATTATTTACAATATTTAGACTTAATTCGTTATAAATTTTCGTTTTTCTAATGCTTTATAGTAATTACGTATGACCAATAAATGACTTAAAAACAAAATTTGTGAGCAATTTTCAAAACATAGAAATTACCTTTGTTAATAATGCTATTAATATTTTTATTATGAAATAAGGATTTCAATATTAAAGCAGCTTATTGATTCTTTATTGACACTGCACCAAACAACAATACAAGGGCTACTGATGATGCCAATACCTGAGGTGATATTTCACATTGTCAACTTGAGGATTTTGAGCCCTGACAGATGAACTATAACAGCCTCACTACATGAATAGTGGAGCTTAAATAGTGCAGTATTTTTAGTGAAAATGTGTCAAACACACAATCTGAGGTTATTTATCATGAATGTGGATATATAAATGTCTAACAAAAACATCCTAATGTATAATACCTGAAAAATATATTTGTAATTTGCTATTTATATTACTAGGTACTTCTCAAGTATTAATAAACTGACATACATAAAAATAGCCAATATTCCCAGTATTTTTTCTTTTTATGTCAACTATTTCTTTTAAAGTTGTTCTCAATGGCTCAACAGTACTGGGTCCCCCTTGTCCTTCTCCAGGCATCTCTACTTTTGGCAAATGTTTTTCAGTTCTTAACTTTTAAAATATTAAGATCTTTTTAGATACAATCAATCCATCTTAGCGGGGTCTGCCCCAAGGTCTATTTTCCATAGGCTTTGCCAAAAAGATTTTCTTGCAGCAACAATTTTCATTCATTCTAGTCCGATGATCAGCCCATTTAAATCTCTGTAATTAGGAGAATTCTACAATATCAGGTTGTTTGTAAATTTTATAGAATTCTAAATAAGATCTTCTCTATGATCTGTTCACTTGGACCCCACCAAGAATGTAACATAAGATCTTTCTCTCCAAAATTCCCAAAACTTCCTCATCACGTAAAATCAATGTCAAAGTCTCTAATGCATAAGTCAGACAAATCTCAAAAGACTTTTGTAAAGAGACTATTTAGTTCTTAATTTGAGAAAACTGAATTTTAGGGCATAAAAACATCTATTTGCAGTGTTTTTTAGAGTTACCAATTGAATTTTTCAAAAGATCACTAATAACAGTTCAAACTTGATAAGCATCAATAATTGCTGATCAACTGACAATATTAATGAATTAATGGTTTAGAAATGAAAAGGTATTAAATTTATGGAAAGGATAAATAAAATTAGGAGTATGAACTTTTTCTGCAACCAAAATTGATTACATTTTATTTGGGAAGGTTTCAAATAATATGTGTCATAAAAATTCTTTTTTCCCCATTCAAATAATAAAAAACTATTAATTTAAAATTGCACAAAAAAAAAATCAATACTGAGATATTATGATATAATACTGTTATAAAATAAAACATAGCTTTGTTATCCATAAAAACTTGTCGACTTTTAAAAAGAATAAACCACACTAATAATAAGTGGAATATAATGGAAAAATACACTTTATAATAATACTAGAATAACTTTTAATAGGAAAAATTATTGAAAAATATATACTTGTACAATTTTTATGGGAGTAATGCTGAATAGCTATATTTAAAAAAAATTGAAGTTGTCATATATCACATACACAACAGATAAATAAGGAGGTAAAACTTAAATATATCCCCGTGAATGTAAATAATTTTTATTTTGCATCAGTTCAATCAGGTTTTTAACTAAAATGCAATAAACTCTAATTTATTTTTTAGAAAATAACCTTAGTGAAAATAACGAAACATTTAAGCTCATGTGTTTTTAATGCACAAAAAATAATATAGAAGCATTTAAAAATTTATAATTTAACCAAAATGCCTTTGAACATCACCCACTAAAAATTTGAAGCATAATTATTTTACTTCATGAGATTTTTTTATACGACTTAAAAATATTTTTACTCTTGGTTACAGATACATTTAAAATTGGAAAAAATATTTACAAAATGAAAATTTTAATCTGTCAGTGATGCTACAGAAATCTAGTGTAATATAATATTCCTATACCAATGAAGAATTTCATTATCAAAACATAATTTTTTAATTTAAATAAAATACACATCGCTTAAGAGTCCAGTATCTAGCGGACTGTCAAAACAAGTATCCCATGGCTAACCCGAGTCCGTTAGATGCGGAAACCGAAACAGAATAACAAAAATTACGCATCAACCGCTTCAAATTTCTTCTTGTTTACAAACATTCTCTTTCGGGCATCTAAAAAAGGCGATAAAAACTTCTCTTGACCTCGCATTAGAGCAGGCCGTCCAAATATTCAATAAATTTCACGCAGTGCGTCAAATCACTCGTCGAAGTACTCGCTTTAAATTATACAAACGATAAAAAAAAACAACGATGAAATATATCATATCATCCTATTTAAAACACATACTACATTCATTCATCAATCATTGAATAAACAAGTAGTGAAATACACAATTTTAAACGGAGATAACTTAAACACTGATAATTATTTTCGTTCTCATGTAGATTTTTATTTTTTCCCCCTCAATGAATCCTAAAAAAAAAAGAAAAGAAAACGTACCAAAGTCCTCTTTATGTAGATTGGAATTCGTAAACTCGTTCTTTCTCCAATGATAAGGTGAAGTTATCGTAAAAAATAAAGAAAAGCTCTAAAAAATGATGAGCAAACTGCCTTTCGCGGACGAACAAAAATACGCCGTGCGCTCTCCGTACGCACAGCTGGTATAGCGATATGGATTGAACACCCTGACAACAAGAGAGATTTGACGAAACGAAGCCAGCCGACCAATCAGGTTCGAGCTTCCTTCTCAGCGGCTGCTAGACCTCTATTCACGCCTTATGCCAGCCAGCCTGGCAACAACATTGAGTTAGAAAAGACCAAGCGGCCGAGAATTTTTATTTTTGTGAATTTTACCGTTGTTTTTTTTTGTTTTTTGTGGAGAATAACAAAACAACTTATTCAAATTTTATCTTTGTCTAGCTAAGAGTGTAATCGGTCTCTTCTTGACTGTAATTCATTTTTAAGTTTTAATTGTATGGTGGTGAGTTTCCGTCGAGGTTTCGTAATTTATCGGTTTTCCACGTAAGAAAAAGAACGACCTAGCGAACTTCCACCACAGGCAGGTTCCTGAAGTGACTCAGAGGTGCCCTTAGGGGACTTGTAGTGTGGCGTGATAGTTCAATATCCTGGGGAATTTAATATTAATTATAAAATTTAGCTTCATTGGAAATAATTCTCAAATGTTCTGCATTCGCAGTTGTAAAATTCCATTACACGACATTAACATGCAATTTGGCTGTATATGAATATTGATTTGGTCAGCTTTATTTGTCGTGTTCTCTTAAGATTTGTGATAAAATTAATAAGATTTAAGAAAGAAAAATAAATGATACATTGCTTGCAAATCTCCCTCCCCCCACTTTGAATTTAAGCAAAACACTTTTTTCCAAGTTGCTATTTTACATTTATTTCATTTTTTTAAAATTATCGTCTGTTATTTGCTTATAAAACAGTTAATATCTTTATGTGGGATTTGGAGCAACAAAGGCGATTATCCCTTCCTTATAAAAAGTGATGGAAGTAAAAAAATTATTTTTATCGCAGTTGGAATTTCGCACCATTTTTTTTTAATTAAAGGATTTTATGTGAGTATTTAAAAGTATGGTCTTGCGAAAAAACATAAAAATAAAATGTACATATAAACATTTATTTTTTTTCTTTTTGTAGCTTAATAGTTATATAATGAGATATTAATGTTTTCTGATTTACGTTAGAATATTTTCTTCGAAAAATCAAATTTTTACACAGGCATATCTTAAATCTTCATCCAAGGATTTCTGCCGCAATCGATTTTTATTTTTAATATTCCTTTCAGATATGTTTGCTTTTCACAAATATGTGGGGAATAAAAGAAATATTTCTGTTGCTTTGTTTGGTCGTGTTTACCACATAGAGAAATGTTGTAATATTTTCTATTTTAGAAATTAATCGATTTTTATTCACCACACACAGCAACTGATGAAAAACCAATATATTTCATTAGCCAGACCTTACCTCTCAGGATGCACTTACTATACTTTAAACTTCTTTTCGAAATTATTTCGTTAAAGATTATGACTTTCGTCACATACTGGTTGAAATAATTTCCACATTCAATGATGAAGTCATCTTTTTTTGTTTTATTTGAATCAAGGTCAAACTAGAAATTATACGCTGGTGAATAATGTTAAATCACATCGTAATTATAAATCACATCTAAGTGAGGAGGGACAGTGCTCTTAAACCTTTTTATCGCCGCTGACCGGTTCAACGTTTGATAATTTTACCGCAGCCGATTGAAGGAGGGCGTTAATTGTTTACATTTTTTATTGTTTTGATTTTATAATTTTAATTAAATTGTATTGAAATATGCCTTCAGAATGAAATACGGTTACAATAAGAAATGAATGTAAAGTGATGTTAACACGGAATATAAAGTGATTTACATGGAAATTCGTACAAACCCAAGAGAAACACACCACTGTAAATAAAATGGGAATAATTTAATGTTCCACGGCTGGTCCGTGGCCTGGAGGTTGGGGACATCTGAAGAGGGTGACACCAGAATTGGCATCCTGCTATGCCTATTCCTAAATGAATTTTTTTGAAGCTCAATTCTGTTTGACATGCAACAATTATCACAGTTTTCCATATATGTTGCGTGTGGTATGAATTTTTAGGGAGGGTGGTGCCCGCTCAGAGAGAGAGGTGTTGTCCTCGTCATTTGATCGTGGTTAGAATTAAGAGGTCTTTCTCAAATAGCCCTTATGTAGCTTCATATTTCGAAATTAATTTTCACTCACTCTCATATTTATCGGCTTGGCGTGGTGCGAAAGTTTGGAGAAAAGATTTGCCCCAGATCAGGTATCATCCTCGTCACTTGACCATGATTAAAATTACGAGGTCCGTCGCCAATATCCTTCGTGTAACTTTATATAGTACGACGTCAACATACACTCACACACTACCATATTTATCGGCTAGGCGTGGTGTAGAAGTTTAGGAGAGGATAGCAAACCACGGTCAAGTGTCGTCCTCGTCACTTGACCGTGGTTAAAATTTCGAGGTTCGCAGCTAATAGCCTTTGTGTTGCCTCAGAGTGTAACTTAAATTAACAAAAAAAAAATCCCATATTTGTTGGTACCTTGATTGGAAGTCGCATACGGATTGAGACATTGAAGACCGTGAACACCATGAGACGCCGCAGTTTGTTGGTGGTAAAGACAAAATTTTTTTCGTACAGGAACATTTTTTCCCTTTGAAAAACGTGGTTGGCGTGTCGTGAGTTCGAGATTAGTGCCACTGAAGACCCGTCGTGTAGAGGCGGTCGATGCTCATTAAATATATCGAGGCTTAAAGTCCTACCACTGGTGTCGTGTGGTAGTTTGGAGAGGTGATGCCAGTTCATATGCTATCCTCGTCGCTTGACCGAGGATCAGAATTACGAGGTCCGTCGCCAATAGCTCTCGTGTAGATTTACAGTTAGACGTTACTGTACACTCACTCACTTAGACCATGAGCCATCATAGTCTTCATGTGGCAGTCAAAATATTTCAGAAATGGAGATTTTCTCCGTATGAAAAAAAGAAAAAGCTTTATTCTCTCATTTTCCTTCACGTTAGAGATGAAGACAAGTGTTTTAAACTTTTCTGACTAAGTATTTATTGAGTTAAAATTACTAAATACTACTACTTGCTATATGAGCAGCTTCAAGCGGCCGGAGATCAAAACATTTTCATACATATCTAAGAAATATGAAATGTGATTGTATAAAATAAAAAATTATAATTGCTAATGCAAACCACGACTGCATCTGGCAACAGAAACGTGATTCTTTCTTTTCATTGAGTCATTCTATGAATATGAAGATTGGGTTAACAAACAATTGTTTTTTCTTCATTTGCGAGTTACTGAACAATATTATCAATCGATCTAAAAACAAACAACCTCAATTCATTTATGTGTTGTTACTCATGCCACCTGTCGACAGTAACATCAGATCAAGGCCCACGAAATTCATCGCGGCTAAGTCTTTATCACTGTCGTTACCCTTAGCTTTGAGCACCATGCAAGTTACAATACGATTTTGCTCGGTTCCACCCCAATTTTGAGGGAGACCACCTTTTAGGGTTAGTCAAGGGCCTCCCACCTTTCTTCCCCTTCTACCAACCTCAGGAGAGGACTTGCGGCTCGACGGCTATTTAGAGTACTCCCATGCCGCGAAGTTACTATATATGTACAAACATCCATGCCTTCTCCGGGATTCGAACCCATACTCTACGGGACCGCAGTCAGCGTCACTAACCACTATACCGGATGGGCGGCACTGATTTATGTGAAGTGATGTTTTCAATAGTATTTTTAGGTTGTAAATTTTATTTATAAGGTTGACGCTTATGCTATTAAGTATAAATACAGTCGAACCTCTATATTGCGAATTATTCTAATAGCGAACTTTTTCCTGGAACCTGAAATTTCACGATTTCTTTTTGTAAAATAACCTCTCTGTAGCGAAGTGTATTTTCTATATAACGAACTTTTTCTTTTTTGATTCAATTTTGGTTCTCCCTTTTTTTTTAAAATATTTCTGAAAAATTTCAAGTTATTCACTCTTTTTAAAACATTTTATGGTGTGGTCATAAATCTTGAACTGGTTTTATTAGATCCAACCGCGCCAGAGCAATACAGTTCTGACGTTTCATTCAAGAAGTGCAATCTTTAACTCCCATTGCTCAGTTCACTAAAAGCATCTTCTATAGCCTCTTTCACCCTCAGTGGAGTTGTCCCGTGTCCCCGTGTTCTAATTATAAAATAATGCTTGTTTAATTTTTTCTTGTATGCTTTAAATTAGGAAATGTCCTTGAAATTCATAAATTTTAATATAAAATTATTTTCTTAATATTGAAAATACAGTGAATTTTACGACATTCTTTTTTCTTGTTTACCTTGCATTTTTTCTTTCTTTTTTTTCTAATTTTTTTTTAATAAGATATATAAAATAAACATATATTAATTTAAAAAAGGTGTGAATAATTACTTTTTTTAATATATAGTGTTTATATATTTAAAATTCGTTTTTTATGTGGTTTATATAAAGTATATTTTAAGATGAACCTTTATATAACGAATTTTCCATTTAACGAACTTTTTTTCTGGGATGTAGCGACTTCGTTATATAGAGGTCCTAATAAGAACTTATAAAAATTAAAGGAAATTAAAAAACATTTTTTTGGATTTTAAGTTTCATATATTGTGACGTCTCTCGCGTCTTTCTTGATTAACATGACTCCTTATGTTCTTTGACGGTCACGATTAATGCAAGTGCAAAACCTTTTCCAAACCCAATACCAAGAAGAGAAACGGATCGAATATGTAAATGAGATATACTATAAAAAGGATAACGTGGCAAACCTAAAGATAACATAAGATAGCATAGCGTAGCAGGCTCAGAGATTGTAGTGTGGAATCATTCTGATCAATAGCGCGGACAAAGCTTAGTGGAATCTGGAGGATCAAGAATTAGCTACCTTGATCAAGAATCTTCTTATATAAAAGTTATAGATTATATTCTCTAGGTCAAGGGACTAAAACTGAAAAGGTAATATTAGGATATAAGTAATTAGATAACAGGATTATTTAGATAATTGAGATAGAGTGATCAAATTGCGTGATCTGACTTCTAAATACGTGATTTAATTTGGGTGGCTCGACTCTCACTCTAATTAATAATTGTCAAATTAGAACTTAAGTATTATAAGTTACTCTAATAAAAGTTGTATTAAGAATTATGTCCATCATTTTGATAATCCCACACCTCTTAGCTTACGCGGGAATGTGGTAAGACATGGTCATCACAGAACATTATGTCTCAATGGCGCCCGAACGTTTTAATTTCTTGGGTTAGGTAATGTAGGTGGAAATATACAATTCTACCTGAAATGTATCAATTTTCTGTGGTCGAGAATGTTGCTGAGTTTATCGAGTGCATCGATAACAATATTCAGTTACTTGAAATCCCAAGTAATCTGGTCAAGTGCTTACTTAAAAAGTCATCTCAGGAAGGGCTCAAGATTGGTATTCGATATTTGGTTCGTTGTTAGGTACAAAAATACAGCCATGGATTTTGCGCAGCTCAAAGCCGAATCAGCTAGCTTTTTCCCGCGATCAAAAATAAAAAAGTGAACTACAGTCGGAGTTTTATGCATCCTAGCAGGGAAGAAATCAGGATAACCTGATTTTGTTTATCGATTACCAAAAAATAGAGAGAGAAGTTTAGAATTTGTAACGTCCCAAGTGTGACTTAGTGGATCATATTTTAGTTCCTCGACTCCGAACCACAGGTACAAGGACTATGGAAGTTAGAAATCAAAATGCCGATACAACTTTTAGAAGTCCTGGCTAAATTCGAAGAGAGATATTCTGCAAAATCACAAAGGGGTTACTGTGAACCATAATATAGAAAGACGAGGTCAAAATGCGCATAGGATGCCTAATTTTGAAGCTAATGGTAGAAACTGAGGAATTCGGAAATAAGGAGTAGACCAAATAACAGAAATGAGTTTTACGAGAATAACCGTCAAAATAATAGAGGGTCTGAGAGGAATAGGTTTATAATAATGATCGAGATTCAACATTAGGGTTACTCATTTCGAAATGAGCGAAAATGATAATTTTAGAGGGGACCGTAGAAATAAGGGTTCGAGTGATAATTTCAATCGAGGCAACATAGGACGCAAAGGGGATTGATTAAATATGGTAGTTGTTAATGTGATCAACCTCAAGAGGTGTCGACAAGAGAGACAATTAGACTTTCTCCAATATGTATAGCACCCGTAGAACTTCCCCACGTACCTATATTATTAAATAACACATTTTTGAAAGCGCTATGGGACACACGGAGCAGATAAATCTTTTTATATCGGAAGAGGTGATATAGAAAATATTTTTCTATAAACAAATAAAAAATCGCGAGCCCAGGTAATAACAGCACAGGGTGCGAAATGCCAAAACAAGGGGATTGTAGAATTAAAAATTAAGATCACAATCTGAAAGAAATTGGTCATTTCATGTAAGTTGAAAGATTTAGAATACCCATGTATTCTAGGCAAGGATTTCATAAGTGCGTCAAGAATCGTATTTAGATTTTAATCAAAAATCGTTGAAAATTCCAGATTCTCAAATAAATAAGGTGGTTGAACCAATTAAAGAGGAAAGCTGAGATAGATTCATCTAAAACAAAATTGGGGAAGTAGAAAAACGTTCACAAAAATTGTTTAGTAGTTTTAAAAGGTTATTTTCAGACAAACCAGGTCTTACCCATGTCTTATACCATGAAATAGACACGGGAGATAACCCACCAGTAGCTTCAAGGTCTTATAAGTATGATCGCACTAAGCAGCACAATAGATTTTCACATACAAAAAATGTTACAAGAGGAAACGATTGTTCCCAATTCAGTCCCCATACGCGTCACCTGTTGTATTATGTACAGTAATGGGTTACCAATTTATAATCCGGCTATATAGATTTGCAGTAGACTTAGAAAAATTAAATTCGATCACAAAGTATCCGCGATACCCTTTACCGTTAATAGATGATTTATTAACGAACATACCATATACAACAATAATGTCATTCCTTGATCTAAGAAGTGGGTATTTTCTAAATGGCAGTAAACCCCAGCGATATATAGTGCTAAAACCGCATTTGTAGTAAAAAAGTGGCACTTATGCTTTCTGCTGGATGCCATTCGGTTTATCAGGAGCAGCTCCCCACTTCAAAAAGCAATTGACATAATCCTAAAACCGGTGATAGGAAATTCTAGAGTGCTTACATGGATGACGTTATTATCGCGTCTCCATCATTCACCTCACCATGTTGAACATTTAAGGGAAGTTTTTCGTTGTTAAAGGATGCAGGATTGACATTAAATAAGGAAAAATGCAAATTCGGGTGCGATGAATTGAAATATTTGGGATTAATTATTAGTAAAGAAGGAATTAAACAGATGAGACAAAGGTTAGAGCTATACAAGAGATGAAACCACCCCGTAACTCAAAAAGAGGTATCTAAGTTTTAGGTATGTCCCAGTGGTACGCGAAATTTATTAAAAATTATGCGGATATTTGTGAACCACTTTATAATCTTAAACGAAAATTTAAAAATTTGTCTGGTCCAATGAAGCACAAAAGGCATTCGAAGAGGTCAAGGATAGTGGTAACAAAAGCGCCAGTTTTAAAATTCGCTCAAACTTTCAGGAACCATTCGAGTTATTTATACAGATGCCAGTTCGATTGGTTTAGGAGCAGTACTAAACCAACAAAACAGACCAGTCGTGTTTGCGTCACGTACACTGAACAACGCAGAGAGGAATTTCATAATAGTAACCGAAAGAGAATCTAGCAGTAGTATGGGCGTTGAACAAATTTAGAACATATTTAGGAATATTACCAATAAAGGTAATAACAGATCACGCCGCATTAACACGCCTAACACATGGCAAAAATTTATCGAGTAGGATGATTAGATGGGCACTAAAGTTAGCAGAATTCAATATAGAATGGGAACATAGACCGGGAACTCAAAATGCAGTGGCTGACATTCTTCAAGGAATCCAATTAATAGTATAATTGGTGATAAAATTAATTGCGCCATAATCAAAGATTTGGTACTTACTTCGCGGGAACAATTAATAGAGGAACAGAAAAATGACCCAGAATTAGGTCATATATATAGATATTTAGAAAACCCGGAAGATAACTCGGTTAATGCAACGATATGTGAGAATTGGTCCCACGATTTCCGTTTAATTGAAGGATTGTTATTTTATGCGAAACACGCAACGTCATTAGGTGAAATGCGTGTATACATTCCAAAATCTTTAAGGAATGAAATAATGAGAGAATTTCATGACAAGCCAATAAGTGGACACGTCGGCAGATTTAAAACGTATCATAAAATTCGGGACGTTTGTTATTTCCCGTACATGAGAAAATTTATTGATCAATATGTCTCTACATGCCATATGTGCCAAGTTAATAACTATAAAAACGCGTTACCAGCTGGTCGGTTAAATCCAATTATATCGAATTATCCGAATGAGATAGTGACGTTAGATTTATTAGGCCCGTATCCTATATCGAGAATAAGACGTAACCGCTATATTTTAGTAATAACCGATCATTTCAGCAAATGGGCTGAAATTATACCTCTTAAAAAGGCCTCATCTCGTATAATAGCGGATATTTTTTTTTGATAACTTTATATCGCGTTATGGAGCTCCAATAAAATTAATAAGTGATAATGGTCCCCAATTTATATCCGAGATTTTTGAGCACTTAAGTGAAAGATTAGGCATAAGGCATGTGAAGACTGTTGCATATCGACCACAAGCAAATCGGACTGAAAGAGTTAATCGAGATATAGTGCAAATGATTGCAAATTACGTTAATGATCAACATGATACTTGGGATCAATTCTTACGTGAGTTTGCTTACGCTATTCGTACAGCGGTGAATGAAACAACGGGAAAAACACCGGCTGAGTTATTTTTAGGTCGAAAATTGATTACACCATTTCAAAAACTAGTTATGATAGCGGAAAGCTCTAAATTCAAAATTCAGGATATACAGAAAAGCTTTAAAGAAGCTAGACTAAGTACGAAAATTAAACAGGAAAGGTGGGAAAAATATTATAATAGACGTAGAAAGGACATAAAAATAAAGGTAAATGATTGGGTTTTATTAGAAACACACCCTGTAAGTTCAGCTGCTAACAAAGTATGTGCTAAATTTAAACAAAAATTTGAGGGACCGTATAGAGTCCTAGAAGTAAGGAACTTTAACAATATTGTAATATGGAAATCGGGAAAAAGATTAACAGTTAACGTAGATCAAATAAGAATATATCGTCATAGGAAATGTGACGAGGTCGAAGTAGGAACAGGTATCCCAAATAGTATAAGATCAAGTCAGGAAACTCGTACTTCGGAAAAAGTACACCAAGGATTAAATGAGTCACAATATGGGAAAGAAAAATCTGCGTAGAAACGTAAGAGTAAAAGGATTGGTAACCAATCAAATCAATACAAAAATACAGAGAGTGGACCCATAAAAAACAAATCACTGGTCAGATCACTACCTAGTTCAGTAGGGAATGAAAAATAAAAATGTGTTTAAAAATAACCAAGGAAATAAAGATCAGGTATATCGGGGACAAGTGGGACCACAAAGGAAGTGCGGGTAAAGAAAGGGGAATAATAATTGTAATAATAAAAGACAAAATGTCATCAGTACTATTTCCAGAGATAGAAAAAAGAGCAGGAGAGAATCAACTGAAGTTCCATTTGAGCGATTTATAATTTAAGGCCAAATACGACGGGAGAACAGAAGAACCCCGACCAGCCAAGAACAAAGTTGGGAAGGCAAGGAAAGGACGACAAGGAAAAGTACAGGCCTTACAACAAAGAAATTCCAGTGCAAACAGGAATGAAGAGTGATGACACCTCATCGTTGAATGTGAACGTGGGAGACCGAATATAAAAATCAGGTTGTATTGTTTCATTTTTTATGATCTTCCAACAAGTGGTCGGAAGAATTATTGCAAAAGAAGGAAGTCTCGGGCGGTGTTTAAAGTTATAAGTCAAGTCAAACACTACAATGAGTGTTCATTTAATTTTGGAACTTTTTTGACTTTTAAAATTTTTTTCTGAAAAAAAAAACATTTGTATTCACACATTTGTTTACTTCGATGTATGACTTCGTAGATGCAAAATTCCTTTGGTTATTTTTATAATGGTTTATTAAAAAATTTTTTTGTAATTGTATAATATGTTATATATATATTTTTTTTTTTTTTACGATTATAAGGCATCTGGTTCGGGGAAAAAAGGGCGTGTAAAGGGCAAACAATAAAAATAACGGGCTGCGCGGCTCATTGGGAGTTTTGTTGAAACCAGATGTGGGGATGGAGATAAAATTTTTGGATATATAAATAAATTTTTAAAAATTGATTAATTTTTGGTGATACCAAATAGTTTCATTTCAGGGATGCCCCGAAAATCTTGAAAAGTAAAGTTTCAACGTGTTTCCATTTTTTAAGAAAGGGCAAAGAACAGCCCCTTTGAAGTGTTAGTTGGGTCTGCGCACCCAGAATGGTAGTTTTGGGGTAAAAAATATTTTAAGTAACGAATTGAAAAAGTGAGGGGTAAAAAAAAATTAACAGTAATTAATTTGGGCCCTAGTTATTAGAAAAATTTTTGTCACGGGGTTAAAATTAAATTAATTCTAAGATGAGTAATGAAATTAAAGTCAAGAAAAATTTTTGGGAAATTAAAAAAATTTAAAAATTTAAGATTAAAATTGCAATAAAAATTTAAAAAAGTCAAGATAGATTTTGGGAAATTTAAAAAAGTTAAAATGAAATTTAAGAAAAAATTTTAAATAAAACTCAGAAAGGAAGAAATTTAGAAATAGGATTTAGACCAAATTTTTTAAAGGGTTGAGAACCCAAGTAAATCCCCCTTTTTTTTTGGGAGGGTTTGGGCGCCCCTCGCGCCTTTTATTAACATGACTTATGTTCTTTGACCCCCGATTAATGGCAAAACCCTTTTTCCAAACCCCAATCCAAGAAGATAAACGAAATAACTTAAAAAGGGTATACATAAAAAGGGTAACGTGGGAAACCTAGGCATAGCATAATATAGGGACGGCCCCGAGGTTGTAGTTGGAATCATTCTGATCAATAGCGTGACAAAAACAGTGTGAAATCTTGCGGGCCAAGAATAAGCGTCAAAATTAGCTACCCTTTCGGATCAAGAATCTTCTTTATAAAGTTATAGATTATATTCTCTAGGGCAAGGACCAAAACTGGAAAAAGGGAAATTAGATATTAGTAATTAGATAACAAGTTATTTAGATATTAGAAAGGATCTATTTCGTGATCTACTTAAATACGTGATTTACTTTGGGGTTCTTACTCTAATTAATAATTTTAAATTAGAATTTAAGTATTTAAAAATTATCTTAATAAAAGTTGTATTGGGAAATTTTCATATTTTTATAATCCCACACCTCGCTTACCGGAACCGGCAAGACATGGTCATCCCAGGATGGCTATGTTACAACACTGAAAAAAAACTTTTTTTAAAAATTTTTTTAAAAATTGAAATTATATTAGAAAAAAAAATTTATCAAACATTAGGGAAATTTTACATGTTTCCTTTTTGAAAACCACAATTTAAATTTTAGTTTAAGTCATGCGTTTTGCTACGTGGCAAAAAGGTAAAATTTTAGTTATTCATACGGATGCCTATAAGTTTGAATCAGGTATTTATGTGGCTAATAAAAAATTAAA
>BMAV01002771.1:0-14656 GCA_019973955.1 Trichonephila inaurata madagascariensis
AATACGATACTTTAAGGTTATTTAATAAAAAATAATTGCAACTTATTATTGTGATTCTGTCATATGTATGTACATATTTATATATCAATTTTAATTATTTGATTAAAAGTAACTAAAATAAAACTTTTCTTTGTTGACCTAAGTGGGAATTGACTTTTTATTTATTTTTTTTTAACTTTATGTTACTTGTTTTATAAACTATGTTAAGTATATAGATAAATGTACTTAGTGCGCTAATATAAACACAAATATTTAGGTGGTGTTATAAATGATTATTTTTTTTCTTTCTGGAATCGACGATTTCATCTTGAAAATGATTTAAGTTTACCAGATAGGAATTTACACTAAGAACTTTATTTCATCTTTTAGGCTTCTGCAAAATGTATTGATAAAGAAAATGTCAGAATAAAATTTATTTCAGGAAATTTATTTTTTCATTCAAATGGGACTGCTGATTTTGTTAATTACCATTGCAAACCTTGGGAGTTGGAAATACTTTGTAGTGAGGCACCTTATTTATGGATACCAATTGCCCCAATGCAATTTAGACGCCAATATTCCTCCCCAGAGGAAGGCACCTGAGCTCTGACGATCTAAAATTGTACTAAGAATTTAATTTTGCCGAGAGCACCTAATCCAAACAGGCATTTCAAGGATTTTTAATATACCACATAATCGTGCGACATGGGTGCTGTCAATTTTTTGAAAATCCTCTGACATGGGCCGAGGTCGAACATTCAAACTAGGGCGTACAAGGCCAGCGCTCAAGGAGCATAGTTCTTCGCTATTCTTTGTAGAAAGAGTAAGAGTTTATTTACAACGCACTATAAAGAAACACATGGGCTATTGGCGGTGGACCTCATGATTTTAAACATCGGTCAGGTAAGGGGAACGATACGTGAATTGTCATCTTCTCTCCAAACTACCACACCTTGCCAACGGGAGGAATTTGAGCTTCGACAGATTTAACGTGCATCGGCCCCTTCTACACGGCGGGTCTTCAGTGGCACTTGGGTCTAACTAATGGCACGCCGACCCCGAATATGTGACCATAACAAACACGGAAATTCTTCTTCTTGGAAACAATTTAACTCCTTAACACGTATTCAATTCTAAGAAGCATTGAGAGTGAAAATTTTAAAAAATTTCACAAACCAGTTTTTTTAAAAATTTTTATCATGTTTCTCTAATTTTAAGGGACAGGGAGTGCTTTGAAAATGTTTACTTTAAATTGTATAATTTACAAATGAGACATCCTATTGTAAAAGAAATAGAAGTAACCCCAAAGGAATAAATGTTAAAAGAAAACTTAATGTTGGCGAAATAAAAAAATAGATTTTTATTTAAACCAGCGTTTGTCAAACTGTAGGGCGCGCCCCCCTTTGGGGGCGTGATAATTCTACAAGGAGGGGTGCGATAATATTGAAAAGTCGAATACAAAAGATTATTTAAAAAATTATTAATTTACTGAAAGTAAAAAAAAAAATGTTTCCTGATATAGTAAAATATAAAATACACATTTAAACTGATATAATACACTTATAAATGGATCAGTATTGTACAACATAGTTTATTATAATTTAAAAATACTAAGAGCAAGTTTGATAATTACCAGTGACCCCATGGGCATGTATTAACACTTATCTTGATAATGTGTAAGGTTTATAATTAGTTCCTTAACTACCGTTTAAAAGTTACGTGGTTCGCTCCCCGATGCCACCGTTTTCCATGTAGACGCAAGTATTTTCATGTTTTTTGGGGGAGGGAAGAATATAAAAGGAATAAATAAGCAAATCCTCTGAAATAAGTAAATCCTTCTCAAACACTGTCAAGGTCCTTTTATTGCATTCCAAAACCTTCAGTATAATTTTAGGGATAGCAGTGCACACAGAAAAGATCGTACTTCCGAAAGACGCATATATATGCTCAGGAAATTAATGCGTTTGGCTTAGCGAGACATTTATATACATCTATAGCAAATAAGAGGTTAAGGTCACATTGTAGCTTTAGTGCCAAAGTATAGTATTATTGAATTCAATACATTGTTATTGTATGGAGGAGGGTGCTATGAAAATAATGATTGAATATTGGGTGGAAAATATTGAAAGTTTGAGAAGACCTGATTTAAGGTATCCGACTACGTTCGGAAACGTGATTTTAAAAAAGCGTGTAAATGGATAACTTTCCTGATATTTAGGGTCACTTAGATTAGAATACTTGTATAAAATTGTTCTAAGGACATTTTGACAAAAAAAAATAATTTAAGTACACTATTTTGGCAATAAAATTAACTTAGAATAACCTTTTTTCAAAATGTTCTCCTTTTATAAGAAATGCTTCTAAAATAATAATATTTCGCGCGCGCTTATATAAAGTAAATACTTCTCCAGAGATTCTGAACTATTTTTTTTTAAAAAAATTCACATTATTTTCAGAGTTACCACCAATTGAAATAATTATCGACGTATTTTCTTAAAATGTCTCCCCTCTGTTGTCGTAAAACATGGATAAACCCACTTCTAAGTTATATATTTCAAAATTTGTAGTTGAGCTTCTGTACAGAGGTCTGAGCTATATACAGGCAAAATATTATTGTAATAGAAGCATTTTTCACAAAAGGAGAATATTTTGAAAATGGGTCATTCTATGTTCATTTTTTGTTAAAATATTGTACTTAAATAATTTTTTATTGTATTAGTGTTTTTAAAACAATTTTATATACATTTTCTAATCTAAGTGACACTAAATGTCATAAATATTATACATTTATACGCTTTTGCAAAATCACATTTCCGAACGTAGTCGGATACCTTAAGCTACAAAAAATAGGAAAGAATAAATGTTCACCTTTTTCTTTTTTTTTTTAAATCTGCGAAACATGTTTTTTTTTTCAATCAAAAAAAAGAAAATGGTGATTAATATGGAAAACAAAGAACTGACATTCAATTAAGTATATTTTTTTTTTGACAAAGTACATTGTGATAGTTTTATGTTATATGTAATTTATTGAAATTAATTAAATTGATTAAATTAGTAAAATCAAAAATATTTATAGAAAGATATTCCTGTAGAATGCTTTTGTGAAAATAAATATAGAAAATTCCATAAATATTCTAATTTGAAAATATTATTAAATCAAATGAAACGCAAATTAAAATAAAACAGTATCAAACACAACATAAAAAATATGGAAAAATGCGTTCTTGTAGTGTTTAGTTTATTCTTATATATATTTTAATGCTTTTATATACCTCAAAACTCTAATTCTGAAGATAGTTTTTGAACATATGATTACCATATTCTTCATGTTAACTAAAATAGTAGTTTATTTCTGAATGTGATCAACAAATGCCATCAGGTGTATGACACAATTCATTTTAAAAATACTACATTTATTATTTGAATAATGTGATAATACTTATTTTAGAGGTAATTTTTGAGTCATTTAAATAACGTTAATTACAGTTTTATATGAGACTCGTCAATAAAATAATTGTAAGCAGTTTTACAACTATATTGTAAAGTGTATGATTTGATGTTGACAAATCCGAATAAAAAAATGTTTGGAAAATAATTTATATGAAATTTCTTTATTATTATTCTACCATTCAAAATTACGAAAAGTTACATTCTACTCTTTTATTAAAGTATAAAAAGAGGAGAGAAAAATTGCAGCAACGTACATAAAGAACATTAAGAAACAAGCCCATCTCTCTTTTTAACTTTCCCAAATCCATCACAATCAATCAAGTGTATTGAGCTGTAATTTGGAGATTTTTTTTCATTCTCTTTTACGATCTTGGCCTGAACAGATTAAATAAAAACATTCTAGATACAAAAAATAAAACATTGTTCATTTTTTTTTTTTTTTAAATTAATTCCAAGGCATCGCAAGACGTGGGCTTTTACTTTATTTCCTTTCTTTATAAAAAAAAAAAAAAAAAAACTGCGGCATAAGGCACTAATTTTGTTTGAAAATAAGCAATAGGAAGCAAGAGTTTCTTTGAAGCATATATATTACTGAACAATAACATGTTTCATAAAAAGACATTAAAAAAATAATTATATGACATTAAGCGATTATATAAATTTTAAACATTCAATCCTTTTTAGTAAACCCTACTGTAACTCTTGAAATGTAATCTACGTAAATTAGCTTCTGTCATAAAAAAATGAAGAATCAAGTATAAAATAAAAGTAATTTTTACATAGAGGCATTTTACATTTTTTTTACGCACATTATATTTTTTTTCATTCATGAAACAAAATATTTCAAGCAATTTTTGGGCAAATTACATGTGTATTTTAGAATCTATAAATATACTTTCTCATATTCATAAAATAATATAAATTTTGAAAGCAGAATATTTTGTTATTGCCCAAATTTTCAAAGTTTAGATTCGGTGTCACTGGATTTCAGTTGTTATGCAATAAAGTAATCCTTTTATCCTAGAGACAAATGGAAGATGGATTAAAAGAGATATGGATAGGTATAAATAGATTTATAAATATATATAAATGGATAAATAATATAAATAGACAAAGATGGATAGATATAGTTATGTAGAGTTTATATATATACTAGACGTTATCACTCCCTAGTTTCACTGGATATTTCATGGTGTTGTTTGAATACACATTGTTTTTCAATTCATACCATTAGTTCACTTCTCCCTATATATATATATATTTATTTGTGTATACATCTTGTTCAAATTTTCAGTTTCTAATAAAATATTTTTATTCATCCACTGAAGTTCAAATACATTTTTATAAACTTGTATTGGACTACACCTGATGTTAATACGGTTTTTTCAAAAATTTATTCATTAGTTAAATTTTATTTTTTTTAAATTTTAAATTTATTTTGCTTTATTTCTGATAAAGTTACAACTAGCATTAACAGATGGCGCTAGTAAATTTCTAACGAATTTTTTCTTGGTTTTAAATATATTTTTTTTAAATTTTGTAGTGGACGCCACTTTATGTTGATACTGTTTTTTTTTTTTTTTCAAATATTAATTCATTAATTAAATTTAATGATCTAAAAGAAAATTTGCTTTGTTCTGACTTAAATTGGAATTGACTTAAAAAAATCTTTTTATATTTCTTGTTTAGTTATTTATATCTAAGTCCGAACATATTAAGTTCTCGATTGTATTAAAATTCATTTGTTTAATTCTCATATCGTGATTTAGAAGGTAGAGGAATTAAATTTATAAAACAGAAGTACATTTATCGTTTTTGTCCACCAAACCCTTGGCCCTAGCAATCGATTTCCATAAAATCCATTTTTAGCAGATCTTTGCATAACAAAACGAATATATTTTCCAAATTTCAAGTCTAGATGAATCGGATAAAAAGTGGTAGTTTTTACGTATAATTCTCCCAAACTTACTTAGAAGTCGATTTCCAAAAATGTCTTTATAGAAAATCTCTACTCAAGAAAATAAATATACTGGAGAAATTTAAATTCTATAGGTCTAAATGTTCAAAAACTCGAAAATTGTATCTATAACACAATCATAAATCCCAAAAAGCCTTTAGGAGTCGGTTGCCATAAAATCTGTTCTTAGCTGATGTATACTTATCAGAAAAAACAAGTCTGTGGTTTTCAAATCTGTACTTTTTACATGGAAAAACTCAAAACCCAAAAATGAGTCAGTTAATAACATTATATGGTTATAGATTCCAAAATCTGCATTTGGGGAATTAACTTTAAAATTAGTGATAAATATGGCTATGCACAGTTCAATGTAAGTCATGTAGTAAAATTAATGATCTTAAAACATTGTGATATTGAACCAAGTTATAAATGTGTGTCATGCTTCCAAAAACTAGATGTAAGCAAGATTCGTGCAACCCAATGAAAGCATGGTGAGATCCCAAAAAAGGCAAAATTGTTAAAAATAATGAAAAAAAAATAAGAACAGTCTTTTGTACGAGAATAGAGTAAAAAAATGTTTCATATGCTTCTGGAAAGTATTTAAAAAAGTAAATGTTCAAAAAATTACAAGTTTACACTTCAAAGCCTATGTCCTCAAAATGTAATATTTTTCTCTTTGATGTATCTTTTTCTCAAAAACTACTTATGATATAATCCTCAAATTTTCAGAGAGCAGAATTTTATCATGTTTACACATTTTAATTAAATTCATAAAAATTTAATGAAAATTCATGAGTTTTACAATGAAAACTTCAATTTATACTTTCTTCTTCGCAGAAATATCTACTTAAGTAAAGGATCTTTGTCCGAGCATAATAATAAAATCGACGTCTCATTTACTTATAAATATTTGGAATTCGTATTTTTTTTATTATAGGTTGATATTTTCTCAATTAAAAAACAAAAGCATCTAAAGAAAGTGCAGATGTAATTGATAATATTCCAGTAAATCTGGATGTATATGTTGCTAGGGATGACACAGAATGGACACCGCATAATAGTAATGTTCCTGGCTGATTTGCGACAAAGCAGTGGTCCAAAAAGTCATCAACGTGGTCAACAATACCAACTTCAGTTTTTATTATGGTATAAATTGTCATAATTACATGAAATAATATTAAAAAGTCTTAAAATTAAACTCTACATGTGACGGGCTCACGCGTTTTTTCATTAACATGTCCTTTTGGGTTCCTTGGGGCCAGAAGAAATGGCAATTCTTTTTCAATCAACCCGAGAAGTAAAACGTGAATGAAAGATGCAAATTAGGAAGCTTTTAAATAACAGAAGTTTAGAGTAAGCGGGGTGGCATTTAGGGAGTGTTATGATAGTCCGTGTTGCAAGTGTGAAGAGTATTTCGAGAAAAGTTAAATGACAGTCCAGAGAGATTATCCATGACAGAGAGCCTTTAGTCAAGGTGGAACAATTCCAAGCCAGTGAGCCGCAACTTCAGTTAGGATCCGTTAGATTGCTGCTTCGTTGGACATTAAGGTAGGAGTTACCATTTTAATATTCGGATCTGTGTTTACTTTGAAATTGAGCTTAGGCGAGTTAGTTATTGACAGTGATCCGGGTTACGTTATTTCGGTATTATATATTGTGTGTTTCGCCACCGTAGATTCTCTCACATATATTATTACCTAATCTGTTATTGGTCTATAATTGGTTATTAATAAAGTAATATTAAGATTATGACAGCGCGTCTGGTTCTTCATTTAATCCTACACCTCTAGCTCACGCTGATAATCTAGGAGAAGGGCAACCAAGTGGTTCGCCCGTACATACTGAACACTAGCCGTACAATTATTTTACGTACTTTATATATATCGTGGTGTCGAAACGACACCGATGGATGTTTAAGGATAATCGAAATCCTAGGCATTTTAGTGTTAAGGCAAAGATGGTTGGAAAAAGAGAATAAGCAATTTTCAATGTATATTGACAAACAGCTTACTCTCTTAGAACCTGTTAAGAATGTTTTGATGTACCGAGTGTTGTTTGTTAAGAATGTTTGATGATGATGCTTCCGTTTGCCCAAATGACAGACGGGGTTTATATGCTCGGTGTGATAGCAAAGTCGTATTCCCCATTAGTCACGATTTTTCCAGTAATAATAGTGTTAGAGAACAATTCTGATGTGGTAATATGTCCTATCTAAGCGTAGCTTAGAAACCACAACACGTGAAAACTCTGGCCGATTTGGAGTGCTATTGCTTACGATTGTTGGTCATTGCTGGCCCGCACTAGTGACATTACAACTACTATTTCTGGGTGATGTGTTAAAGTATGCATGCCTTATCACACTGACATCCAAAGTGGTCTATGAACGACCTGAAAGGGGTCTACGTCAGCAGAAAAATAATTTGGGGGTCCATGAGGAAAAAATGGGGGTTTAAGATAGTGGCCCCTTGATTAAATTTCCTTTTAAAATTAAAATCATGATCTGGTAACAGATCATGATTTTAATTTTAAAAGAAAATTTAATCAAGTGGAAGACAGACTTACTTATTTAACGGATATGTTTACAAAATTCAATGAGATTAATTTGCAGTTCCTAGGCAACAGCATACATTTTATTAAAACAAGGACAATTTAGCATTTATTGCCAGAATTAAGCTAAAGAAGCATAACGTTGTTTGTTGCAAATTTTCTCAGTTTTTCAATTTGTCACAGAACATCTGCCAGGAAAATGTCGTTTTAACCCTCGTTAAACGTTTAAATTCCCTTTATTCAGATTTTAAAACTACGTTTGAGAGTGCTTTGAATATGGTGATACCACAGAGGGGAATGAATTCATATGGTCACATGGCAAAAAGAATGTCAGAATTCGAGAGGAACTGATAGGAATAGACACTAGCGAAGATTTTGAAATAAATTTTAGAAACTGATGTCAGCATTCTTGACATTAAATAAATATTCCTATTATTCAAAGAACATTTTAATTGCTTTTCTTAGTGTGGAAATTCAGTGCAGTCACCAAACTCCGAAACAAAAAAGAAAGAAAGAATGCATTTTACTAATCGATGTGATTTAGGGTTAAACATAACAAGGTTGGTGCCAAATTTAGAAAGTTTGCCATTGAAATTGCAGATTTAATCCTCCCATTAAAAGTATTTGTTTGTTGCTCAATTACTTTATGTAACAAAAATTTCATGTATTAATTAAACTTTAATTTAAATAATTAACACGTGCTTCTAAGGTTTGAAGCACTAAACTTCACTACAGTCAGAAATTTAAATCTTTTAAAGGAAGTAGCTCTATACCAGCTATCAAAAAGGGATTTAAGTTGATAAATTTGCAAAAATTCAATATTAGGCATGTAGGGGTGTACCTAAAACCAAAAAATAGGACAAGTGGTCTATGAGGCAAAACAGTTTAGAAACCTCTGCCTTATCGGGTGAGACTGTCTCTCTTGTCCCCTCTGCGGATTTTCATCACTTTATATATACGCTTTCAAAGCATTGCATTTTTATTGTCATGCAAAATAATTATGTAAGAATGCATATTTATCATAGATAATCAGTGAATGTATGGTGTGTGTAAGCTCATAGACAGTTTTTTGTTCCAATGACAATATTTGAAATTATAATACCTAAGACATACAAGTTTCATGGCTAATGCTGAATTAAATTTTGAATAAATTGTAGATTTATTTTTCGTTCGAAATTTAACGAATACTGTTAATACGCATTTTCTATTTTTGAGATTTTTTTTATTAGTATAACTAATGCGTTACATAAAAAATACATTAAAGTTCCTAGAAAAAAATCATTAAAATCTACTGAAAAATATTTCGAGAAGCGAAGTTCGGGCTTATTAGCTTGATAACATAAGATAAAATTACGCTTGAATGATTTCATTACAGCAGCTAAAAAGCTCTCTGAAAGAAAAGATAATAAGAAATTTTACTTTTTTTATCATAAAAAATATTTCTTAAGATGGGGAATAAATAATTAATAGGATTCGAGCGGAAAATAATACGAAATACCATGTCCTTCAAGAGTCTTTTGTTTTTGTTGCATAATTTTTGAAAGAAAACGAGTAATATATATATAAAAAAATTAAGTCAATTCCTACGTAGATGAAAAAAGAAAATTTTATTTTAGCTACTTTTTATTAAATAGTTTCAATTAATATAAATATGTATATACATAGGACAAAGTCACAGTATTAAGTGGCAATTAATTTTTATTAATTATTATTAAAGTATTGTATTGTCATCCAAAACAATCATGTATATAAAATTTCAGTTCGTGAGAAAAGAACCTTTTCATGTTTTGACACGTGGCCAAAATGGTCGCTAAGTCACCAAAAATTATGCCAACGTGGCTGTATTTGTAATTATTTAAATAATTAGTTTTAATCAATTAATCTTTATTAATTATAATTAAATTATTGTATTGTCATCCAAAATAATCATGTATATAAAATTTCAGCTCAATTCAGTGCTTTAAAATTTATTTATTAACGATTGAAAATTCCACCAAGATAAATAAACAAACAAATAAATATATATAGAGATAGTGTGACCTAATAGTAGGAATTGAAAAATAGGTTTCATGATAGTATTGTTGAATTGATAGAATAATCTGAAGAATTAGGAATAGGCTTTTATAAAACAGTCATAAGGAATTATAACTTTTCATTACATAAATATTCGATTATTTTTATTACACACCGTATATAATTAAAACTGAATGCATTATATTCATGACTTCAGTTATATCACAGTTGGAAATGCCTTTACGATCATTTTGGGTTATTTGGTTCCAGTCGGCAATAGTATTCGAGTCAGTGACCTTCGCTTAGTTTTGAATTGAAAAAAAAATAGGGACGTGTTTTTCTATTTTTTAAATAAAAATTTCATGCACACTTTTTGCCATGATGTTTCATTTTCTTTATTTAAATATTACTGTCGAGTAACGTATTTCCACTCAACTCCACTGAGTAAACGAGAAAAGGAGAACCTAAAAGAAAATAGTTGAAAAACAAGTACTATAAAAAAAAATTATTTAACGCCAATTCCTACTTTGTTAGAAAAAGCGTACGGGCGGCATCTGTTGCAGCTAATTGTAACTACAAGGGAAATAACGCAAAACGAATTTAAATT
Organism: Trichonephila inaurata madagascariensis; assembly: GCA_019973955.1. Lineage (NCBI taxonomy): Eukaryota > Metazoa > Arthropoda > Arachnida > Araneae > Nephilidae > Trichonephila > Trichonephila inaurata. The sequence continues at coordinate 10,554 of BMAV01002771.1, forward strand.
TAAAAAAATAAATAAAATTTAATTAATGAATTAATATTTAAAAAAGCTGTATTAACATCAAGTGTCATCCACTACAAATTGAAAAAAAAATTGAACTTGATTGGATGAATAGAAATTATTTTATCATTGAAATTATTATTCGATTGAAAATTCCAACAAGATAAGTAAGTATATAGAGAGTGTGAGCTAATAGTAGGAATTCAAAAAAATATTTTTTGTGTTTTATAAGAGATTGAAGTTAAAAAGAAACGAAATAATATGATATCTACTTTTCGATTCAGTAGAAACAGCATTTAAGAACAAAATGACCAAAAGAATTAAAATCCGAAACTTTAATGAAGTTAATTAGCGAAATTTTGCCAATATTTTTGTCTACATTCGTGATGATAACTAAGAGATTACGAGAAAATGGAAGCATTAATTGTGGAACAGAATGAACCCTCTCCTTTTGTTTGTTAAAAGTGAATTTTAAGAAAAGTAAACAACTCTCAGATCATGCGTTTTCCTAGCTTTACATAGTATGCAGTCAAATATAAGTCACATAAACGATACTTAAGTATTATCGCAGTGGCATTGGCCACATTATGTAAAAGGAAGTACATGGTTGCCGTACTTACGACCCATAGGAAATCAGGGTTGCCAACTTGTCGAGATATCTTGAAGGTTGATATTGTTGTAATAGTACGTAAGTACCATATAAACAAATATATTACAAAAATATCATCTACATAAGTAATTTACATGTAAATATTTCTAAATAATTCAATTAATTGACATTTAAACCGTGTAACTCATATATGAATACTAGCTGGTACACCCGTTCATCGCACGGGTGAATCGAAAAATTAAACAATTCAAATTAAAGGATAATGAAGTTTTTAATGAGTTAACTTTACATGAATTGCAAATTTAAAAAAAAGCCTTTTGTATATCTCAGCTGAACCCAAAATCGTTTTTTTTTTAATTTTAATAGCTGATATAAAGGATTTTTTTTTGTATATTTATAACAGCTCCGTAACTCCCTTGTGGGTGATTTTTGAAAACACCTTCCTAATTTGATCTTTGCTCGGCATAAGTAAAATATTGTTACACATTTTGTGTAACGAATGCTTAAAGTAGGGTGAATAGTTCATATCTGGATGTGTAATAAGCTATTATTACTTTCTGTTGTATTTGTTTTATGCTACAATTGTAATACTCGCAAGCAACGCCGTTCCTTTCATTACAATGGCGATTTAATGGAAACATAGCGAAATGTTGGCGATAGAGCCAAGTTGGCATATTTTTTGGCGATCATGTTGCCAACTTGGTGATTGATGGAATGGCGCAGAAGCTAATATGCTATAGTGCTACCTGGTGGGGATTTGCAACAAAGAGGGTAACACAAAAACCTTCTCCTCCAAAAAATACATATACATGCCAATTTCCATAAGATAGGTTGAATGGTGTTATAGAGAAGCAATTTCATATATACAAACATCTATTTATATAATTGTTTAAAAATATCTTTCTTTTTTATAAAATGGATGAAATTTACAATTATACTGATGATTGGGCACGAAAAATGAAACTATTTACCACCCACATGTGAATGTCGTAAAAATAATGTGGTACATTCGAACAATTGGACTCTCTTGTGCAGAGCAAGTCAGAAGTGTCCAATTCTATCGTTTGATCATAAGCACTGGCACAAATTTTTGTTTCTTAATGTTAAGTAATTTTAAAATTAGTATGACTTGTGTGTGATTACATACCTATTATAATTTTAACACTTAATAGATTAAAATCGTATACCTCTTTTTAAATGTTCATAAATTCTTAATTAAAACAAAGTCTTAATACATTATTTGTTCATCAAATTATGTATTAAAATTTTGAAGATAGAAAAAAGGAGAAGGAAAAAAAGTAAAGATACTTTCTAAGTATTTCATTCCTCGACAAGTATATTGTAGCAAGACATTAATCAAACTTCCAGTCATATAATCGATATTAATTGCGCCTTAATTACACTTTTATAGCTTTCAAGAAAAATAAAAACAATATTTTGGCACAATGTTATTGGCTGATCACAAAATTTTCAAAATAACTTTCATTTAAATTTAAATATATAATTTATATAATCTGATTTAAATAAAATATATAATATAATATTAAATTTCTATTTAACTGATTTTTCACACATTTATTTCTCTTTAAATTCTTTTATATAGTACAGGGATGGTGAACCTGTAGCATGCGTGCCATTCATGTCACGCGACACAATATTTTGGGCACTCCACCGATCAAAACATTTTGTATTTTAGTTCAAAATAGCAAAGTTCACTATGAAGTATTAAGATCAAACGAAGTGGTTGGTCATGATGCGGCGAAGAGCTCATGCCTTTGTTATTTCTCTTGCTTTAGTTACTTACTGAATTGCAACTGCAAATGATTCGAAGTTTGTCGACGCATAGCATAGTAAATTTTATTGACACAACTGTGTTTTAAGGGGGTCACTTCACGAAAATCGAATTAAAAATCGATTTTTCAATTTTGATTGAAAAATAAAATACCATTCATTTTCTTTCTAATGCAATTTAAATTTTTGCTCTAGCTGAATTAGAAGTATTTTTAATATTTTTTTAAAAAGTTGTTTACGTTTGTCAAACCCTAAAACATCTGACTGCCACGCCCCATTCAAATCAAAACAAAAGACACATGCTACTTTTCAGCCTTATCAAATTATTTAAATTAATCAAAAGAATTTATTTTGATCAGCAGCTTATTCAGGAAAGAAGTGAAGTGAATAGTTGTAGCTGTTTATTTACTTTTTGGTAACCGCATGCTATATTTTTATCTCATTAAATACAACGAATTTCTGCTATCGTGTGAAATAGTGTTTTCCATCAAAAACAATAACGGTAAAATGTTTAAAAACGTTTTTAAAACTTGGTTAAATAATAAAACGTTTAAAAAACGAAAGTTTGGAAAAATATATACAAAAACCCAAACTTTCGATGAATTAAACGTTGCATAACAGTCAGACGATTTCAACAAAAAATAATTCAGCTTTAAAAGCAAAGTTAGGTAAGTATAATAAAGAGTATGTTTCTTTTTTGATTCATTTGAATGTTTCTGTGAAATGACTGACATTGTACTGTTTTCTTGTACTTTGAAACAACATTAATAACATAAATAAATGTAAAAACCAAGGTGTTCACATAAATTTAGGCTACAAAATTGTTAATATGTTGTGACTTTTGTGGTCTTATTCAAACATTTCTTAATACCAGGTTTACTAAAACAGTAGTTAATCAAAAAAGATACAAAATTATATGAAGTAAACAATAGACTTTCATATGGTATGTGGTCTATTAAAAAAAGAAGAGTTTCAAAAATATTTTTCGGAGTCATGAATTTGTCACCTACACTAAAGTGGTTTTACGATTCCATGCATACATTAAATAACGCGACAGAGAAAGTAACTAAATTGTCTGTGGCATTAGCTGCTGCCGAAACAATATCATTTAATAATGGATGCCAAAATGTACCTGTGGCTATCGATGGTACCTGGCAAAAAAAGGAGCCATACTTATATAAATGGATTTGTTACCGCAGTTGGTTTGGACACTGGAAAAGTTGTTGATACTGAAATATTGTCGCGGAAATGCTCATGTAATTTTAACAGCAATGTACATATCGATGAGTGTTCGGCAAGTTACATTGTAAATAGTAGGGGAATGGAAGTTGAAGAGGTGTACTTCTTTTATTTTTGTATCTTCCATCGCTCGCAGACATTACACAATTTACGATATACACAATATTTGGACTCTATGGGGACTCTAAAGCATACAAAACAGTTTTAGAATCTAAACCTCAGATATATGTCAATATTGAAAAATTAGAATGTGTTGGTCATGTGTGTGTGTTGAGAAAATGATGGGGACATGACTTAAAGCGTTAAAATCAAAATTAAAAGACAAAAAGCTTGAGGACAAAAATCTCTAGAATGCCATAATGGCTTGACAGATGCAGAAATAGACAAATTGCAAAGATACTATGTTTTGGCTATTCAAAACAACTCGTGAAAATTTGTTAGCCATAAGGCAAGCTATTTGAGCTAT